>JAJHZJ010000444.1:3789561-4164455 GCA_023548195.1 Bettongia penicillata ogilbyi
AAGAATACACACACACACACACATGCATGCACACACACATACATACGCACACACGCAGAGCACCATATGCTCGGGGATACATGGTGGCTGGGTAGGAAGAAAAAAAGACTTTGTCCTTCTTCCCACCTGAATATTCACAGAAATTTTCTTCACTCAAAAACCACCATGGAAGAGAGTGAAAAACCTATCCACTTCAGCCTTTTATATGTACCCTGGGTACAGCCTTGGCCAATTAGAAAACTCTTTGTTACCATAATACCAACCTTGCAGATATTCATGGTCAGGAGTAGATTCACCAAGGTTCCACATGCTGTATTAAAACAAGTCAGGGAATATTGTACATGACTGATACAACCAATCAGAAAGTGGAAATCTGCACATGTTCTGAGACTCAGACCCTTATTGGTCAGTCCCCAAATGACATGTGTGACTGCAATAATAACAATAGCAATAGTATTAGCTAATATTTATTGATTAGTGCATTAAGGTTTGCAAAGAACTTTACCAGTGAACAGGGAGTCAAATGATCTGAATTTGAGTTCCAGTTCTGAAACTAGCTGAATAAACCCAAACATTTTACCTCTATGAGACCTTGTTTCCCCATCTGTAAAATGGGAATATAATACTTGCTGGGCTTTCCTCACAGAGGTGTTACAAGATTTATCAAATTGAAGCATGCTAAGAATTAGACATATCATTATAATAAAAATCCTCCTCCAATGCTTCATTGTGTTATGGAGGTGACTCTGGGTCCTTGAAGGTCATGCTAGTGGAGTAGAGGCTCTGAAGGGGAGGGGAAGGATGATTTTTACCAAGTTGAGATGTTGCCCCATACTGGCATAGAGATAGACTGTACATCAAAGGTTTAGTCACCATGACTGTATTTTATTTTATTTTTATTTTTTTGGCCAAAGCATCAACTAGGAAAGTATTTTACTTCAAAGAGCAAGAGAGAATTGGGATCTGCAGGTAGGGCCCAGATTCCACATATATTGAAATGTTCATTATCTCCTCTCCCAGACTATGAATTCTTTAAGGGAAGATTGTCACTCGTCTTGCATCCTCCTCTTCTCCCAAGGGCCTCCGACACAGTAAGTGCTCAGTAAATGTGTGGGAAATAAGGTTTATTGAATAACAGGCTGATAGGCAGTGTGAGAAGAAGGGAAAGAGGGAGAGCTGGGAATTGGGAAGGGGAAATGGAACAAGCATGTAAATGCCTACTATGTGCACTTTAAAAAAAGAGGCAATTAGGTGGCACCTCAGTGCTTCTATCTATGCACTAAGCCTGGAATCAAGAAGACCAGAGTTCACATCCAGGCTCAGACACTAGCTGTGTAACCCTGGGAAAGTCACTTAACCTCTGTTTGCCTCAGTTTCCTCAAATATAAAATGGGGATAAAACAGTATCTACCTTGCAGGGTTGTTATGAGGATTGTACAGGGGTAGGGAACCTGCAGCCTTATAGCCACATGTAACACATGTAACCTTTCTGTGAGGTTGGGATTCAGTCAAAAGGCCACACTTGAGGACCTGGAGGCTCACATGTGGTCTGGAGGCTGAAGGTTCCTTGTCTCTAATCTGATGAGATTATATTTGTAAAGGGCTTAGCACAGTGCTATATAATTGCTTATTCTCTTCCCTTACCTTTATCTCATTTGATCACTGGATAGGTTGTGGTACCTCGGGACAGAGAGGTAAGGAGAAAGACATTCCTCAGTCCATACCTTGATGCATAATCATTTTTTAAGAAATTAATTTTCATTATGAACCCACAATCATAAATAGACAAGGAAGAACAACAAAGAGGAGTATTTATGAACCCATGAAGTTCTGTCCTACACTTACTTATGTCTTTTAAGATCTGCGCACTGCATACAGGGAGATGGCAGTGGGCAGCCTACAGCATGGACAGAACTGGACCATGAGGGTGCCAAGGTTCCCCCACTCCCTATCCACATACACATAAGTACTAAGTGAAGTTCCCAGAAATCTTAAGGACAAATCTGCAAGACACAAAGAGTAAGAGGCTCAGCATTCACAGTGAGTTCTGATCTCTGACCCTTTAAGAAGAAGGATGGACTCTCACCTGAGAGACTGAGAATTACTGAGTGGTTGTGCGTGTATGTGAACATTTGTCCCTACTGAGATGACCTCATATAAACCATTTAGATATTTTGGTTTCCACTTCTGTAAAATTGGCAGGGGACTGGGGGTTTGAGGTTGGACTAGTTAATCTCCAGCATCTCTTCTGGATCTAACATTTGATGATGCTACACTCCTTGGTTTAAGTGGTGCTCTCTGGGAGACCATGTAGAGACTGGAAATGCATCCCCTTTCTGAGAAATGACTTCAGAATGTTTGGCTTGGGCCCGATGCCCAGAGACCAGTGCATTGCAGGCCCAGCTGCTGATGACGTAGGAAATAAACATATTTCATGTGTTGTAAGTGGCCCCCTTAGCATATCCACGCCAAATCTAGTCAATTGTCCCTGGATTTAGCTTCCCCTAGTTGTCAATCATGGTGAGTAAATTTTAAGTCCTCTTCCCACCCTTGATCCCACGTTCAGCATCTGTAAATCATAAATTTAGAGCTGAAAGGATTTCAGAGTCATCTAGTCTAGCCCTCTCATTTTATATATGAGGAAACCGAGACCCGGAGAGGGTAAGCGACTTGCCTATGGTCGAATAGGTAATAAGTGACAAAAATACATTTGAACTCAGGTCTTTTGACTGCAAGAGCAGCATTCTTTTTGTGGTACCACATGACCTTTCAAGAAGTCTGGAATTGCTGAACTCAGAGGTTCCTTCCAACTATGACATTCTATGTTCAAATCTCAAACTCCTCTATTCAAAATGATTTGTGACCTCACAGATTTGGATGTTTTTGCCAGTGATGCCAACTGAATGTTTATCTATCCTGTGTAATCCCTCTCGATATCCTCAATTTAGTTTGCAACATACCAAGCCCATCTCCTCCCCCATATGTTTCTCTAAAACTCTTCATTTGTTGTTTGGAGTTACTATTATCATTTAAATAATTTGAACCTATTTATATCAAAGCCTGCCCACACCCGTTGTTCATGTCCCCATTGACCTCTGAATAACACTCATTTTTTAATCCTTCAGGGACCATAAAGAATATTACATTTTCCACAGCCACTAAACAACATTGAGTTTTTTAAAAATAGTATTTTTAAGAAATTTAATGGGAATTTTGGGGAGTTTTACAGAAGAGGCAAAGGCCAACAGATAAGACAGAAAATGTTAAAAATGTGTAAAATATATTTATAGTGTTGTATGGTATTACATGTAAAGAAAGTTTTCAACATTTACTTTTATAAGATTTTGAGTTCCAAACTTTTTTTTTTCTCCCTCCCTCCCCTCTCTCCTCCCCAAGACTGCAAGCAATATAATATAGGTTATACACAACATTGGTGTTTTTTTTAAGTGAAACTGTGATTGGAGAAGGACTAAACCAGCGCACATGAACATGCTGTAAGAAACGATGAGTAGAATGAATATAGAGAAACATGAAAAGACTTAGATGAACTGATGCAAAGTAAAGTGAGCAGAGTCAGCCAGGAAAACAATATACTCAGTGACTACAACAATGCAAAGGGAAAGAACAACCATCACAAAATAACTGAAACTGAATGTTGTGAAATTATAAATAATAAGCTTAATCCCAAAGAAGAAAGATGAGGAGAATCCCCTCTGCCATGCTTTGCAAAGGTCAAGATTCTCAAAAGTGAGACATTGCATAAAACATCATATTTTTTTATCTGTTCAGCAGTTTTGCTAAAAAAAAATTTTTTTTCTTCCTCTTTTTCTTTTCTTTTCTTTTTAATTGGGGCAGCTAGGCAGCACAGTGGATAGAACACCAGCTCTGGCATCAGGAGGACCTGAGTTCAAATATAGGCTCAGACCCTTACTAGAGAGGTGACTCTGGGCAAGTCACTTAACTCTGACAGCCTTCCCAAAATATTGTTATAAAGGATGATCTCTGCTGGGGGAAAAGAGGAAAGATGCAGAGAGAAATATAGGCAATGTAAAAACAAAAGATATCTATAGAAATTCACTTTTTTAAAAAGATGGACATTTGTTTCTGAAAGAATTAAAGGAACTTCAAAATCTGGGAAAATTAGAGGTTTTGGGCAATTTCCTGAAAGCAATCCCACCTGTTCTCCTCCTGTTTAATTCTGGACTGAATTTGTCATCCTTTCCTACTGTCTCCCAGATACATTATTATGCAGATATGTGTACATACATATACGTATATAGTAGATGTGTATTCATATATGTATATCCATATGTGAACATAACATGTGCACAATATGCTAATTAGTATATTATGTAAGATAGATAGATAGACTTTGTATTATACATACACATATCACTGGTAAAGTTCAATGAACTCTCCGTCTAATTGCCTATCATAATCTGGGGAATACACACTACAATTTCCCTCCATTTATAGTTATCCCTTCCACATTGCGATTTTCCTAATCACAGTTTCAATATATCACTGATTGGCATAAGAAATTAAATGGGAATTTTGGGGAGTTTTACAGAAGAGGCAAAGGCCAACAGACAACACAGAAAAAGTTAAAAATGTGTAAAATATATTTATAGTGTTGTATGGTATCAACATATTTTATTTCCTAATATCATAATGATTCAGACTTCTCTGGTACAAAGAGAAAGCCAAAAACATTTTACACAGATTTTCTAGATTATTTTTGAGGGTGAGGATGACCAGGGGTGGTGCTATGCCCCTAAACCCACCCCTGGAATGTGGAAAGGAAAACTGTGAATAGGTGAAACTCTTTAAACCACTCAAATGTCCAAATTTTGAGAATAGAAAATAATTAAAAATTTCCCTTCTGAAGCTCATATCTGTCATCTGTAAAATCACAGAACAGTGGAGTGTAAAGGACCTCAGAGGCAGATTAGCTCAACTGCTATTTGTCCAAGAATCTCTTCTATGACTTCATTGTCAAATGGTCATCGAACCTCTGCTTGAAACCTCCTATGAGAGGAAACCCATCACTGTCCAAGATGATGTCTCTAATTGTCAGGAAGTTTGTCTTCACATCAAGTCAATGCCAGCCTCTTGACAACTTTTATCCACTATTTTTTATTCTGCCTTCTGAGGTTAAGAAGGAAATATGTGGTCCCTCTTCTACATAATATCTCTTCAGATACTTGAAGGCAGCTCTCATAGCTATCCTAAAACTAAATTCCAAACTAAATATCACTAGACTCTTTAACTATTCCTTATATGGCATAGTCTCCAGTCCTCTCATTATGCTGATTTACTTTCTTTGGGCATTTTCCAACTTTTCAACATTCTTCCAAAAATAAAAAAATAAAAAAACAAACCCAAACTACAAACAAACCCAAAACACATAAAGAAAGTAAAAAAAAAAAAAAAGCTTCAATCTTCACTCACAGTTTGTCAGTTCTGTCCTGGGGAGGATTTCAAATAAAAGCAATTATATTGAAATACAGTTATCAAAATATTTTTTTCAAAATTCACATCCCAGGTTAAGAATCCATGACCTAGAGGAAGCGTTCTAATCTAGGCAAATTCTATATGAAAGATTTATGAGAGGATATAAACAAAAATCATGTGGGTTTGTGATAGGTTGTGAATACTCCATTAAAGGGAGTATTCACATGTAGGAGATTATATAAGTCCATTAAATATATTTAAATTTTTTAAAATTTGCTATTCTAGACTTAAAACCACCAAAAAGCTTATGCTACATAAAAAGAACATAAAAACGATTATATAGAAAACTAAGTTTATATTCTATACTACTGTCTTCTTTTAAAAGTATGTAACACACTATTTTTCAAAGCTGTCTTGCTTGTCTGGACTTCCTTTTGGATTCTTTCTATGCATCAAGCAGATGTTTCAAAAGTCTCCTTTTTTTATACATTACTATTGCTATTTTCTCATATTTTCATCAAATCTCCCTCCAATTAAAACAGAAAAAACCCAGCACAGTCAAGCAAAACAAATCTTCATAGTGGTCATGCTCAATATCTCTTTATGCACATTGAACCTATCACTTCTCTGTCAAAAAGTATGTAACCTCTTTCATCATAGGTACTCTGGAGATGTGGTTGGTCACTGCTTTGATTACAATTCTTAAGTCTTTTACAATTTTTATGATATTATTATATAAATTGTTCTCTTAGTTCCTCTCACTTTATTCTGCATCAGTTCATAGAAGTCTTCCCAGGATTCTCTGAAATGATTTCATCTTTTTTTAGTGGCACAAGAATACTTTATTGTATCCATATATCAAAATTATTTTCACCACTCCCCAATGGATAGGCATCCTCTTAGTTTCAAATTATTTTTTTTCTTTTACTTTCTCCCTTCTGCCCCCTTTCAGGGTCCACCCTCCAATGTTTATGTTTGTTTTGCTTGTACTCTTCCCACTCAGGCATTATTCTTCCTTTTATCTTTCCTATTTCCTAAACCCATCTATTTTCCTGTTGAGTACAATCTCTCTCTACTCCAAACTGTGTGTGTGTATGTGTATGTATGCGTGTGTGTATGTGTGTGTGTGCTCACCCATATTTAATCTCCTTCTGTCTAGCTCAGATAAGAGTGAAGTTCATCTGTTGCCTGCTCCCTCTACCCCCTTCTATGTTTGTACATTTTTCTCATAGAGCCCAATTATGAGAAATAAAAAGGTCCACCCCCTTCTTCCTTCTCTCTATACCAATGTAGTTCTTTTACTATCTATTTCTCCCCCCTCCCATTCTTAGAACTTTCATGACAGGACCTATCCATTCCCAGGTCCTCTGCTGTATTTAATATCCTCAAAACTATTTGAAGACATTAAGGTACTGAAAGAACATTTGGTGCTACTTCTCCACTAGAATATTAACATTTCATTAGTATAGGTCTTTCCAATTACTCAAGTAAATTTACCTTTCTAATTTTCTCTTGACTCTAGTATTTGCACTATGGAGTCTTTTTATTGGGAATTCTTGAACATCTTGTATTCCATTAAATGTCCATTTTATTCAGCAGAATTGTACTGTCTTTCAGAATAAGCTATTGTTGGTTGTAAGATTATCTCTTTGCTTTTTGGAATATTGCATTCCAAGATTTCTTCTCACATAGCTGCCAGGTTTTATGTGATCTTGGCTCTGCTTCCATGGAACTTGAACTCTTTTTTTCTGTATTTTTACAGTATTTTTTTGTTTGACCTGGGAGCTTTAAATTTTGGTTATGACATTCCTGGAATTTTTCCTTTTGAAGTTTTGTTTAGAAGGTGATCAATGGATTTTCTTTTCCATTTTCATTTTGCCCTCTAATAGAGTTGGATAATTTTTTCTCTCTGTTTTTAAAAATATGGATAATTTTCATCTATAACTTCTTGAAATATAGTGTCCAAGCCTTTAAAAAAAGTCATGGTTTTCAAGGGAGTACAATGATTCTTATGCTATTTCTTCATGACCTATTTACCAAGTCAGTTGTTTTTTGCTATCAGATATCTTATTACATTTTCTTCTATTTTTTAAATTGTCTGATTCTGTTCTTTTATATCCTGTTGTCTCATAGAATCAATTTTTTTTACTGTCTATTCTAATTTTCAAGAATTCCATTTTTTGGTTACGTCTTGCCACTTTTTGTTCTAAGATGCCCTCCTTCCAATTCTTTTCTTGAGAGCTCTTATTTAATTTTTATCTATTCCTTCCTTTTTTCTAGGTGTCATTTATACATTGTGGAAAATCCACTTTTTCTTTGAGCCCCTATAATTGCTGTGAAGTTACTCTGTCCTTCTGGAATGGATTTTGGGATATAATAAATCTTTATTGTGGGCAGGTTCAGGATCTATGCCCTGCTGCATTTTTGGGTGGAGTGCTCAGCTCTTGTGTCAATCTGGGTCACATGTGTTCCTGTGCTGACCTCCTAAAGTGTTTCTAAACTAACAGTGAAATATATAGGCTATACTGAATTGCTTGCCTTCTCAGTGGGGATAAGTGGGGAGGGAGGAAGGGAGAAAAGTTTTAGGAACAAATGTTGAGAATTGTTCTTGCATGCAAGTGGGAAATAAGGAATACAGGTAATGGGGTATAGAAATCTATCTTGCCCTATAAGGAAAAAGAGAAGATGGGGATAAGGGGAAGGAGGGGTGTGATAGAAGGGAGGGCCGATTCGGGGAAGGGGTAATCAGAATGCGTGGTGTTGGGGTGGGGGGAGGGGAGAGGTGGGGAGAAAATTTGGAACTCAAAATTTTGTGGAAATGAATGTTGAAAACTAAAAATAAATAAAACATTAAAAAAAAAGAAAAAAACAAACTACCAGTGTACTGATAAATTCTAGGTTTTTATGGATTCCTGAGATTCAGGATGCTTGATCTTTAGGGCCTTCTTTAGATTCTTAGGACTTTGGATACCTAGGTTCTGTTGGGCCTTAGCTGTCCTCATCTGAGCTCCCTAAGAGTCTTGATCACCCTGAGACTTTCTTGTGGGAACTCTCCAATCATGTTGCCTTGGGATACAGAGCCTTGAAAGATAGAAGTGTATCCAGTTCATCTCTGATCACACTTAGAATATTCTATCTTATTTGCCTGTGCTGATGGTATCTTTTCTTTCTGATAACCCCCTTTCTTTTTGCTTATGAGTTTCTGGCTAATTTTGTGTGCATTCTGAGGCACATGAAATCACTAACTGTAGTTTGTCATTGACTTTCTTGATCATTATTTGGTCTGGTGCTATTTTTAGTTTAATTTTTTCCCCCTAAAGTTGGTGTTTGAGAGTTAGTAGTCTGTTCACCTTCATTTGGTAATCCAGTCCATAAAGTGTTGAAATAAATACGTAAATGGAAGATAAAGTCCTATGAAGTCAAATCTATCAGGCTCATCTTTTTCACTAAATAAGTAAGAAGAGTTTAGTCTCAGAACACATTGCTATTGAAGAGAACTACGGAAGGAAAAAAAAAAAAAAAGAACTTCTGAAGAAACTTCACTGCTATTTGCTGTCCATAGACACAGAACCTGATGGGACATGAAGACTTGTCACATACCCTTGAGTAACACCAGAGACATATGTGTCCTTATGCCCTCCTCCATCATCCTGGGACTTGACTGGTTGTGCTATATCCTTCAATAAACAATCTCTGTCTTTGATGAGTTTACATCCTACTGGGGGAAAATAATACATGCATACAAATAAGAAAATAGTAAAATATATACAAAATAAATGATATACTTTTGGAGGGTGGAACTAAAAATTGGGGGAATTTGAAAAGGCCTCAGGTAGGAGGTGGCATTTGAGTCAAACCTTTAAATATTCAATCAAAAGGCAAACAATCAAAAAGAATTTATTTAGCACTCATTATTTGCTAGGAACTGGGAATAGAAATACAACAAGTCAGACAGTCCCTTCCCTCCAAGGGTTTCTATTCTACTAGAAGAACGTACATTCTACCTTTTAGATAGTGTTTCTAAGAGATGGAATTGAGGAGAACAGGTACAGGAAATATTCTGTGTAAAAGCAAAGACATGCTTTATCATATATGAAAAACAATAAGTAAGTCTACTTGGGTGTGACCCAGGATGGTAAAGGGAAGTTATGTAAAATCAACCTGAAAAGATAAGACAGATTGTGGGAAGGGAAAGGATTTGTATACTAAAAAGAAGAGTTTTTATTTTTATCTGAGAGTCAATAGAGAGCTGCTGAAGTTTTTTTGGTCTGGGGTGACATGGTCAGACCTGTTTTTTGGGACTATCAATTTGGCATTAACATGGAGGATTGGATGAAGAGAGGAATGGCTATGGGTAGAGAAAACAATTAGGGGGCTATAGTAATTAACCAAAAAATAAGTGATGAGAACCTGAATTAGGATTGTAGTCATGTGAGAGGAGACAAATGAAAGAGATAGTAGGGAGGAAAAAATGACAATATTTGACAACTAATTTGATTTGGAGACAGAGAGAGTGAAGTATCAAGGATGACTATGTAGTTGTGAATCTGGGTGACTAGAAGGAGGGTGGTGCCCCCAACCATAGTGACTGAGTGAGGGAAATAGGAAGAGAGGTGAGTTTTGGGGCAAAGATGAATTTTCTTTCTAATATACCATACTACATTTTATTATCAATCAGTGTTTTAGGAAGATTAATGTGGTGATGTTTGCAATATGGAATGGAGGGAAGAGACTAGAGGCAGAAATGTTGGTTAGAAGACAATTTAGTACCTATGTGACCTTATGTAAATACCTTCTTATTTTGGGGGATCAATTTTCCACTCTGTAAAATGAGGGGGTTGACTAAAAATGATGGATTTCATTTCTGGGTATGGGGGAGGCTATAAGAAAAAGGAAATGGTAATTTGCTGTTAACCTAACTGTAAATTGTTTAATTGGACTAGGAAACATTATGTAATTATGCAATTAAAGTTCTAAGGAACTGAAATATATAACTTCAAGAACAATTCCCCAATATACAAGTGGTTAAAAGATCTGAACAAACTACAAAAGATTTGCAAACTGGCGGAGCCAAGATGGCAGAGTAGACAGACCCATATACTCTAGTGCTTCCCCCACAGCCCACAAAATACCTGTAAAAAAATGACTCTCAGCAAATTCTAGAGCAGCAGAAGCCACAGAACGATAGAGTGAAAGAGATTTCTAGCCAAAGGTAACCTGGAAAGGTGACAGGAAAGGTCTATCCCATGGGACCCTGAGGGGAGCAGAGTCCAGTCCTGGCCACGCAGGCACAGGAAGGAACAGAACCTGAAGTGACCTCTGGGGCAGAATTCCAAGCAGGGTGGGTCTTAGATCCCTCAACTCACAAGTGCCAAAGAAAGCTTCAAAGGTAAGTGTGGGAGGGTTTTCCAAGCTGCGAGAGAGAGGAGCACTGGACCCAAACAGAGGCAGTTGGCAACAGCAGCAGCAGCAGTGGGTAGCTATGGTGACCATGAAAGCAGTCTGGGTCCATTGTCTACATGGCTTAGCTTAAAGCCCCTGGGGGAACTGAGCAGCTGATCTGACTGAGTACAGTCCTGGGGGGAGGAGGAGCACTAGGACCCTCCTCTTGACAAAGGATTTAGAAGTCAAGTAACTGGCAGGGAAAATGCCCAAAAAAGGGGAAAAAAAAATAAGACCATAGAAGGTTACTTTCTTGGTGAACAGGTGTCTCCTTCCATCCTTTCAGATGAGGAAGAACAAGGCATGCTGTCAGAGAAAGTCAAGGCCTCTGCCTCTAGTACCTCCAAAATGAATATGAAATAGGCTCAGGCCATAGAAGAGCTTGAAAAGCAAGTCAGCAGTTTGCTAAAGGAGAACCAAAAAATGCTGAGGAAAATAACACCTTTAAAAAGAGGCTAACTCAACTGGAATGAGAGGTCCAAAAAGTCAATGAGGAGAAAGAGGCTTTAAAAAGCAGAATTAGCCAAATGGAAAAGAAGGTTCAAAAACTCACTGAACAAAATAGTTCTTTAAAAGAGAGACTCGAGTTCAGGGAAGCTAATGATTATGAGATAAACCAAGAAGTTAGAAAACAAAACCAAAAGTTTGAACAATTAGAAGATAATGTGAAACATCTCATTGGAAAAACAACTCACCTGGAAAATAGATCTAGGAGAGACAATTTAAAAATTATGGGACTAGGGGGGTGGAGTCAAGATGGCGGAGTAGAAAGACGCACGTTTGCAAGCTCCAAACCCACAGCCCATAGAATTAATGTAAGAAGAGATCCCCATAAGTTCTGGATCACTGTAGGGTGTGCATAAACATAGTGGAAGAGATATCCGTTCTAGAGAGCCCTGGAGAGCCATCCACAGGGTCTGTTGCGCCCTGGAAAGTGGACCCCACCCCAGTGCTGCCCTGGCCACGGCCCCAGAGAAGCTGATCCGAGCAGGCTTCAGGGATGGAAGCTCTGGCGGCCGGGAAGGTCCCTCCGCCCACAGAAGCTACAGGTCAGTGAGAGAGATGGCTGGCTGGCTGGGAGGGGAGCGGGGTGTCTCTGTGACTCGGGCCCCCTCAGGAGGAAGCGGTGGCGGCAGAGGCGGGAACAGGAAGTGGCAGAGGCAGCGGCGGGCGCAGCGGCGGCCCGGGACACCCCCAGCAGCAGGCAGGATCTTCATTACTGAAAGTCTCTGCGTAAACAACCTGAGGGAGCTGAGCCTGGGAGATGGCCCTGCCCCCACCCCAGCACCAGAACTAAAGCTCACATTGATTAGCAGCCACGTGGCGTGGAAAGCCCATTTGAATCTCAGACACCCAAGCACTAGCTGGGCGGATCTAGGCGGGGGTGGACAGGAATCTCAGAAGTCAAGTAACTGTCTGGGAAAATGCCTAGAAAAGGGAAGAAAAATAAGACTACAGAGAGTTTTTTCGAACAGATGCAAATGATCCCGACATTCGGATCTGATGACGAGGACATATTCTTGCCATCAGGGAAAGATGTGGAGGGCGGGGCCTCGGTACCCCAGACATCCCAGGGGGATGTCGGGTGGGCTCAGGCCTGGGAAGAGCTCAAAAAGGATTTTGAAAAGCAAGTTAAACAGGTGGAGGAAAAACTGGGAAGAGAAATGAGAGAGATGCAAGAAAAGTACGAAAAACGGGTCAATACCTAGGGGTAAAGGAGACCCCAAAAAATGCTGAAGAAAATATCACCTTGAAAAATAGGCTCACTCAATTGGCAAAAGAGGTTCAAAAAGCCAAGGAGGAGAAGAATGCTTGCAAAAGCAGAATTAGCCAAATGGAAAAAGAGGTTCAAAAGCTCACTGAAGATAATAGTTCTCTCAAATTTAGAATGGAACAGATGGAGTCTAATGACTTTCTGAGAAACCAAGAAATCACCAAACAAAACCAAAAGAATGAAAAAATGGAAGAGAATGTGAAATATCTCATGGGAAAAACAACTGACCTGGAAAATAGATCCAGGAGAGACAATTTAAAAATTATGGGACTACCTGAAAGTCATGATAAAAAAAAAGAGCCTATCTTCCATGATATCATCTTCCATGAAATTATTGAGGAAAACTGCCCTGACATTCTACAACCAGAGAGCAAAGTAAGTATTGAAAGAATCCATCGATCACCACCTGAAAGAGATCCAAAAAGAGAAACTCCTAGGAACATTGTGGCAAAATTCCAGAATTCCCAGCTCAAGGAGAAAATATTGCAAGCAGCTAGAAAGAAACAATTCCAGTACTGTGGAAATACAATCAGGATAACTCAAGATCTAGCAGCTTCTACATTAAGGGATCGAAGGGCATGGAATAGGATATTCCAGAAGTCAAAGGAACTAGGACTGAAACCAAGAATCACCTACCCAGCAAAACTGAGTATAATACTTCAGGGGAAAATATGGTCTTTCAATGAAATAGAGGACTTTCAATCATTCTTGATGAAAAGACCAGAGCTGAAAAGAAAATTTGACTTTCCAACACAAGAATGAGAAGAAGCATGAAAAAGTAAACAGCAAAGAGAAGTCTTAAAGGACTTACCAGAAGTGAACTGTTTACATTCCTACATGGAAAGACAATATTTGTAACTCTTAAAACTTTTCAGTATCTGGGTAGGTGGTGGGTCCATACACACACATGTACACGCATGCACGCACACACACATACACACATGCACACACATACAGAGACAGAGAGCACAGATTGAATTGAATAGGATGGGACCATATCTTAAAAGAAATTAAAGTAAATGGTGAGAGAGAAATGTAGTGGGAGGAAAGAGGGTAAAATGGAATGGGGTAATTATATGTCATTTAAGAGGCAAGTAGGAGACTTTTTAGTGGAGGGATAAAGAGGAGAGCTGAGGAAAAAAAAAAAGAAAAAACAAGAAGTTTACCCTCATCACATTTGACTAAAGGAAGGAATAAAATGCACACTCATTTTGGTGTGAAAACCTATCTCACAGTATAGGAAAGTGGGGGAGAAGGAGATAAGCAAGGGGGGGATGATGGAAGGGAGAGCAAAGGGAGGAGGGAGCAATTTGAAGTCAACCCTCGGGGAGGGACAGGATCAAAAGACAGAAGAGAAACAATGAGGGGCAGGTTGGGATGGGGGGGTAATTCAGTTAGTCTTACACAACACGACTATCAGGGAAGTCATTTTCAAAACTACACAGATATGGCCTATATTGAATTGCCTGCCTTCCTAAAGGGAATGGGTGGGGAGGGAGGGATGGGGAGAATTTGGAACTCAAAGTTTTAGGAACAACTGTTTAGTATTGTTGTTGCTACTACGAAAGAAGACATACAGTTAATGAGGAATAGAAAGTCATCTGGCCCTACAGGAGAAAAGAGAAGATGGAGACAAGAGAAGGGAGGGATGACAGAAGAGAGGGTAGATTGGAGATAGGGAAAATTAGATTGCTTGGGGTATTGGGGGTGGGGGGGAGGGGAGAAAAGGGGAGAAAATTTGGAACCCAAAATTTTGTGAAAATGAATGTAAAAAGTTAAATAAATAAATAAATACTAAAAAAAAAATTATGGGACTACTTGAAAGCCATAATCAAAAAAAAGAGCCTAGACATTATCTTCCATGAAATTATCAAGGAAAACTGCCCTGATATTCTAGAACCAGAGGGCAAAATAAATACTGAAAGAATCCACAGATCACTTCCTGAAAGAGACCTGAAGAGAGAAACTCCTAGGAATATTGTGGCCAAATTTCAGAGTTCCCAGGTCAAGGAGAAAATATTGCAAGCAGCTAGAAAGAAACAATTTGAGTATTGTGGAAAGAAAATCAGTATAATATAGGATCTGGCAGCTTCTACATTAAGGGATCAAAGGACTTGGAATAGGATATTCCAGAAGTCAAAGGAACTGGGATTAAAACCAAGAATCACCCAGCAAAACTGAGTATAATACTTCAAAGGAAAAAATGGTCACTCAGTGATATAGAGGACTTTCAAACATTCATGATGAAAAGACCAGAACTGAATAGAAAATTTGACTTTCAAACACAAGAATGAAGAGAAGCAGGAAAAGTTAAAAAAGAAAGAGAAATCATAAAGGATTTTCTAAAGCTGAACTGTTTACATTTCTACATGGAAAGATAATATTGTAACTCTTGAGACTTTTGTCAGTATTTGGATAGGGGAAGGGATTACAAACACACACACACACACACACACACACATATATAGACAGACAGTATAGGTTGAAGTGAATCAGAAGAGATGATATCCATTAAAAAATAAGATTAAATTAAGGGGTGAAAGAGGAAAACATTGGGAGGAGAAAGGGAGAATGGAATGGGGTAGACTATCACTCATAAAAGAGATAAGAAAAATCTTTTTCAATGGAGGAGAAAAGGGAGGAAGTGAGAGGGGAAAAGTGAAGCTTACTCTATTCACATATGGCTTATGGAGGAAATAACATGCTCGCTAAATTTGGTATGAAAATCTATCTTACACTACAGGAAAGTAGGAGAGAAAGGAGACAAGTGAGGTGAGGGGATGATAGAATGGAGGGAAAATGGGAGAAGGGAATAACTAGAAGTAAACACTTTTGGGAAGGGACAAGATCAAGTGAGAGAATAGAAAAAAAAGGGGGGATAGGGTAGTATGAAGGGCAATATAGTTAGTCTTACACAACATGACTATTATGGAAGTCTTTTGCAAAATGACACATATATAGCCTGTACTGAATTGCTTGCCTTCTCAGTGGGAATGGGTGGAGAGGGAGGGAGGGAGAGAAGTTGGAATTCAAAGTCTTAGGAATGAATGTTGAGGATTATTTTTGCATACAACTGGGAAATAAGAAATACAGGTAATGGGGTATAGAAATTTATCTTGCCCTACAGAAAAGAGAAAAGATGGGGATAAGGGAAGGGTGGGGTGTGATAGGAGGGAGGGCAGATTTGGGGAAGGGGTAATCAGAATTCAAGGTGGTTTTGGGCGGGGGGAGGGGAGAGATGGAGAGAAAAATTGGATCTCAAAGTTTTGTGGAAATGAATGTTGAAATCTAAAAATAAATAAATAAAACTAAAAAAAGTATTAGCTCAATTAAAACATAAGATCATTTTAAAATAAATAAAAAAGATTTTCAAACTATAAATGAGCAGATGAAAACATATTCCAAATCACAAATAGTAAAAAATCCAAAATAAAACAATTCTGAAGTTTTGCTTTATATGATGCAAATCAGCAAAGATGGGAAAAGGTAACAAAAGACAGGAAAAGTCAATACTTAGAGGGATTATGAGAAGATAGATACATACATTGCTGATGGACCTATAAGGTGGTCCAACCATTATTTCATTGTGGAATTATTTAACAAAAATGCCTGGAATATCCATGACTTTTGACTCAAAGATTCCATTACTGGTTTTTGAATTCCCCAAAGCATTCAAAGACAGAAACAATGGTCCAATAAATACCAAAATATTTATAACAGCACTGTTGCTGCTATGGTGCTAAAGAACTAGAAATAAAACTATTGTCCACTGACTGGGAAATAGTTGAAAAAGTTGACTTATTTGCTGTTCTTCATACATTACATGTCTCTGTTTTTACATAGGTTATTCATAAGGCATATTCATATGCTATAGTAATATAATGGAATATTATTATACAATTTAAAAAAGACAAATATGAGGAATCCAAAGAAGCCTGGGATATATGAACTGAAGCAGAATCAAATAAGCAGAACTGAATAAAAATTGTATTATTAAATTGCTTTTTTATCAAGTTACTGGACCAAATCACTTTGACCTACAGATTCCACAACTAACTATATTCCAAGGAGGTCATTGGATGCCCTTTGATTGGAGAATGGGCTGACAAAAATTCTGGTATATGAGCATACGTAAATATTACTGCACTATAAACAATATGGAATGTGACAAATTTTGAGAAGCTTCAGAAGACTAGTATTAACTTATGCAGAATAACGTAAACTAAATAAGAGAACAATTTACATGGTAACTACAATAATGTAAAAGAATACAACACTGAAAAACTTCAGAACTTATGTGTTTTCAGACAAGGACAATGTGTTTTGTTTATCTGTACCTATTTGTTACAAAGGAGGTGGGGTGGAGGCCTTTGGGAAGTGACGGTAATGAAAAAGGAGGATAGCATCAATTAAAATGGATAAAACCAAGCTGTTGGCTCAAAGTCTCACCTTATACCCATTAAATTAGCAAAGACTGGAAAACATTGGTGTAGGGAACGTAAGAAGACGGGTATGCTATTCACTACTGCTGGAATGTGAATTGATTAAACTATTCTGGAAAACAATTTGGAATCAGGAATGAAAAATTACTGAACTGTTCATGCTCTTTGACTTGGAGACTGGGGTCTGGGACTTCTGAAGGAGCATTAAAGGGCAGTAAAAAGAGAATTGTACTTGGAGTCAGAAGTGAGTTTGAATCCCAGCTCTGTTGCTGAGGGATGTTGGGAACTATCTTTGAGCCTTAGTTTCTTCATCTTTAACAGGAAAACAGTGTCAAATTTGGGATCAGAGAATCTGTGGTCAAATCCTTGAGTGACCTTGGGCACATCACAACCCCACGGGGTCTCAGCTTCCTCTTCTGTAAAATAAGGAGTTTACTAAATGGTCTCTGAGATCCCTTCTAGCTCTATAGCTATGAGACTATGATCCTATAACATAATGGGGGTTATTGGTGACTAGAAAAGACATTAACAAAAAATTGGAAACAATATGACAGAGGAATGACTAATCAAATTGTGATGCATGATTAGAATGGAGTGTGATTATAATAATTTTCTATAAGAAACAATGAAGGTGAGGAATTCAGAAAAGCATAGGGAAATTTGTATGAATTAATGTAGGATAAGATAAGCAGAACCAGGAAAATGCGCAATACTCAATACAAAACGTAATAAAAATTACAATGACAGGTAATTAAACTCTGATTCATTGTAATAACCAATCTTGACACAAGAGAACAGATGATGAAACATGATTCTCTTCTACCATTGAGAAATATAGAATTAGAGATGTGGAATACAAGGTTAGGCCTCATTACCATCTTGGTTGTTTTGGCTTGTCCAATAGTGGGAACAGTTGCAGGAAGGATTATCAGGAAAGGACTGTCATGTAAAAACAAAAGGCAAAACTTAAAATGAAATTAGAAAGAAAAGATCCATTGTATGGAAATATTCATAGCCGTGTTATCTTTGATTAAAAAAACTGGAAGCAAAATATATTGTCAGTTATTGGTAACATACTATAACATATGAATATAATGGAATATTACTATACTTTAAAGAATGACAAAAGGGAAATTTTCAGAGAAACATAGGAAGACTTGTTTGAAGTAATTCAGAATAAAGAAAACAGAACTAAAGGAAAAATACATACGACTACAATATAAATTTAACCAAAGAGACCACAAACCTCTGCAGCAGTTAGTGTTAGTGTTTTCTTTTCTCTTAACAATAGATAAACTATTTTCAGGGAACATACTTTGTAAGAGAAGGGTAGTGTTCGATTGTATTGTAGTAAAAGAACTTGTATTGATAATTTAAAAAGGAAAAATAAAATGAGAGAATTGGGTGAGATTATCTTGGGATCTCGTAACGTTTGAAATTCTATATTATTTATTATTCCAGCAGTACAGAGGGAGGCACTCAACTGGGAAGGAAAGTATGGGATTGGATAGGAAATAAAGCATTGCTTGGCATATATCACCCTCTTGCATGTTTACAGGTTGAGGTTTAACTCCTATGAATGGCATTCAAGGAGCCTTAAGAAGAGGTCATCTCGTCCACTCCTCTGTTTCCAAACCATTTTTAGAGTCGTCTCTCACTCTTCCCTTTTACTCTAAACAATGATATATGCATTTCTACCTCGGGTCTTTCATCCCGCTCTCATCTTGTCGGCCTCATCTCCGCTAGCCTACGTCTGATTCTTCAAGGCCGGCTGAAATCTTACCGACTCCAAGTACAGCTCCCACACAGCCTTGGTCCTCAGCGAGAGCTCTTCCCTTAGAGAGTCAGAAAACAAACCATCGAGGGGAATAACATTCACTTCCGCAGAGTAGAGCCTGTCTCGGAATTCTAGTACCCTTTTCTCCTTCTACAATCTTCCCGACTAAATTGTGAGCTCCCTGAGGGTAAGGACTGCCTCAAATCTGTTTGCATCCCTGGCTCCAAACACACGCGTTTCTCTTCCCTAGGGCTCCCCTCAGACTCTCTCCCAAGGGATCTCCTCTGCCCCCTCCCCCAGGACATTCCCGCAGACTTTGCACTGGGTGGAGGGAGTTGGTGGATCCGGGCTGTACTCCCAGTTCTCAGGACGGGTCACCCCGGGGTGGCCCGGTGGGGGGCGGGGACGCGCCTGACTAGGGGTGGGGCTGAGCCTGGGGTGAGAAGCGGGAACGCGCCAGGAGGAGACTGGAGCAGGGACGAGGACGCGCCCGCGGTAGCGGGGACGAAGGCGGGAGGGCCGGGCGCGTGTCCGCGGCGCCGTGACTCGGCGGCTCCGCAGCGGCTGCAGCGGTAGGACCCGGCCGGAGCCGCCGCCATCGTAGCCGGGCCCCGCCGCCCCCGCCCCCGCCCGGCCCCGCCGCCGTCCCCGGCCCGGCCCCGCCGCTGCAGCTACCGCCGCCGCGGAGATGCTGAGAAGCCGGGGCCGCCGCGTCCTCGGGCCGGGCCGGAGCCGGAGCCGGAGCGGGAGCCGGAGCCCCTGGCTGCCCGCGCTCTGCTGTCTGTTGGGCGCCGTGCGGGCGGCGGCGGGGGCCGGGGCCGGGGCTGGGGCCAGGGAAGAGGCGGCGGCGGCGGGGCCGGGGGCGGCCCACGAGGCGCCCTTTGCGGGCCAGGTGCGTATGAGCTGGGTCCAGGGAAGGGGGGAAAGGGGCGAGAGATCCAAGTCTGGGGTTTTGTAGGGAGGGGACTATGAACGGGGAGGGGAAGTCCGACCCAGGGCCCTGCTTGCTAGACTCGCCTGGAGAGGCTCCGGGACTTGGGGACCAGGGCGGGGTTCTGGCCCGGGGGCTCAGCCCGCCGGGAGCACGTGAAGAGTGGCGGCACGAACATGGTCATGGTCACGGGCCCACTGAGGGAGGGCCTCTGGAGCCCAGGTCACGAGTTGTGAAAGGTGGCAAGTGGTGGTGGTGGGGATCTATTGGGGTCATGGTCGCGCTTGGTTTGGGGTTCGCAGAAATGTTGGGATTACGAGCCGGATCCTGAGTGGGGATGGAGTGCTGGGATGGAGAAAGGAAGGGAGTCTGTGGGGACTGGAACACAAGGGTTCGGACTCGGAACCGAGGCGTTGTGCGCGCCTCCAGGACGCACGGGAGGGAGCCTCCGGCTTCAGTACCATGGACAGAGGCAGCTCCTGGCGTTTCCCTTGTGTGGGGCTAAGGCTTGTTAGAGCTGGGCAATGAGCCCTGAGCCGGTACCTTGAGTAAAGGGAACCTTATAAAAACACAGAGAGAAGGGCCACCACCGTCTGGACTCGGGGGAGAAAAGTGGGGAGTAGAGGAATTAGGGGCCTGGAGGAGAAAGGAGAACCTGTACTTGAAGGCTTTCATCCTTAGTTTCCTGGCCTCTCGGTTTCTCTCTGCCTCTCCCTATGGCGGCTTCGTTCCCCAGCTGAGCCCAACGTTCTGTTTCTGGGATAGCTGTTCATAAATTGGAGGCTCATTTGGAGGAGAGCTTAGCAATGCCCTCCAAACTGGAAGTCAGAATTTAGGGAGTCCTCAAACATCTAGAGATTTTCTACCCAAATTTAAAGTTCTTTTTGTCTTCAAATTCGACCACTTCTTGCAGGTGATGAGTTCTAAAGTTTATACCCCCCTTCACAGGTTTTCTTGTATTTATGCTGAATTTACGTGGGATAGAGGGAAGACCACTGGACAGGGTAAAAGGAGACCTAGGTTCTAGTTCCAGTCCTGAAACTGACTCACTATATAATGTTGGGCAAATCTTTTTTTCTTGCTCTGGTGCCCAGAATCCTCCTTTGCAAGATAAAGAGGGTTGATAACAACTATATTCAAATTCTAAGATTCAAAAAAGATTTTTTTCCCCTTACAGTAGGGTAGATGGTACCCTAAGGTGAGGTAGGTAGGTGGTACAAATAATATTATCCACATTTTTCAGATGTGGAAACTGAGACCTAAAAAAAGGGAAAATGGCTTGCTCAAGGTCATATAGTTAGTAAGCTAGTAACCCAAACCTAGATCCTCTGATTCCAAATTCAAGGCTCTTTCCACTGCATTTCTGATTCTTTTGATCTTTGAAACTTCAACAAGTGTACTCAGAAATGTGTTAGGTGAAAATTCCATGTTTATCCCTAAAATAGTAGGAAGAGGGATTATCTTGGCACCTGATTTCAATACTTTGAACCTGATGAAATCTTGTTCCCTATAGGGTAACTCTGTAGAATATTGAGATGTTCCAGTTTTTTTCCAGTTCGTTTGTGTTAAAAAAACATCCAGGCTTGCTTCCAGTTTGATCTGATTCCCTAGTGTTCCTTTAAAAAAAACTTTTGGTTTCATTCATGGTTCAGTTAATATAATATTTGGACTCAGTTTGGGGTTTAGCAAATTAGTTCAGCTTGTCCTAATTTTTAGGTCACATTTTTAGGTTTAAGTTCCCAATGAACATATTTCATATCTTCACAAATTTTAATTAGCAGTGGTGTATAAAGGATAATACCTCACATCTGTATAGTGTTTTACCATTTGCAAAACAGTTCATTCATCAAGCATCTATTAAATAGTTGCTGCTTTGTACCTTTGAAAGATTCATCCTATCTGGAGGGTATCAGGAAAACTTTTAGGAAAGAGGCAACATTTGAGGTAAGCCTTGAAAAATGGGTAGTTGAAGATGGGAGTAGGGCATTCCAAGCATAGGTAACAATCTGAAAAAAGACAGGGAGGTGTGGTAGTGGGAGAGGGTGTCACATCTTCAGGGGAATTATGCAGTATGAGTCCAGTAGAGCATATAATGGAGGGTAGTAAAATAAAGCTAAGAAGGGTATAGTCATAATTTGGAGAGCCTTAAATGCCAAGCAAAGGAATTAGAATTTTATTCAGTAGGCAATGGTAATCCATTAATAGTTTTTGAAGAGGTGACTTAAAGAGTTATTGAAGAATGGTTTAGAAAAGTTAGAAACTAAAGGCTAAGAGACTTTTGCAGTAAGTAGCCCAAGTGAGAGGGAATGAGGCCTGGAACTCAGTTATAGCTAGCATTTTTATGTAAGTTTTGCCATGTGATCCTTCTAACCTCTATAAAGGAAGCAAGACATGTATTACCAGCTCTTTTGTATGGCAGAGAAACTGAGTCACAGAGAGATGTAACTTGTCCAGTATCATATAGCAGACTTAGGAGTCCTCAATTCAGTGCTTGTTCAGTTAAGTCACAGTTCTCCTCATTGTTATTCATAATTATTATAATTAATAGCATTTTAAAAACTGCCCAATACCTTTGGTATCTATGATCATAGAATGCCATATATGGAAGCTATCTTGGAGATAATTCTAGTCCATTTATCAAAGGAGAATACTAAAGGAGCCTAAACCACGTTTGACTTACCTATTTCTTTTTCCTATCCATTAATAATTTCAAACAAAAGATATGAGTTATGGCTATCTGACAATTGGTATTGGTTATCACTGTGAAGGAAAGGGGGCAGGGTAGATGGTAGTCTCCTTCCTTCTCTGGGAGAAAATGGACCCAATATTTTGGCTTTGCTTTGAACTATAGGAAAAGCTAGCACAGGCATCCTTTGTGCTTACTTTGTGAGAAATATCCTTCCCCCTCTCCATTCCCCCCCCACCCCATTCTTACTACCATCATGTATTACCTCAGCTGAACTCCCTATAGACCCAAGCGAGGGTGTTTGCTGTGGCCTTGTGGACATAGACCAAAGATGTTGTACAGATCCCAATGGAATTCTCCCTATGGAAATTCTAGTCCTCCCACTAGGAGGTTAGCTTGGTGCAAGTTAGATGTCAGAGTTGAAGAATGACCTGGAACTTTCTTTTTGTAATCAAAGATTTATTAGGAAGAGGAAAAAAAAAGGTTGTTGGAAATAAACAAATATTGTGACTTTAAATCATAGACTCTCAGTGCTGGAAGCAACTGTGGGGCTCATCTAGTCCAACTTACACCTGAGCATGAATCACTCCTCTAGTATCCCCAACAGATGTACATCTGGCCATGGCTTAAAATGTCAGAGAGCTCATGCTCCTTCCATTCTTGGATGTCTCTGATATTTAAGAAATGTTTTCTTATAGTGGGGCAGCTAGGTAGTATATTGGATACAGCATCAGGCTTAGAGTCATCTTGCTGAATTAAAGTATGACCTCAGACACTATTAGCTGTGTGACCCTGGGCAAGTCACTTAACCCTGTTTACCTCAGTTTCCTCATCTGTAAAATGAGCAGGAGAAGAAATGGCAGACCATTTCAGGATCTTTGCCAATAAATGGGGCCATGAAGAGTCAGACATGACTGAAAAAAATGACTGCAACAATTCGTACACTGAGCTGAATTTTGCCTCCCTATAACAGCTTAGTCTGTGGCTGTTTCTGAGGAGTTTGGGTAGGCAAACCAGATTCTGATAACAAAATCTCCAGTGTGAATCTGTAATGAAACCTTGAAAGGTCTGATAGATCCAGGAATAGGTAAGTTCTATTGGACAAAGTATGTGTGTTATTATAATCTAATTTAGACTTCAGATGGTTTCCTTCTACTTTTGTGAAAGTGTTCAGTTTCAACAGTGAATGAAAGTCTTGCCTAATCAATAAACAGTAACAGGTTCTCAAAGAGGCAGCCATTCCCCTGGTTCATGGAATCTGAAGTTCAAGAATCTGGGTTTGATTCCTTACTTTGTTATTTACTCTTTGTGTGACTTTGGGCAAATCATTTAACCCCTCTGGTCTTCAGTTTCTTATTGGCAAAAAAAGGGGAGTTGAATTGGATGACCTCTCAGATCTCTTCCAGGTCTGAATCCATCATCCTATTGTCCCTCACTTCTGTTGAGTTGTGGCCTTTATAATCACAGAATTTCAGGCTGGAAGAAACTTTTTAGCACATAGAACAGTAGAGCTAGATAGATCCTTAGAACATAAAACATGATTCTAAGAGCTGGAAAGGACCTTTGAAGTCACCTAGTACAATCCCTTTATTTTATAGATGAGGAAATGATGCCCAGAGAAGTAGTGATAAGGCTCAAGGTCCCACAGAAAGAAGTAGCAGAGATAGGGTTAAAATCCAGGTCTTCTGACTAGAAATCCTGTGTAATTTTCACATTCTGCCATGTTGAATCTCAGGGTCACCTGTCCAGGGAGAGAAGTCACTTGCCTAAAGCCATGTAATGAATATTTATAAAACCAAGACTAGAAATCCTGACTCTTTTCCCAGGGTTCTTCCTACTACTCATATTGCCTTATAAGTGGAAGAACCCAAGAGTTTGCGTGAATCCTCTGCCTATGACACAATGGAAAGAGCATTAGCTTTGAATCCTGGGTACCTGGTTTCAAATTCTTGATTTGGCCTTTCCTATTTGTGTGACCTTAGACAAGTCCTGTCACCTCCCTACCTCTCAATTCCCTCATTTGTAAAATTTAAGGGATTGAACTAGGTGGCCTCTGAGCTTCCTTTAGCTCTAAATCTAAGATTTTGTGATCCTTCTTAGTCCCCTTTCCTGGAGAAGGTGGATTATGAAGTGTTGGACTTGTGGTCATAACCCTAGCTATAGGCATTGGGTGCAGTCCCCTGGAGTCTCCCATCTGAACTACCCTGAGTTCTGATGATTGGCCTTGAAGCGTTTGAGAAGGCCACCCATCCTCTGAGGTAGTTCTCTTTCCTATTTCTAAATCCTGCTTCCTGGTTTTCCTGTATTTCTTAGCATTAGATCCTGCCTATATCTTCATGGCACAGTGGAAGGAACACTAGAAATTTGTTTTACTTAACTATGTGTATTTGTTACTAGGAGTTTCTCTCTCACTCTCTCAAGAGATATGGGTGGTAGGGAGGAAAGGAAATAAATTATTGTTTATTGAAAAAAGTAATTTAATGCAATTTTAAAAGAAACACTATAAAAGGACATTGGCTGAGCCTGGAGAGCTGAGCTGGATTTTACCTCTGCTGCTTGCTACTTATATGAACTTGGGAAAAGTCACTCCCTTTTTCTGAGCCTTAGCTTCTCCCTCTGTAAAAGCAGGAGGTTAGGCTAAATGATCTTCAAGGTCTTTTCCAGCTCTAAATCCTATGATTGAGTATCCACAGGGTGTCTTTTGGAATCCTGCCTTTCTTTTGTCATGTGATCAGCTTCCCTCCCTCCCTCCTGCCACCTCCTTCTGTCCTCTGATCTCTGCATGAATTATGCTCTTAACTTGGGCCTTCTGGGTCTCAACGTTCCCTCTCTCTTCTTAACTTCTTCCCTCACACCCCCATTTCAACACCTTCTCCTTGCAAACCTTTGTAACTGCCTCATCCTTTTATGGTGCCCCACATCACATTGGATCTTTAATCCCTGCAGAATGGCCAGAGTTGAGCATGTTATCTAGATCCCTCTCACATCACTTTCCATCCCCTGTCTCTCTTACCAGACCATGAACCCCTTGTGGAGAGGGACCAACATAGAGTGGAATAGGGACTGGAACCCTGGGCTTCAAGTCCTCAGTTCTGAATTCAAGACTCAGCCCTACCATTTCCTGGCTGGTGTGCCTGTGGACAAGTCACTTTTTAACCTCAGTTTCCTATTCAGTTAATAATCCCTGACTTCTTCCTAAGGCTATAGTATAGTTCAAATGAGATGATGTTTGCAGAGCATGTTGTAAACTTCAAAGCACTGTGTTGGTATTTGAACTCAGAGGACCTGGGTTTGAATCTCTGTTCTTTCTGCCATATACTTCCTGTGTGACTTTAAGCAAGTCACTTAACCTCTACAGGTTTCAATTTCCTTATCTATAAAAATGAAAGGGATAAACTAGATGGCCTCAAAGACCCCTTTCTAGCTAAATCTGAATTCTGGCCCTGAAGTAGGATTGTTTTCCTTTGCTGAGTTTTGTTAGAAACAATCTTAATTACAAAACATAATAGGTTTCTGCTCTATACAGTTCCCAAGTGCCTCCCCAGTAGTAAATTATATGTGTCTAAGTGAATGCACCTGGGGGGCCTATATGTAGTATAAATTTTAAGTCCACAGGGCCTGCACTAACACTTTCTATTAGGATCTCATTTTATTAAAATTTAAACACCTCTTTGGCTGAAAGGTCCCAGCATGTTTATCATAAGGAACAAACAATGCTAATGTTTAATAATTACTGGTGCTATTGTTTGGCAGGGTGATTATGATGATGAAGGTGAAGCTGATAGTTCACTTCTCTCCAGCCCTTGAAGGCTTATATAGGACTTTCCTCACAAAAATGTTTTAAGATAAGTAGCAATTCCCATTTTACTGATAAGGAGATTGAACTTCAAAGAAGTTAAGTGAGTGGCTCTTGGTCACACAGATAGTTGGGACTTGAACTCAGGTCTCCTGAATCCAAATCTATTGCTTTTAGGAGGTAAGAGCCAAGGGCTTTAGCAGTTTACACAATGCCCTACAGTATAGATTATGGGGATAGTAGCCATTGTCAGACCTAACCAGATTAATAAAGTTCTGAACAATAACAACAAAAAAAATGGATTAGGATGGATGGATGGATGGTTGGATGGATGGATGGATGGATGGATCAACCTACAAATTGTTTTGATACATTATCAGTTTAATTTTATCTAGTAGCCAGAAGTGGTATTGAAATCCTCCAAATGATCCTGGCTCTTCCACTTTACCTCTGGGACCTTGGGTGAGATGCTCTGAATTCTATTGTCTCATCTGTAAAATGAAAGGGTTAGAGCAGATAAGATTTCTATGAGATCCCTCTCAGCTCTAGGGTTATGACCTTAGAGTCTTCTAATAGGACCTATGGTTCCCTTAGTGTGGTTCCAGATACCAACCCCTTCACACCTCAGTAGATGGTCTTTGACCAAAGAAGTTTATCTTTTGGTGGCCAGGCTTCTAGTAAGCAGACATTACCCAGGCTGGTAATCAGAAGACAGACATATAGTCTGAGATGAGTTGGTACTAGGAGCTTTTTTAGGGATTGCTGTAACTTGTATTCCATCAACTATAATTAGGAAGAAATTAAACTAACCAACTATTAAATGCCCACTGTATACAGAGTAGTATGCTAGGTGTTAAGGTAGGTATAAGGTTTCAATAACATAGTGTCTCTTCTCTTATAGAACTCACAATCTTGCAAGGGGATAAGACATTCAAATAAACAACATAATGTACAGTAACACATGATGAGTATATCAGAAAGGTACAAAATAAATTGTTGCATGTAGTCCAAGAGGAAGATCATTGCCAACATTTGGGAGGCAGGAAATGGGGAGGAAAGAACAGGATTGGTGACAGGAAGGCTTTGTAGAAGAGACAGCATTTGAATTAGATTTTAAAGGATACGTATAGATTCAGTAGGTAAAGAATAAGAGGACATTGCCGGCAGAGGAAGCAGCCTGAACAAATGTTCAGGAGAGTACGTGGTATGTTTGTTGGAAAAAGGGTAGTTCAGATTGGCAGAAGCATAGAGTGTCTGGGGGATAGTAATATGAGTTAAAGCTGGAAAGATAGGATTGCATCAGGTCATGGAGGGCCCTGAATGCCAGTCAGAGGACCTTGAGTATTAATTGGTTGGCAGTAGCAACACATGGAAGATTTTTGAGCACAGGAGTGGTCATGATCAGATCTAGGAGTGAGAAGATTATTCTGGTATTAAGGAGGGATTGGAGGAAGATAGAGGAAGTGGAAGTAAGAAGAACAGTTAACTAATTCATTTAGTCCTGGCAGATGGTAATAGAGACCTAGACTAGGGTGGTGGCATTAAGAACAAAGGATGGGACAGATGTGAGAGACACTGTGGAGATAGAATCTACAGAACTTGATAACTGATTGGATGTGAGAAGTGAGAGAGAGGGAAGAGTCAAAGAGTAACACAAGATTGTGAAAATGAGGACTGGGTTGAGCTTGGTCATGTGAGATATCCAGGTGGGTGCCTGGAGATACCTCAGAAGAGTGGTAAGGGCTAGAGATAGAGATTTACAAGTTATCCACAGAGAAGTAAAGCCATGAGAGAGAATGAAGTGGCCAAGGAACAGGAGAGAGAGGAGAAAAGGACCAAGAGCAGACCTCTGAGGAACATTCATATCAACAGGTTAGGGAAAGGATGTTGGAGAGGTAGGAAAGGAAGAGAGCTTGGAGAATGTGGTCTTTGCAGTCAAAAGAGCAGGCATATACAGTAGGTGTGAGTGGTCGATAGTGCCAAAAATCGCAGAGTGACCGAGGAAAACGAGGACTGACAAAAAAAAAAAAGATCCCTGGATTTGACCCCTCAGAGAAAACAATCTTAATAAAGTGGTAGATGGACAAAAACAGATAGCAAGAGGTCAAGGAGAGAATGTCTGTGATGTGAAAGTGCAGGCGCCCTGTGGAAGCAAATTTCAAAATGTTTAGCAGTAAAGAGGGGGGAGGGGAAGGGGAGTGGTAACTATGTTAGGATTTGAGAGACCTGATATAGGAGAATACCTATAGGAGAATACCACAAGGGATCATATTTGAAGCAAGATTGATTATACCTATAATCTGAGGAGGGGAATTAGCCTTACAGTGGAACAAGAACCTCACTTCTGGGATCAGAAGGGAGGAGGAGGGAATGGGTGATGATGCTGATAAGTCAAAGAATGGAAGAAGGAAAGCAAAGAGAGTTCATGTTGGAGGGTCTCTATATTCCAAGTGCAATAGAAGACAGGTGCTTTAAGAATTTGGGTTTAGGGTGTAGTTAAGAGCAAAAGGAGAGGACCGGTGGAAGGGGGAATGCGATGAGTATTATTAATCGATCAATTATACATCACCCTTTTCCCTGCACTCTACAGTCCAGCCAAAATGGCCATCTTACTTTTGCTTATATAACGTTCCACCTCCTTTCTATGTGTCTTTGCCTGGGCTCTCCCCCATGCCCTAGGTTTCATGTGAAGGAGAGAGCACAAGAGGGAGGAGAGGAGGTTGTGGTAGAAGAATGGAATTTCAAAGGTCTGTATCTTGGACATATCACAGTTCTGGAAGGTAGTGAGAGGCCAGGCCTAGTTGGCATTAGGACATAGTTGAGACCAGTTGACAGATGATATTGGATTAAAGAGATTGAGGGATTGTGGGGTCAGAGGATTAGTGAGATGCCATCAGCATGAATATTATAGCCCCTCGCTCACTATGATGGCAGGGGATGAGATGGAAAAGAGTAGAGTGAGTTCAGGTACTAAAGTTTTTGAGAAAGTTGGGGGAATGAGCTGGGGGGCCAAAATCAGAGAAGGACTTAAGGAGGAGACAAACCATAAATACTTGACATAATTCAGAATAAACTAAATTATCTGCACTTGGTCACTAATGCTGATCAAATAGCTCTTCACTCAGTCAGTAAGAACAATTTACAGTCACTTAGTACTTTAAGATCTGCCAAGTGCTTTACATACATTACCTCATTTGATTCCCACAACAGCCCTGTCAGATTGCACAAATATATAAATTAGTAAAATAACTCTTAAAGAACAGGATGTATTAAAGCCAGGGCTCTCTGGAGCCTTTCAGGAATGAATCATCTGGAGAGACCTTTCTAAATAGCTGAGGGTTTACCCCTTTAGGCACCAAAGCTTTTATTTTAGCCTCTTGGGGTGTAGAAAGCTTTCTATTATGGATCATACATGTATTCCCTTCTTACTGAAAGTACCAAGCATATGCAACCATGATGAAAGTTGGTGGTGCTAGGACAGGGTATAGTGAGGCTAATTTGAGTAGCTGTTTGACCCTGCAATGATTAACTTAAGGTTACTGTGCTTTGGCAGTTCTTGGGTCTTTTTTTCTCCTAATGATTTTGGTATCCTCTCCCTCCTGTTCTAGGTGCTGTGACTGTCTTGCCTCTAACAGTTCTCTCCCCACTTTTAATTTCCTATGGGTTAGGAAATCAAATATGTGACAAACCTAGCTTGTTAGAATGATATGTAAAATCAGCATCATTAAGCCATGGTTAAGGATTAAGGGACTCCTCATGAGTAAAGTGTATATAAACTTTGGTTCATTAACTTTGTGCCATTGATTTTAGGGTCTTTTTTCCTGAGCACCCCACTCCATGCTCACCCTCCCCCACCCCCCCATTAGTTATGATTCCTCCTACCTGGAACCCAGTCATTGTGCTGGGTGATCTGTCTGAAGTTCCAGTCAGTAGTAATTTTCCTACCTGGAACCTAAAGACAAATGCATTACATTTTTTCTTAGTCACACTTAGAATCATAAAGTCTCAGAGATGGAAGAAATCTTTACAATAACCTTTCTAATGGGGGGTAATTCAGCCTCAGTTAAAAGAACCCATAGTTTTCAAGGAAGTCAGACCTTTGAGATCCTAATTCGTCTTGTGTTCTCTCTGCCTCTCTTCTTGTCTCTCTTTGTCTCTGTCTCACTCTCTGCCTCTCTATCTGTCACACTGCACATACACACACATTATATGTGTATATATGTTTCTTTTTCTCTCTCCTTACTGCCCCTTCCTTGCTAGAACCTTTCTGTCAGTTTCTCTTCTTCTCTTTCCCTGTCTTTTCCACTTTCTGGATCTGTCTCCTTCATCTCCATCTGTCTTTCCTTTTTTACAGAGCTGGTTAAAGTCTTACGGCTATCTGCTTCCCTATGATGCCCGGGTACCCACGATGCCCTCAGGGAAGGTCTTGCAGTCAGCGGTCACCACTATGCAGCAGTTTTATGGGATTCCTGTCACAGGAGTGTTGGATCAGACAACAATCGAGTAAGATTCCCATGGGACATTGTGTCCTTTAGCTTTTCAGACTTCCCTCTGGACATGACAAGGCAAGAAGCCTTCCATGTTTTTCCTTTCTGCTGTTCTCACATTCCATGCCTGCTCCTTCCTCGGGGCCCCAGGGTCTTCTTTACTGCCCTCTTCTTTCCCTCCTTCCACTCACCTAAATCTTCCAAGTTCATTGACTCAGCTCAAATCTTGTGTCCTCTGTGAAGTCTTCTGTGACCAATTCCTCCCCCTGCCCCCCGCCTCCAAGTCCACATTGAGCTCTCTTTCCTTTGAGCTCTTTCTGTTTTTAGACCTCAGACCTACTGAATGGGTTCTTTTGTCCCCCACTCAACCATGAGCTCTGTGAAATCAAGGCTTCTTTCTTTTTCTTCCCCATCTCCCCAAGTGGCATAGGCCTCGTATGTAGCAAGTAATCAGCCAAGGAGCAAACATTTATAAGTGCTTATGATGTGCCAGGTCCTGTGCTAAACCCTCATCAAATATTAATTGAATGAATGAATGAATGTATGAATGAATGAATGATCCACATGAATCCTTAACAAGTAAGAGTATTCCTCCTGTTATCAGATCTATCAACTAGAGCACAAGTCAGGAGCTCTTTGGGAGAGTAGCCATGCAGGAACCTGCAGAGCATGAAGCTGCTGCAATTATGAATACATTTAGCATTCATTTATCATAATGTACAAAAAAGTCAATCTTTTTATGTTAGATTTAGATTTAGAACTTGGAGATCATCTGGTAGACTTTATTCTGCAACTGCCTGATGAATTTATCATACATTCTTGTGTATAATGCTGTTTGCTATCTTATTCCCTCAACAAACTGTAAACTCTGTGAAGGCAGGGATTCAACTTTCTCTTTATTTTTTTAGATAAAGAAAATGGGGTTCAGGAAGGGAAGTGACTTGTGCAGTGTTGCACAGGTAGCAAATAATTTATTCTCTTCTAGTATTAACGTAATGATACTTGCCCTTTATTTAGTGCCTTGCATCCATGACCTTACTTGATCCTCAGAATAACCCTGGGAGGTTCACATATCACAGTGTTATTATCTTCATTCTACAGACAAGGAAACTGGGGCTCGAAGGGGGTACAGTGCTGTGCCCAGTGTCACACTAGAAGTAAGTGGCAGAGCCAGGACACTAATCCAGGTCTCCTGACGTCCAGTGATCGCACCTGCTGCCGCCTTTAGTGATACCAGCAGAAGTAGAAACATCACTTTCAGGGGCTATTGTTTCCTGTGAAACTACCACTCCTACAAGGTTTTAAGCTTTGGTTCTAGATTCCTCTGGCACCTTGACTTTGAGGGTCCTTCCTGGCCCAAGGCGCTAAGAACACAACCTTCTCTATCTAGGGAGGGGACTCAATAATAAAAGATGATAGCTCAATGGAAGGATACATATCTAGCCTGAGATAGTCCATCTCCTATCTCATTGACATTGTATTAGCCATCTCTCAGGCCTGGAATGTTCTTTACTTCCTCTTCTTGGAACCCCAGCTCCTTTCAAAACTCAATTCAAGTGCCACCTCCTACAAACCACCCCCCCATCCTTCCAGTCACTAGTATTTCCCCCACAAATCTCTTTGAATTTATTTTGGATATAAATGTAATAAATAATTTAAATAAATAAATGTAATGTATAAATAAATATAAATAAACTTATAGCATTTCCCCATAGTATATAAGTTCTTTGAAGGCAGGGACATTTTGTTTTTGTCTTTATCTCCCCAATGCCACACACAGGACCTGGAACTTAGTAGGTACTTAATAAATACTTGTTGAATTGAATAAAGAGAGTCAAAGAGTCAGGAGTACTGGGTTCTACCTCTCAGTACTGCCAGTAAGAGTAGTTCATTTCCTCTCTCTGAGACCTGGTTTTTCCATCTATAAAGCAAGGGTGATGGAGCAGATGATCTCAAAGGCACCTTCCAACTCTGATATTCTATGATTGAGATAAGCCTAGATCAACTGAGACTGCCTTAAAGAAGCTGGGGCTATTCTGAGTCCTGGTATGGTGCAGCTCAGCAGAGCCTCACATGGCAGGGAGACGGCCACTGCTGAGGGGCCACCTGGCCTTACTTTCTTCTCTGTTCCAGAAAGACACAGGCACATTGGCTAGGGTTCAGCTAAGGGCAGTCAGATGGTGGGAGGAGGCAGAGGGAATGATCTGGGTAGAGAAGAAAGTGTCTCCCACTTGCCTGTCTGTCAATCATCAGTTTTCTTTCTGGTGCCTTTGAGGGTGCTGGGAAGGTGAAGGCTAAGTATTCTCCTCATTTTGCAGATGAGGGAACTGAGGCACAGAGAGACATTTCAAAGGAACCCCTGAATTGATCTATGGTTTTAAGAGGAAGCTCAGGGATTGACAAGGGAGCTTGACTAATAATCTAAGGCTTGTATTTAAAAGGCATTTCCCCCCACAGCAACCCTGTGAGATAGAGTAAATATTTTTGTTTTTAGCCCTGTGGTTTCATCAGTGTAAGGAATTTCTGGTGTGGAAAGCCTCAAAGGCAGCTGGTGGCCTAGTGGATAGAGCACTGGACCTGGAGTCAAGAGCACCTGAGTTCAAATCTGGCCTCAGACACTTAATAGATGTGTGACCCCAGGCAAGTTCCTTCACCTCTATTACTTCAGTTTCCTTGACTGTAAAATGGGGATAATAATAGTACCTATCTGCCAGGGCTATTGGGAAAATCAAATGATAGGATATTTGTAAAAAGTGCTTAGCACAGCTGGCTTGGCACATAGTAGGTTCTGTATAAATGCTGATTCCTTTGCTACTGTCAGGACTTAGAGTCTTCGCTGGTTGCTCAGGTCACTGAAAAGTTGAGTGACTGGTCCCATAGCTACATTGCTAGTATATGTCAGTGATAGAACTTGAACCCAGAGCTTCCTGATTCCAAGGCTGAGTCTTTAGCCACTATGCCATGAAGGCTTTAATACAAGTATTATGTCTGATTTACAGATGAGGTGAAACTGAACCCTTCAGAAGGAGCTAGGTGGCACAGTGGATAGTGTGCCAAGCCTGGAGTCAGAAAGATCCATCTTCCTGAGCTCGAATGTGGCTTCAGATACTTGCTAGCTCTGTGACCCTGGGCAAGTCACTTAACCTTATTTACCTGAGTTTCTTTATATGTAAAATGAGCTGAAGGAAATGGCAAAACACTTTAGCATCTCTGCCAAGAAAATCGCAAATGGGGTCATGAAATTTGTACATGCCTGAAAACGACTGAACAATAGCCTACCTAAGGTCATAGTGCATTTGGGATGAGTTGGAACTAGAATACAGGTTTTCCACCTTCCAGCCTCGGACCCTTAGATATCCTATTAGAGCTGGTCAGTTTCCCACTAGTACACACTAAGCACACACTATGTGCCAAGTCCACTTTCTACAGTAAGCCTTTCCTGATTTCCCGTAATTCTAATGCCTTTCCCTTGTTGATTATTTCAAATATATCTTATCTGCGGTTTGTTTGTACATAATTGTTTGCATGTTGCCTCCCCCATTAGATTGTGAGCTCCCTGAGAGCTTTTTTACCTTTCTTTTGTATGCTGAATGCCTGACAGATAGCAGGAACTTAATAAATGTTTATTGACTGATTCACTGACTATGGGGTTGCAAACACACAGAAGGCACGCTCTGCTCTCTCAGGGTTTACAACCCACTCAGGGAGACCATGGACCTAGTCAGTGCATGAGGAGGGGGACAGACTATAGTTTCCAAATAGAGGTTGCCTCTGATGTTTAGGTGGTGGTGGTTATTGTTTAGTCACTTTTCAGTGGTTTTGCTTAACTGTTTTTGTTACAAAGGATGGCTTATTTGGGGGTTGGGGGCATACTTGGAAATGTCTGGGATGTGCAAACAAAAGGCATTGATAAACCTTATTATTATTATTTTGGAAAGAATTGCTAGGTATCTTCTCAAATTAGAACTCACCTCTACTCCACTCTCATCTCCAATGGACAGAACAAAGGATAAGCCCGCGTAGCCTTATTATTTTATAGTACCATAACTGGGGCCAGCTATAATGCAATAGAAATTATCATAGCTTTCTCAAAATCCTTTCCATAGGAGTCTTCCCTTGACAAGGTGATTTTGGGAGTCCTTCACAACCTAGCTCTGACCTCTCTTTCCAGAACTCTGTGGTCTAGCCAAACTAGCCTTCTTGCTCCATCATTCATCTCCCTGCCTTTTTATTAGCCTTGTTTCATGCATAGAAGGAAGGAAGGAAGGAAACAAGCATTTATTAAGTGTCTACTGTATGCCAGGCAGCATGCTAAGTCCTTTAAAACTGTGATCTTACTTGATCCTTGCAACATCTCTAGGAAATATGTGCCATTATCATCATCATCATTATTTTACAGTTGAGGATACTGAGGCAGATAGAGGTGACGTGACTTGCCCAGAGGTTACTCAACTAGTCTCTGAGGCTGCATTTGAACCCAGGTCTTCCTGGTTCCAGGCTCAGTGCTTAATCCACTGTGCTACTCAGTTGTAATGTCTTCATATCAGTTTCTTAGACAATCAGTGTCCCTGGAGTGGAGCACGACAGCACAACTGGATAGAAATTTCCCTTAAGAATAGTCAGCTCCCTGTGTTCTGATTCTCTGCTTGCCATGTAACCTTCTGACTCTTGTAATTGGGTCTCCTGAGTGGCCCAACCCACCAGAGGAAGAACCCTGAGCTTTTAGGTGAACCTGATACTTGAGCCAGCCAAGAGTACTTTTCAGCATAAGTTAATACACCGTCATCTAGTTTATTAATTAGTCTTGTGGGGTTGGTTAGTGGAAGTCTATTCTCCAGCACCTGATCTCCCTGGGTGAGCTGACAAAACTTGAGTTCCTGAAGGCCAGCCCCCAGATTCCATGACAACCCCCCTCACCCACCCAAGGCACAGATTATCCCTGAAAAAGGAAGCATTCTTAAGGCCAGTTCTTGCCACCTATACTAGAACAACTCAACACCAGTGCCAGACTGCCCATGGTCCTGTGCACAGTGCTGCTTGTATGGGCTACAGTGGAAAGGAAAGACATGGGAGCAGAACCTCTCTTCCCTTCAGGGTAGGACCTGGAAAACCACCCTGAGCTGTGGGTACCAGATGAGATGCAAGTTTTTCTGAAAGATGGGAAAGCAGCGTTCTGGTCCAGGCTTTGCTGTTAACTTACTGTGTGCCCTTGAGCAAATTGCTCCTATCTCAGTTTCTTCCTCTCTAAGATTAAGGGCAGTAATATCCCACAATTATAGTTAGGAAACACTTTCATTTCAGCCTCCTAGGAGCCCTGTAGCAGAAGCTGAGAAGGAGTTATTATTCCCATTTTACAGATCTGGACACTGGGAGACTTCAGTGTCCCATCAATCAGTCAGCAAGCCTACTGTAATTACTGTATACTCGGCACTGTTCTAGGCACTAAGGATACAAAGATATAATAATAATGGTTACTAGTATTTACATAGCACTTGAAGTCTTGCAGAAGAGCACTTTATGGCAGGTGCTATTATAAATCAGGAAACTGGGCCTGTGTTTTTCAAGGGGCAAATGTCTGAGGTGTGATTCCATTAGACCGTCTAGCTGCCCTAGTCCTTACCCTCAAATTGCTGTACGTATATGAATAGATGCCCACAAGTTACAAGTGCCAGAGCTGGTACTTACAGGATCATAAGATCATTGATTTAGAACTGGAAAGGACCTTAGAGACTGTTGAGTCCAAAGCCCTCATGTTACAGATGAGGAAACTGAGGCTTGCCCAGCTAGTAAGTGTCTGAAGTGGAGATGGGAACCCAGCTCCCTGATTCCCAAGTTCCAGTGCCCTATCATTTATGCCACTCAGATCTGGATTTCCTGTCTCCCAGATCTGTGCTTGTCCTGGCTCTGCCTCTTCAGATGATCCTAAGGGCCCTTCCATCCTTGCCTTTGGTGCCTGTTTCTTAAGCTCTCTGGCCAGTGTGTATGTGTATGCTCTCTCTGACCAGGTGGATGAAGAAGCCTCGCTGTGGTGTCCCTGATCACCCTCACCTGAGTCGCCGACGCAGGAACAAGCGCTATGCACTGACGGGGCAGAAGTGGAGGCAGAAACACATCACATACAGGTAAGTACTGCTCACCCTTCCTGTGCTCTTTCCTGGGGGGTCTGGATCCACTCTCATATCCAGGGGAGAAGGTCATTCTCGGGTCCTGGAGCTCACTGTGATCTGATACTCATCCTCATTAAGGACAGAATCAAGGCTCAATGAGGTAGAAGAGCCAGAGGTATGGGATGTGGGTGTTAGTATAGTCGGCAGAACATTTCTATTCCTGACTCTGCTACCTTTTACTTATGTGTGAGAAAAGTCCCTTTTCACCAAGTCTCATATTTTTGGTGTGTAAAATGGAGTTGGACTAAGTAGCTAAAACCTTTTCCAGCTTGGTACTCTACAAGTCACTGAGTCTGTCCCAGCCCCTGAGCTGATCGATATCTCATGCACCCAGCTAGGAGATTCTACTTAGGAGTCTGAATCTGATAGGACTTGGCTGCCTTCTATCCCTAACCCTCCCCTAACCCCAACCCCTACCAGTCCCACTCTGATAGGCAAGGTGCTATTAATATACACTATTATTATATAATATAGGGTTGGGCTCAAGCTCATGCTGGGATCTGATAGGTCTGATCCTGGCATCTGTCACAAGGCACATTTCTAGGGGTTGTTGGGTCTGGGTCAGGGAGCATTTCTTCTGAAGCATTCAAAGGAAGGTGAGGACTTTGTTTAACTCCTTGCTAAATCTCAAGCCTGCTGCTTTTGCATCAGTAAAGCTCCTACTGGCTACAGAGAAGGTCTAAGTGAATTCACAAAATTCACATTTTGAACTAGCTCTCCCATCTCTCTCCTCAACATAATATTAATTGGACTCATGATCTTCTAGCCACTGGGATAGGAGATTTGTGTCTCCTAGAGTAACTGCAGATAGTCATGCAACAAGTGTACCTGTTCTACACTCTCCTTATCCCCTGGATTCTGCCTCAGCCTCATTTTATCCTCCTCATCCACACTGAGACGAGGACAGTGCCTTTGTCCCTGTCCCAAAAACATTTGGGTTGGATGGTGAAGCAGATAGCAGTGCTGGGGCAGAGAGGCAAGCAGTAGGCAGGAGCAATTTTTAGGTTACCAACCCCTGCCCTTGATGCCACCAGGTGGCTTGCCTCTCTCCACCCTGGACTCAGTTGGCACTGCATTCTGCACCCCACACTGATCACCCCCCCAACCTATTCTGGTCCCTGAAGTAGACTCTTTGCCCCTGTTTAACAGCAAGCAGCTACTGAAGACAGTGACCTTTGCCCCTTTTCCCCAAAAGAGTTCTCCTACCTAGTGGTTGAATGGGAAAATGACACGGATAGAAACAGGGCCCTAAGAGTTAATATTGATTGGATTTACGAAAGCCTTTGGTGCCTTAAAGTCTCCCCTTACCACAAAGCTTCCCCTTATCCAGTATCATATAATTCCTCGTCCCCATCCCTCATCCTGGGGAATGGGATCTCCTTATTTTGTGTCATTCATAGTCTTCACCCTATGCCTTTATCTTGCAAGACTTACCCTAGATCTCCAACCCCCACAAGGAAACCCTAAAATCATCCTACATAAGTCTGGTCCTTTTCCTGTATCACTGCCTTTGTTTAGCTCCTTGCTAAATCTCAGGCCTGCTGCTTTTGCATCAATAAAGCTCCCAATGGCTACAGAAAAAAAAGAAGAGGGTGACTAATATTATTTGAAGACTAGAGATCATGCCATTGAAGGACTGGTTGAAGGAAGTGGAGATGGGGAAGACAGTGCAGGGGGAGGGGTTGGAGAGCAGCACGATTGCTGTCTTCAGGTATCTTGGACTGTGTAAGAGACGTTCTAATTGATCTAGGGAGCAGAACTAGGAATAAAATAGATTGTATAGGGAGGCAGATTTCTACTCCATGGAATGGAGAACCCACTGAAAATATATGTTGCCTAAAAGTGCAACAAACCACCTCAGAGGTGAACCTTCCATCCCTGGAGGTCTTCCAGGAGAGGCTGGATGACCATTTGTTCCAATATTGAAGAAGAAATTTTTGTTCAAGTACCAATGGGATTTGGCAACATCAGAGATGTTCCTTCCAGTTCATATTATGAAATTCTGTGACTGGAAGCAGAAGCTGAGTAAACTTGGGCTCTCCCAACCAGCTGCCAGGGCTCAGGGCCAGGGTCCAGACTGGATATCTCCAGCAGCTTTGACCGGGGCCCACAGTTAACCAAGCTTATCCCAGAATGGGAACTTAAAAGGAACCAAACCGAAAAAAGAAAACTTGGTCTCTGTTCCTTAAGAGGCAGAGTGGAGCAGCTAGGGATAGTCTTGGGAGCTCAGTCAGGAGGTTTGGGGTCTGCTCCAGCATCTTCCTCTGACTTGCTGTGTGAGCTTGGGCAAGTCTCCTGAGTGCTCTGGGCCTCAGTTTTTGTCTGCTGTAAGTTATATGAACTCCCATTCATATTAGAATTCTGAGATCTAGCAAGTATTTCTCTACATCATCTTATTGGAGCCTCCAAAGAGCTCTGTGAAGTAGATATTATTATCTCTGATTTATTGATTAGGAAACTGAGGTTTCGAGATTAAGTGTTGCCCATGGTCACACAGCCAGCAAACACTCGTAGGCAGGAATCTCCTGACCCCAAGATCAGCCTACCTCCCACTCTACCCCAACATGCTTCCTAATAGCTTCTACGATACCTCCCCTCCCCGAAGATAAAATGAGATGATGGATGTGGCTCACATCAGGAGGGTTTAATCTGATTAACACCATTGAGAGAAGGGAGGAGGAAGTGGATCCAGAGAGAAAGGAGAACGGGACTGCTGCAGGAAAGAGAGGTCTGGCCTGGAGACAATTAGGCCTTATCCTCATGGCCTCATCTTTAGCCCTGGGAGGGTCTACATCAACCTCACTGCCCTTTTCCTTTCTCACCAGCATTCACAACTACACCCCCAAAGTAGGCGAGCTGGATACACGGAAAGCCATCCGCCAGGCTTTTGACGTTTGGCAGAAGGTCACTCCACTGACGTTTGAGGAAGTTCCCTACCACGAGATTAAAAGTGACCGCAAGGAAGCTGACATCATGATTTTCTTTGCCTCTGGTTTCCATGGGGACAGCTCCCCTTTTGATGGTGAAGGGGGATTCCTAGCCCATGCCTATTTCCCTGGCCCTGGGATTGGTGGAGACACTCACTTTGACTCTGATGAGCCGTGGACACTGGGGAACGCCAACCATGATGGTAAGGCCTGTCTCAGGCACAGGGTGACAGTTTTCCTTATTCAGGGGGAATATAGTAAGGGCTTGAGGGATGTGGTAAAGATTAGTCATGGTCACTTCCCTTGAAGAGACATCTATCTAAAGAGTAACATTTATTCAACAAATATTTATCCAGAAGTGCCCTGTGCCAGATACAGGAAAGGCTACAAAAATAAACAGACATGGCTCCTGCCCTCATGGAACCCATGGTATGAGGGAGAGTTAGGTGTGGCAAAGGAACAACACACACACACACACACACAGAGTTATAATACTAAATAGAGCACAGTTAGGGCATAAGAAAGTTACACCCAGAGTGCTGTTCAGATTCTGAGGAAGGAAAGAGCATTTCTCTCTGGGTAATCAGAGAAGGCTTCAGAAAGGAGGTACTGTTTTAACTGGGTCTTAAAGGTAAGGTAGAAATAAGAATATAAGGATATGAGATCAGTTGAAGGAATCGTGGGATGTTTTTAGCCTGGAGAAGACCTAAGGAAGGTACGAGAGATGTCTTAAGGTGTATTCCAACTCTGACATTCTGTGTTTCTGTGTAAGTTTGAAGGGCTGTCACGAAAGGAAGTTAGGCTTCTTGGCAGAAGCAGGAACAATTGTACGGGGAGGCTGAAGGGAGGAAGGGCTTAGCTCCATACGAAGAAAGTCATTCCTAACTGTTCAAACGTAGAATCTGTTCCCCATTACTGGAAGTCTTCAAGTAGAGGTTAGATGGCTGCTTCTCAGGGACGTTGTAGAGGGATTTCTATTTCAAGCAGAGCAAAGATGTAAAGATTTCCGAGGGACCTTCCACCTTGAAGATTTTATTGTTCAATGATATACATTAGCCTCTCTGCCTCCATCTTCCACAAAGTGTTAAAATAATCTTACAAAGCAGAGGCCTGACCTCATCGCTTCCCACCTCAAGAATCTTCACTGACTCCCTAAGTTTCTCTAAGATTCCCTAATTTCTCTTAAGATAAGACAAAGCTGCTCTGATAGGGCTAGAAAGACCTTCACAGTTCAGCTCCAGACTATCTTTCTAGACTGACTGTGCCCTGCCCCTGGTCCCCACCGCCCCCCACCCCTGCACCTTATGGTCTATCTAAACTTGTTCCCTTTATACAATGTTCTATCTCTCAGCTCTATGCAGCCTTTTCCACAAACTGGGGATACACTTCCTCTATCCCTTCCTCTCCTTCTTAGAATCCTTGGCTTCCTTCAAGTTTTAGGCTATTTACTTTTCCTTTTTCCCCCCTTATTGTTAGCATTCTCTTCTCTTCTCAAATTATTTTTGCAGTTATCTGTTTCTATGGTCTATCCCCTAAGACAATGGTTCTTAAGCTTTTTAGTCTCAGGGGCCCTTCATACTCTTAAAAGTTATTGAGAATCTGCCAGGGAGCTTTTGTTTATGTGCATTATAGCTTTTGATATTGGTTGTATTGGAAGTTAAAACGGTTCAGCTTTAAAAAAATCTTTTAATTAATTAATTAATTGAGTTTTAGTTTTCAACATTCACTTCCACAAGATTTTGAATTCCAAATTTTCTCCCCACCTCTCCACTCCCTCCACCTCAAGACAGCGTACATTCCGATTACCTCTTCCCCCATTCCGCCCTCCCTTTTATCACACAACCCCTTTCTCCTATCCCCTTGCCCTTCTATTTTCCAGTAGGACAAGTTAGATTTCTGTACTTATATATTTCTACACTTATTTCCCAGTTGCATGTAAAAACAATTTTTAGCATTCATTTTTAAAAGTTTGAGTTCCAAATTCGCTCCCTTCCTCCCTCACCACCCACCCTCATTGAGAAGGCAAGCAATTTGATATAGATTATACATGTGCAGTCATGCAAAACACTTCCATAATAGTCATGTTGTGAAAGACTAACTATATTTCCCTCCCTCCTATCCCATCCCCCGTAAAGTGGTTAAGTTTTAAACATTTATTTATTCATTTTAAAATTACGGTAACATTTTAATGAAAATAAGTACATTCAGAAACAAAAAATTTTAGGGAGAAGAATGTTATTGTTTTACATATTTTTGCAAATCTCTTTAAACATCTATCTTAATTGAAGACATTTGGATTCTCCTAATTTCTTCTGCATGGGGTCTGTTGCAAGAAGTTGTTTTGGTTGATGTATCTGAAGAAAACCTAGTCTCACACAAATATGTAGCTGGATATGGGAGAAGTTTTTAATAGGCAAATAATGTCAGCATTATTATGAAGATGGTTCCAACCTTGCAGACCTTTGAAAGGATTCCTAGAACACACTTTGAGAACTACTGGCCTAGGTGAACGGAAGTCCTTTAGGATGAAAGCTGTTTTTGCCTCATCACCGAAGGGTGCTTTACACATAGAAGATGCTTAGTAAATGTCTGCTCAGCAGTCTGCCCTTGTCCAGGACTCTGCCTCTGATAAGACACTAACTGAGAAATACAGTGCACAGAGCATCAGACCTGGAGTCAGGAAGACCCATTTCCTGAGTTCAAATCTGGCCTCAGACACCTAACTAGCTGCATGACTCTCAGCAAGTCATTTAACCCCATTTGCCTCAGTTTCCTCATCTGTAAAATAAGCTGGGAAAGGAAATGGCAAACGACTCCAGTATCTCTACCACAAAACCCCCAGATGAGGTCATGATGAGTAGGACACTACTAAAGACAATTAGAAGAGACATGCCTGAACAGCAATGTGAAACATACAATGAGAGATCCACCTTTATTATTATCTCATGGATCTCATATCCCCACGTCTCAGCTTTCTTTAGTAATGTGCTATGGTTCTATCACTCATTTTGGGGGAAGCTCTTTTATAAGACACAAAAGCATGTGGATTTTCTTATGGGTGTGTCTCACAACCTACTTCTGAAGTGATGTCTCAGCTCTAGACTATGTGAGTAGGAAATGTCCTCCTGGAGCAGAGGCTCTGAAGGACAATGCAGGAAGGAATTCTAGAGCATGTGACGTCTCAAAGTGAGCTGAATGCTGGATTTGGAGTGAAGAATACCTGAGTTCATATTATGACTCAAGCACTTAGTAGCTCTGTGCCCCTGGACAAATCACTCTGTCTGCTTTAATTTCTTAATCTGTAAAATGGAAATCATAATAATAGCACTTACCTTCCCTGGTTGTTGTAAGGATTAAATGATATAATATTTGTAAAATGCTTTGCAAACCTTAATCTAAATAAATGCTGACTCTGCAGGAATGCTGTGAATTGAGGGTGGGGTAAGAGGCTATCCAAAAAACCTGTCTCCGCCACCAGTTCTGTGCCACTTGGCGAATCTGTGTGCAGAAGTGTGAGAGGAGGAAGACCCAGGGGGACACTGTGCTCATCTCTCCCACGCTCAACACCCTTTGGGCTGGTGGCTATATTTCTCTGTTCTCCTGGAGGATCCTGATGTGTCTCTGCGTAGAGCAGGGATTGGCCACCTTTGGGATGTTTGCTGGACGTGGCAGATGGCATGATTTAGCCAAGGCTGGCTCTGGGTCATAGCGTGAGGATGTTGAGGTCTGCCACTGAGGCCATTCCTCATCTGTGCCCCTCATTTCCCTTACCTAGGCCTAACCAGCTGTGTTCTTGAACTGGAATAGCTGCCAACACTAGGCATGGAGTCAGGAAAACCTGAGGTCAGCTCTGGCCCCAGACATTTAGTAGCTATACAGCCTTGGGTAAGTGACTTCACCTGTTTTTGCCTCAATTTTTTTAACCGTAAAATGGAGGTGGTAATAGTACCTACCTCCCAGAATTGTGATAGGAAAAATTGAGACAGTATTTGTAATGTGTTTAGCTACAGCGCCTGGCATATAGTAGGCACTATATAAATCCTAGCTATTAGTTTGTGGGGAGGAGGCCAGCTTCAGGCCACCTGTAGTATTGATAAAAAGGTCACTTGACAAGCAGGTACCTCTCTTAGCTTTTCTGGGACTCAGTTTCCCCATCCTTCTACCAATATAGGTTAACCCCTCACCAGCTTAGCCTAGAGAATTGCCTGCGACTCTGAGATTAAGTGACTTGCCCAAGTTCATAAAATCATGTTTTCCTGGGCCAGAGGCTGGCTTTTTATTCATCACATCCATTGCAGTGTCTCTGGGAGGTTAGTATTTACAGGTATCGTTATCATCTCTATTAAACAGAATTAAAATTAAAGCTCTTTTAAGCTCAGAGTGATTATGTGACTTACCTACAGTCACACAGCTGTTACTCAAGTGACTGAGGAGAGCTTTAAACGGAAGCATGAGCACTTGTAGAACACAATCCAGGGGGTCTACACATGCTGAGGTAGGTGTTTTCACTGGCTGTTGGCATCCCCAGTTGGCACCTCTCCCCTCTGAGGGCTGGGGGGCAGAGCAGTAAATTCTTCCCCATATATTCCTTTATAGAGGCCTTAGAACTTTCCGGTTAACTCCTCCTTCTCCATCTTCTTGGTTTCAAGGATATTCCCTGATGCTCTTTTCCCCTTCTTTTCTGTGTTGTCTTCCCCATTAGACTGTAAGCTCCTTGAGGGTCAGAATTGTTTCTTTTTCTTATTTGTATCTTCAGTACTTAGTACAGAGACTGGCATATAGTAGGTGCTTAATAAATGCCTATTTCCTTCCTCCCTCCAGACTCCTGACACAGGTCAGGATTCCTTCTTCTTCTTCAGACCCTTTGTTTTTGCAGTGAAGCACTTATGTTATTTTTTCCTTCCTTCTTTTCTTTCCTTCCTTCCTTCTGTCTCTCCATCCTTTCTTCTTTCCTTCCTTTCTTTCTTCCCTCCTTCCTTCCTTTCTTCCTTCCTTTCCTTCCTTCCTTTCTTCCCTTCTTCTCTCCATCCTTCCTTATTTCCTCCCTTTCTTCCGTTTCCTTAAGGACTACTCACTTTTAATTCTTTCTAATAACTTGAAGGATAAAAGCATGAACATCTTGAGCACCTTTCAGTTTTCTAAAAGGTAGGTGGCCAGCCTGTGTTTAAGCATATTTAGCTGTTACTTGACCAATCCACCCTGAAGTGGCTTATAAATATTTTGCATTTACTTTATGCATATTTTCCCCTATTAAAATGGAAATTCTCTAAGGGCAGAGACTGTTCCATTTTTGTCTTTTTATCCCCAATGCATAGTACAGGGTCTAACACTTTTCGTGTTTAAAGTGGACCTGTGATTTCATGGGTATAGAGAGCTACTCAGGAGGCACTTCTTCTACCAATACCAATCAGAACCTTCTCTTCCATTTATAATCTTAGAGAGTTGTCCAGGGCACTGAGAGGCAAGTTAGTTGACTTGCCCAAGGTCACACAGCCCTCTGTATCAGAGAACAACTTGAACCTAGGTCTCCTTGATGTAAGGCTGAATCACTGCTATCACTCTGCCGCTCAGTTGGCACATAGTCTGTGGTTAATAAATGTTTGTTGAGTGAAGGAAGACCTCAGTAAACTTCAGGAGTTCAATGGATAAAGAATAAACCTTTACCAGTATAGAGAGGAGTTTCCATGCCTGGAATTCCTAAAGGAGCCCAGGGAGGTTAAATGATTGCAAGTCATGAGTCAAGTGGGATAAAAGAGACCCAGGAATAAAACAAGCTAAGGTGACAGCCAGGAGACTTGGCTCCAGGCTTGATCACACCTTTGGTTTGACTGTGTGATCTTTATGAATGCGACCTAATTTTTACAGCTGAAAAGGAAAAGGGGAAGGAAAGATGAAGCTGAAGTTTTAAACCTGGGGTTCTGGGAGGATGGTGATGTCCTTGACAAAAATAGGAAAGTCCAGAAGGAAAGCTGACTTTGGGAATAAGATGTTATATATGTTCACTTTTGGTCATGGTCTGACATACAGGTGGAGGTTTCTGGTATAAAGTTAGAAGCACAGAACTGGAGAGGTCAAGACTGAAGGGATTACTTCAGGCATCACCCACCTCAGAGTCAAAGCTATGAAAGTAGACATGATTTCTGAGAGAGAGCATGGGATCAACCAGGCACCAAGAATTGAAGTGCCTACTGTATATACTAAGCACCAAGCTAAGTGCTTGAGATACAAAGACAAAAATGAAACTATTCCTACTGAAAAAGACTCCTTGTATATATGTGTGTGTACGTATATATGTATTACATATGTAAATATGTATCCACACACACACGTGTATGTGTGTAAATTAAATAGATACAGAATGGGCAGCTAGGGTAACACAGTAAATCGAGTGCCAGGCCTGGAGTCAGGAAGACTCATTTCTCTTGAGTTCAGATCTGACTTCAGACACCAACATTGCGACCTTGGACAAGTCACTTAATCCTGGTCAGTTTCCCCATCTGTAAAATGAGCTGGAGAAAGAAATGGCAAACCACTCCAGTATCTTGACCAAGAAAATGCCAAAGGGGATCATGAAGAGCCAGACACAACTGAAAAATGACTGAACGGATAAAGAACAATTGCAAAGTAAATTCAAGGTGGTTGAGTATGAATTTTGGAAGGAGAGTACTAGCAGTTGGGTTGGGGTGGGGGGAAAGACAGGAATTGGTAAAGGCTTCATTTAGAAGATGGTGCTTGAATTAAGTCTTGAAGGATATGAGGGATTCTTTGAGAAGGGAGTTTGTCCCAGGTGTGAGAAATAGTCAATGCAAAGGTATGAACATGGGAGATGCAGAGGGTAAAAAGTACTGAGAGGTAAGGACTCTTTCACGGGTTTATCTCAGTTAGTTGAGTGGGAAGAGAAATGGAGCCAGAGGGATACGAGATCAGGACTGGAGACAGTCAGGCCATGCCCTGCCAATATCTTTGTTCATATTCTGCAGTTCTCCAACCCTAAATTGAAATTGAAAGTAAGATTCAATCCCTGATTTCTTTCACCTTAAAGTCAGTGCTGATCAGCAGATCGTATACCATATAGGAGCCATTCCCTACATTGTCATCGTAACTTACATTTATATATGCTTATTATGTACCAGGCACTATGCTAAATGCTTCACAATTACTATCTCTTGATTTTCATTATAATCTTGGGAGGTAGGGGCTATTATTACCCCCATTTTGCAGATGAGGAATTGAGGCAGACAGGTGAAAGGACTTACCTATAGGGTCACAGAGCTAAGTATTTGAAACTGGATTTGAACTCTGGTCTTCCTGACTCTAGATCCAGTGCTCTATCTACTCTGCCACCTAACTGCCCCCTGATCTCACCATGCTTTCCTGAGAGACCCCAGGAGTTCCCTGGATCATGAGAATCTATCTCCTGACCCCAGGATTTTTATGAAATCCCCAGGCCAATGGTACTTGGAAGTTCACTCATCAGGCAATCATAAAGATCAAAAAAGAGAAGGTGTATAAAGGACTTCATGAACTTTAAAGCTTGGTATACTGTGCTCTGTTACAATTATTATTGACAATAATAGAGTGACACATACAAGAGACTACCACAAGCAGTTTTTAAGTGCCTGCAGAGTCCTGGCGAGCTATCAGAATAGGAAGTTCCTGCCCTCATGAAGGTTATAATCTAGTCTGGGACGCAAACGCAGAAAAGTTTAGTAGATGATGTTATGTGATAATTGAATTGGAGATTTAAAAAGCAGAGTGCTACAGGAGGACTAACAGGGAAGAGGTTTCCTGGAAAAGGCGGCACTAGAGTTGGGCTTTCAGGATAGGAATTCAACATAGGAACATGGGGATGGGGGACGTTACAGGCAGAGCGGATAGCTTAAACAAAAGCTGATTGAGCTTATTCTCTTCTTCTACAATCCCAGTCTTGCCACCACCAGTTAGGAAACTATTGTCCTGTTCCCATGGTCATGACTTTCCACAAGGAATCCCTCACATCTGGAATGCACTCTTGCCTCACCTCTGGTAGAATCCCCAGCTTCTTTCATAATAATAATAGTAGCTAAAATTTGTATCGCACTTTAAGGTTGACAGAGTACTTTACATATATTCTCTCATTTGATCCTCACAACTCTGGGGGGCAGGTGCTATTATTATCCCCATTTTTCAGATGAGGAAACTGAGGCAGACCGAGGTGAAGTGACTTGCCCGGTCACACAGCTGGTAAGTATATTCAAATTCCTGTCTTCCTGATTCCAGGCCTAGCACTCTAGCCACTCCTTAAAAGTTTATTAGGGGTTTTTATATATTTCTATATATAAATATATTTTACAATAGACATGTATATTATATATAAATATATAATATACATACATATAAAAAACTCCTCAGAGCTAGCACTGTCTCTCCCTCTTGAAATTACTTTGTATGTGTGTGTGTGCGTGTGTGTGTATTTCATGGCATTCCCTTGCTGGTATACATGCTGTTTCCCTGTATAAACTGTAAACTTGAGGTCAAGGACAGTTTTATTGATGTCTCTGTATTCTCAATGCCACACACGGTGCCTGGCACATAGTAGGTATTTAATGAATGCTTGTTGAATTGAATTGAATGAAGACAGGAAAGGACAGGCCATATCCATGGCAGAGACAGAGATAGAGAGAGACAGAGAGAGACAGAGAGAGAGAGAGAGAGAGAGAGAGAGAGAGAGAGAGAGCGCAGTGCAGTACAGTGCAGTTTGGCTGGAGCACAGAGTGTAGGGAGGGGAATTTGTAAAATTCACCTGGAACAGCAGGGTGGCACCAGATTGTGGAGGGCCTTGAACTCCCTAGCTGCCCTCTAGGGGCTCTCACAGCTTGAGATCTTTGAGACAAACCCCTGGGGAAGTAAGCAATCAAAGGCACGGCACAGAGTTACCTGGGAGCAGAGCCAGGAAAGAGCCCCAGGGAACCCTGCTGCTTTCCTGCTTTACCCGTTGCTTTACTCAGGACAGGTCTAAGGATGAGCTCATACTTCCCCTGCTGCCTGCCAGGAGCCAAATTGCCAAGGGAGGAGAGGGGCTCAGCCTGGCTTTTTCCCTGTGTCCAAAGCCAGCTTACCCACCTCCAACAGAAGGCGAAATCCCAGGTTGCTGGCCAACCTTGCACTGATCTTGTCCTGTCTCCTGGAGATGTGAAGACATTGGCTGCAAACAGCTTCTCCCCAAAGCAGGCTTTGCTCAAAGCATTTGTGATGTCTGTGGGGCCCTGGCAACCTGTCTCCGAGCAGCAGGGACGTTTTCTGTGGGCTAGGCCTCACCCCATAGGGTTAGGGATCATCCTTGTGGGCTTGCCGAATAATTGATGTTTAACCCCCTTCGCCACATGCTCCTTAGCCCTCCTCACCTTTCCAACTTTCTTATTCCTTATATCCCCCTAGATATGCTGTGCTCCGTGACACTGGCTTTCTTACTTTTCCTTGTTCAAAACACTCCATCCTCCACTCTCCCTTGCCTGGAATATGTTATCTGCTTCTTTTCACTTCCCTTTTGTTGTTCAGGTGTTTCAATGATGTCCAACTCTTCATGATCTCATTTGAGGTTTTCTTGGCGAAGATACCGGAGCAGTTTGCCAGTTCCTTCTTTAGCTCATTTGACAGGTGAGGAAACTGAGGCAAACAGACTTGCCCAGGGTCACAGAGCTACTAAGTGTCTGAGGTTAGATTTGCACTCAGGTCTTCCCAACTGCCAGCCTGGTGCTCTATCTGCTGCCCGACCTGGCCGCACCCCCTTGCTTCCCTGGCTTCCTTCAAGTCTTAGATGAAATTCTACCTTCTATCAGAAGTGTTGCCCAATCCTCTTTAATGCTAGAACCTTCCCTCTCCTGATTATCTCCAGTTTATTCTGTATTTCTTAATTCAACATTTTTTTTTTGTTATTTCCCCATTGGACTGTGAGCTCCTTGAGAGCAGAGACTATCTTTTGAGTCTCTTTCTCTCCATCTCTCTCACTCTGTCCCTTCTTTCCCCTTCTCTCTCTGTCTCTGTCTCCCTTCTTCTCTCTCTCTCTCTCTCTCTCTCTCTCTCTCTCTCTCTCTCTCTTTTTCTGTCTCTCACTCTCCCCTCTGCCCTCTCTCCTCTCCATATATATGTATATATACGTGTGTGTGTGAAGCTTAATACAGAGCCTGGCTTAATAAATGTAGGTGCTTAATAAATGTTGATTGAGTGCCTAGCACCCTGGCATTCTAACACCATCCTGTTTATCCTATCCTGTGCATGTTGTACTCAGTGGCTAGAGGTCAGAGCTCTGCCAAGAGCCAGCGCTTCACTCTGACCCCTGAGTAGGTAGCATTGCCTGCATAATGGATCTTACTTAACTTGGGGTCTGGGAACTTGTTTTTTTTAAATATTTTAATAACTATATTTCCATATAGTTGATTTCCTTCTTACTTGTATGTATTTCATCTATGCATTTAAAAACATTATTCTGAGAAGGGTTTCATAGAGACTTCTCTAGACTACCAAAGGGGTCCATGGCACAGAAAAGGCTAAAAACTTCTGGACTAGTGTTTAGGGAGCCTCAGAATTGGAAATCGGTAAGCCAACAAGTGTTTACTAAGGGCCTGCTATGTTAACGTCTCTCAGACTTAGCCTCCTCATCTGGAAAAGGGGGATGTTAATAGTACCTACCTCACAGATAAGATATATAATAAGTTTTTCAAATCCTTTCAAAATTTTTGTTATTTATTTTTATCATTTAAAAAAATTGAGCTCCAAATTCTCCCCCTCCCTCCAGTCCCTCTCCCATCCATTGAGAAGGCAAGTAATATATCAGTTATACATGTGAAATCATACAAAGCATCCTTTTATATTAGGTATGTTGTAAAAAAAATAAAAATAAAGAAAGTGAAAAAATTATACTTCAGTTTGCACTCAGTTCAGTAGTTCTCTCATTGGAGGTGGATAACATTTTTTTTTTATCACAAATCTTTTACTGCCTTGGATCATTGTCTTGATTAAAGTAGCTAAGTCTTTTACAGTTGATTATATTTACAATATTGCTGCTACCGTGTATGATGATCTCCTGTTCTGCTTATTTCACCCTGTATCGTTTCATATTAGGCTTTCCAAATTTTTCTGAAACCATCTTGATCCTCATTTCTTTTTTAATATTTCATTTTCCCCCAATTACATGTAAAAACCATTTTTTAACATTTGTTTTTTAAAAACTTGAGTTCCAAATTCTCTCCCTCCCTCCCTTTTCCCCTCATTGAGAAGGCAAACAATTTTATATAGGTTATATGTGTGCAGTCATGCAAAACATATTTTCATATTAGTCATGTTGTAAAAGAAAACACAAACCAAAAGAAAAATGAAGAAAGTTTAAAAAAAAAAGGATGCTTCTACTGGCACTCACACTCCATCACTTCTCTCTCTGGAAGTGGATAGCATTTTTTGTTATAAGACCTTCAGAACTGTCTTGGATCATTGTATTGCTGAATATAGCTGTCATTCATTCACAGCCGTCGTTATACAATATTGCTGTTCCTGTGTGTACTGTTCTCCTGGTTCTGCTCACTTCACTTTGCATCAGTTCATGTAAATCCTCCCAGGATTTTTTCTGGATTAGAGTTCCTGCTCATCATTTTTTTTTTAAAGCCAAAGAAAAACACAATTTATTAAAGATTCACCATAGTGGGTTGACTCTTAAGGAGCCCAAGCATTTGTAATACTCGTATTCACAAGTGGGCCAGATAGAATCTCAGCTAGACAGAGGCTGAGCTGGATTGAATCTGAGCACCTTCATGGAGGCAAGATGGACCTTAAAATCAGGGAAACATCCAGGTGTTGACAGGCAGTCTCGGGTCCTAGGGATGAGGATCCTGATGGGAGTGGCTCGTAATCCAGACAGTCCACAATCCAGGCTGGGCAACTTGGACTTCAAGAGAATGCTCAGTAGTCAGGAATATCAAAAGGATGGTAGGATCAAAGGAAGAGAATGCTAAAAGGTGATCAGATAGGGAGTATCAGGGCTGAGAGAAATGGAAGGGGAATCCAAGGAGCCCCCCAAAAGCCAGACTTTCCAGGGGCCCTTCAGACAAATGGGACAAAAGCCCTCCTGATCCAAGGGAAAAAGGTCTTGGCTTGAGCTTGTTTCTCATTCCTCATATCTTTTTTATTTTAATAAAAACTTATTTATTTAACTTTTTACATTCATTTTCACAAAATTTTGGGTTCCAAATTTTCTCCCCTTTTCTCCCCTCCCTCCACCCCAATACACCGAGCATTCTAATTTCCCCTATCTCCAATCTGCCCTCTCTTCTATCATCCCTCCCTTCCCTTGTCCCCATCTTCTCTTTTGTCCTGTAGGGCCACCTGCTCATCATTTTTTACAATAGCATAATAGTATTCATAATCATGTACCATAACTTGGTCAGCCATTCCCCAATTGACAGACATTCCCTCAATTTCCAATTCTTTGCTACCATTAAAAGAACTGCTATAAATATTTTTGTATGTATAGGTCCTTTTATCTTTTCTTTGATCTCTTGGGGATGCAGCTCCAGTGGTGCTATCGCTGCATCAAAGTATATGTACAGTTTTATAACTTTTTGGGCATAGTTCCAACTTGTTCTCCAGAATGGCTGGAACAGTTCACAACTCCACCAGTGTTTCATTAGTGTCCCTACTTTTCCATATCCCCTCCAGCATTTGTAATTTTCCTTTTCTATAATGTTAGCCAATATGATAGGTATGAGATGATACCTCAGAGTTGTTTTAATTTGTATTTCTCTAATCAATAGTGATTGGGATTATTTTTTCATGTGATTCTTGATTGCTTTGATTTCTTCTAAAAATTGCTTGTTGGTATCCTTTGAGCATTTATCAATTGAGGAATGATTTTATTCTTATAAATTTGACCCAGTTTCCTATATATTTGAGAAATGAGGCCTTTATCAGAGAAACTTTTTTTCTTCTTAATATAAATTTATTTATTTAACTTTTTACATTCATTTTCACAAAATTTTGGGTTCAGATTTTCTCCCCATTTATCCCCTCCCCCCACCCTAATACACCCAGCATTCTAATTTCCCCTATCACCAATCTGCCCTCTCTTCTATCCTCCCTCCCTTCTCTTGTCCCCATCTTCTCTTTTGTCCTGTAGGGCCAGATGTCTTTCTATTCCCCATTAACTGTATTTCTTATTTCCTAGTAGCAAGAACAATACTAAACAGTTGTTCCTAAAGCTTTGAGTTCCAAATTCTCCCCATCCCTCCCTCCCCACCCATTCCCTTTGAGAAGGCAGGCAATTCAATATAGGTCATATCTGTGTAGTTTTTCAAGTGACTTCGATAATAGTCATGTTGTGTAAGACTAACTATATTTCCCTCCATCCTATCCTGCCTCCCATTGCTTCTATTCTGTCTTTTGATCCTGTCCCTCCCCAAGTGCTGAATTCAAATTTTTCCCTCCTCCCATTGCCCTCCCTTCCATCATCCCCCCACCCTGCTTATCTCCTTCTCCCCTACTTTCCTGTATTGTAAGATAGGTTTTCATGCCAAAATGGGTGTGCATTTTATTCCTTCCTTTAGTCAAATGTGATGAGAGTAAACTTCATGTTTTTCTCTCAGCTCTCCTCTTTTTCCCTCCACTAAAAAGTCTCCTGCTTGCCTGTTGAATGAGAGATAATTTACCCCATTCCATTTCACTCTCTCTCCTCCCACTACATTTCTCTCTCACCATTTACCTTAATTTCTTTTAAGATATGGTCCCATCCTATTCAATTCACTCTGTGCTCTCTGTCTCTGTATGTGTGTGCGTGCACGTGTGTGTGTGTGTGTGTGTGTGTGTGTGTGTGTGTGTGTGTGTGTGTAGTCCCACCAAGTACCCAGATACTGAAAAGTTTTAAGAGTTACAAATATTGTCTTTCCATGTAGGAATGTAAACAGTTCACTTCTGGTAAGTCCCTTATGACTTCTCTTTGCTGTTTACTTTTTCATGCTTCTTCTCATTCTTGTGTTTGAAAGTCAGATTTTCTTTTCAGCTCTGGTCTTTTCATCAAGAATGCTTGAAAGTCCTCTGTTTCATTGAAAGACCATATTTTCCCCTGAAGTATTATGCTCAGTTTTGCTGGGCAGGTGATTCTTGGTTTTAGTCCTAGTTCCTTTGCCTTCTGGAATATCCTATTCCACACCCTTCGATCCCTTAATGTAGAAGCTGCTAGATCTTATGTTATCCTGATTGTATTTCCACAATACTGGAATTGTTTCTTTCTAGCTGCTTGCAATATTTTCTCCTTGACCTGGGAATTCTGGAATTTGGCCACAATGTTCCTAGGACTTTCTCTTTTTGGATCTCTTTCAGGTAGTGATCGATGGATTCTTTCAATACTTATTTTGCCCTCTGGTTCTAGAATCTCAAGGCAGTTTTCCTTGATAATTTCATGGAAGATGATGTCTAGGCTCTTTCTTTGATCATGGCTTTCAGGTAGTCCCATAATTTTTAAATTGTCTCTCCTGGATCTATTTTCCAGGTCAGTTGTTTTTCCCATGAGATATTTCACATTCTCTTCTATTTTTTCATTCTTTTGGTTTTGTTTTGTGATTTCTTGGTTTCTCAGAAAGTCCTTAGCCTCCATCTGTTCCATTCTAATCTTGAGAGAACTATTCTCTTCAGTGAGCTTTTGAACCTCTTTTTCCATTTGGCTAATTCTGCTTTTGAAAGCATTCTTCTCCTCCTTGGCTTTTTGAACCTCTTTTGCCAATTGAGTGAGCCTATTTTTCAAGGTGTTATTTTCTTCAGCATTTTTTTGAGTCTCCTTTACCAAGGTATTGACCCGTTTTTCGTGCTTTTCTTGCATCTCTCTCATTTCCCTTCCCAATTTTTCCTCCACTTGTCTAACTTGATTTTCAAAATCCTTTTTGAGCTCTTCCATGGCCTGAGCCCACCAGACATCCACCTCGGATGTCTGGGATAGAGAGGCCCCGACCTCCACGCCTTTCCCTGATGGTAAGCATTGTTCCTCCTCATCAGAATTGAAAGGCAGGAACATCTGTCCCCCAAGAAAGTAGCTTTCTATGGTCTTATTTTTCTTCCCTTTTCTGGGCATTTTCCCAGCCAGTTACTTGACTTCTGAGATTCCTCTCCACCCCCGCCTAGATCTGCCCAGCTAGTGCTTGGTGTCTGAGATTCAAATGCTGCTCCCCAGGCTCAGGGCTTTCAGTGCAGGTGTGGCTGCTATTCAATGTGAGCTTAAGTTCTGGTGCTCAGGTGGGGGCAGGGCCGCCTCCCAGGCTCAGTTCCCTCAGGCGGTATATGCAGAGACCTTCAGTAATGGAGCAGAGCTCCTGCCTGCTTGGGGAGCCTGGGTCTGCTGCTGTCCCTGTCTCCCCCGCTGCCTCCTGAGGGGGTCTGAGTTATGGAGACACCCCACTCCCCTCTAGGCCAGCCCAGAAGTCTCTCTCACTGGCCTGTAGCGCCTATGGGTGGAGGGACCTTGGCGGCCACTGGAGGTTCCATCCCTGAAGCCTACTCGGATCTGGTCCTCTCGGAGCACTCGGCCAGGGCACGACAGGGCTCTGCTCCGGCCTTGGTGCGTGATGGACCTTTGGTGGAGGTTTTTCAGGCCTCTCTGGAACGGAAATCTCCTCCACTGCGTTGCTGCATGGCTTCCACTGCTCCAGAATTTGTGGGAGTTCTTTTTACAGGAAATTTATGGACTGTGGGTTCGTAGCTAGCATATGTGAGTCTTTCTACTCCGCCATCTTGGCTCCTGCCCTCTATCAGAGAAACTTTTTATAAAAATAATTTTTTACTTCTTTCCTTCTAACTTTGGCTACATTGAGTTTTTTAAGTGAGAAACCTATTTTTAATTTCATGTAATCAGGATTATTCATTATTCTTACCATGATTTCTCTCTCTCTCTCATTTAATCATAAATTCTTCTCTTATCCGTAGATCTGACATGTTCCCCTAATTTGCTTATGATATCACCCTTTATATCAAAGTCATGTACCCATTTTGACTTTATCTTGGTATACTGTGTCAGAAGTTAGACAATACCTACTTTCTACCAATCTGCTTTTCAGTTTTCTCAGCAATTTTTGTCAAATAAATGAGTTCTTGGCCCTAAAGCTTGGATCCATAGGTTTCTCAAACACTAGATTCCTATGGTCATGTATTCTGTATGCCCTCTATTCTGCTGATCTACCACTGTTTCTTAGTCCCAGATTGTTTTGATAATTATCACTTTGTAATATAATTTGAAATCTGGTTGTGCTAGGTTGCCATTAGCCATGTTGCATTGATCAATTCCCTTGACATTCTGCACTTTCCAGATCTTAAAGTACTATATAAATGTTGGTATTTATTATAACTCTAGTCATGTAATCTCCGGGTCAAAGAGTGTGAATAACTTAGTCACTGTTCTTGTATTCCATATTATTTTTCAGCTTGGGTGAAGGAGTAACAGCTCCTCCAACAGTGAATTGACATGCTTTTTTCCTTCCCACCACTTCTCCAACAATGAATTTTCCCATCATGTATCATCCTTTCTAGATTGGTGGGTGTGAGTTGCTACCTCAGGTTGTTGTAATTTGCATTTCTCTGTTGTTGGTGAATACTGAACTTGTTTTTTTCAGGTGTCTTTTGATAGGGGAATTGCTTCTTTGGAAAAGGTTTGTTTGCACCCTTTAACTACTTGTCTGCTACGGGATCCAAATCCATTTTGATCTGTGAAAAGAGTTTCTTATACACATCCTCCTATGACTAAGCCAGTCATGCTTTGATTTGTGGATGTTTCCTTCTTTTTTTTTCTTTTTCTTTTTTGTTTAGCAGATGAATTTTGTGGCCATTGAGAAACAGAGTCACTGAAAACGTTCTGTAGGGCTTTGGAGTTTAACCCAAGCAGGAGCACTGGGGGAACCTCAGTGCATATAGGGAATCTCTCTTCCTTTTAGACTTCATTCAGAATGGCCTCGATGACAAGAATGATTGCTTTGGCTGAGCTGGTCAGTGGGAGAGGACCAGAACTGAGTAAGAGGATGATGGGAGGGCAGGCTGAATCAAATCACAGAAACCATTGAGTAGTTTAGATGATTCCCAAACTCCCAAGCACAAAGCCTACCTTTTTAACATTAATGTTCCACTGCTGGAGCAATATGGCAAGAGAAGAATTCAAGTCAAGTCTCACTTTTGAAACATTGGCTGTGTTGACACTGGACAAATCACTTAACTCCTTAGCATTCAAGGGATTCTAAGACTATCTGTATTGATGAAGAGGAGTTGGCTTTACTAGTGAAGTCACGGGTTCAGACAAAGATATATCCAGATGTACTCTAAAGCAGGAATCATGGCATATCGCTCCCTCAGAAGAGGGCGACAGTGGGGTACAGTGGGTGGAGCCCTGGTTCTGGAGTCTAAGGACGTGGGCTAAAAGCTGACCTTTCCTACTTTTGTGACTTTGGACAAATTACTTAGTCACCCTGGGCCTCACTTTCCTCATCTGTGAAGTGAGGGGGTCAAATGAAGTGGCCTCTGGTCCCTTCTAGCAATGAATCTATGATTGTAAGAATGAAAACTGCCAGTGACCCAAAGGGAAAGGTGCAGAACGGGAGCATGTCGGCTCCAGCATGCTGCCAATCACAGTTAGCATGTTGGGAGTATTGTGAGAGATGTCCTCCAGGAAGCCTCCTCTATGGCCTGCAGAGGCTATGGGCTGCTTGTATAGTGATGAACCATAACCTGAGTGCTACAGTGACGTTGAGGAAACAGTCACTGAACTAGATGGAAGCCTAGAACATGTCAGGGGTATCCTCTACGGAGAACTTAGAGAACTCTCTGGAGAAGCATCACCAGGGAATAGAACGTGTGAATTGAGGCTGTGGTTTGTAGAGTGAAAAGAGAGGGCTGGCTAACGCTGAAGGGGTCACAGGCTGATGCAAGAACAGAATTCTGAGTGCTGCACAGGTTCTGACCTAAAATGGTTAGGAGTATTTGAACTGGAGTCTGAGATGCCACCGTTTGTTCATTCAACAACTGTTTCCTGACTGGGAAATATTTCCTTGATCCTTACTAGCTATGTGACCCTGGATGAGTCACTTAACCCCAATTGCCTTGCAAAAAAAAAAGAAAGTAAGAAAAGAAAAGAAAAAGAAAGAAAAAGAAAGAAAAAGAAATTCCTACCCTTGGGGGCAGCTAGATGGTACAGTGGATAGAGCACTGGCCCCTGGAGTCAGGAAGACTGGAGTTCGAATGTGACCTCAGCCACTTGACATTCACTAACTGTATAAGCCTGAGCAAGTCACTTCACTCTGACTGCCTTGTGAAAGGAGGGAGGGAGGGAGGGAGGGAGGAAGGAAGGGAGAAGAGATGCCCAGGCTCAGGCCTCTCTTTGGACTCTGATCCCTAGCTTCCCCTCCTATCATAATAATAGGTCACATTTATGTAACCCCTACTGTGTGTCAGGCTCACAAATATTTCGACTGGTCCTCACAACAGCCCTGGGACGTTTGTGGTTGTTTAGTTGTTTTAGTCGTATTTTCTTGGCAAAGATACTGGAGTGGTTTGCCATTTCCTTCTCCAGCTTATTTTACAGATGAGGAAACTGAGGCAAACAGAGGTTAAAGTGACTTGCCCGGGGTCACACAGCTAGTAAGTGACTGTGACTGGATTTGAACTCAGGTTTTCCTGACTTCAGGCCTAGTGCTCTGCTCACTACACCCGCAGCTGCCTGTAAAATGGGGAGATGATATATTTAGCACCTACCCTACTGGGTTGTCAGGAGACTCCATTGAAAACACTATGTAAGGCATGGTTTGTCAGCTTTTACTGTCTATAAGCTTGTCAAATCCAGGAGCCGTTCATTTGGTTTTGCCTTTCTGTCCTCAACATAGTGTCTTATACGTACTGACACTCATCAGATGAAAGTCAACAAGGAGGAACCTTCCAGAGGTAGATGGTGGTAGAGGAGACAAAGGCAGGGTCAAACCCCAACGGCTTCCCACCAGGCTGAGGGCTGAGAGGCTAGGGCAGGAAGCCAAGTCAGGGGTAGCAGTAAAGGGCTAAGCGGGAAGCCGGCTTGTACCAGTAGTGCTTCTCAGGCTTTGGGGTCTCAGAACCCTTCACACTCTTAAAAATTATTAAGAAACCCTCTTACCCACAAAGAGCTTCTGTTCATATGGATTATATCTACTAAAAGTTACTGCATTACAAATTAAGATGTCTTCGAATTACTCTAAAACTAGTTTTGAACCTGTGGTCCCCTTAAAAATGGTCTCAGGGAGCCCTATGAGTCCCCAGATATACTTTGAGAACCATTGAGCTAAACAAAGAGATTCTAGGGCCTCATGGGCCTGGAGTCAGGAGAACTTGAGTTCAGATCTTTCAGTTTACACAGCTGTGAAATGGGGATAACAATATAGTACCTCTCCACCAGGGTTGTTTGTGAGCATCAAATGAAATATTTGTAAAAAGCACTTAGCTCAGTGCCTCACCCATAGTAAGTGCTATACATACATACATATATATATATATATATATATACACACACACATATATATGTATATATTTATACATATACATATATGTATATATATATGTGTATATATATATGAATGCCATGTGTCACCCTGCCCTGATTTCCAGGCTCACCCAGACTGCTTTCCTTCTGGTGGAGAGATGTCCGTGAACAGCACATGCTTCATGGAAACCACAAGGTGGTGGGTGACATTCTTCTCCCTGGCCCTGGAGTCTGGTCTGAATCGGCTATTCTTGAAGAAAGATTTCCCCTGATCAAAGCAGAAAGGTTGTCGGCTGGCTTTCAAATACATTCTTCTAACTCATACCTTTCTAAGCTCACTGGATATCACTCCTGAGTCTGTGGAAATCAGATTTCCTTCACCAGGGATTTCTTTATATTTTTAAGCCAAGAATGGAGGCAAGTATGGGTCTGGGTTGGGGTATGTGCCACAAAGCAAGGACTGACAGGATGACCAATGACAAAGGGAGGTGGCATCTATTGGCCACTGAGTTTACTCCCTGAACAATGGGAAGGAGTCCTGTGTTTCAGAGTCTGTCATGGAGATGCTCACAGCTGGGCATTTCACCCCAGGGATAGAGGCTTAAGCTCTGTTCAGATTTCCTTCTAAATATAAATACTCTGTGTCCTGAGTCTCAGGACATACAAAACTTGCAGGGAAAGATGACATGCCAGAAAAGCTTCTGAAAGACTGCCTTCCTCAGAGATCATGTGCAATCAAACAGTCAATAAAAGTTTATTTGTTGCTGTTCTTCAGTCGTGTCTGACTCTCCATGACTCCCTTTGGGTTTTTCTTGGCAGAGATACTGGAGGGGTTTGCCACTTCTTTCTCCAACTCATTGTATAGATGAGGAAACTGAGGCAAACAGGGTTAAGTGACTTGCCCAGGGTCACATAACTAGGAAGTGTCTGAGGCCAGATTTGAACTCAAGAAGATGAGTCTTCCTGATTCCTGGCGCTCTATCCACTGCACCACCTAGCTACCCTAAACATTTATTAGGCAGATACCTGCTGTATGCTCAACACTGTGCTTAAGTGCTGGCAACAGAGAGAAAGGCAAAAGAGGAGGCAGAAAGGGAAAACCCTAGACCATCACAGTTACTGCTGTCAGATTCTCAGAGCCTTCCCAGCTGCCCCTTCCCCACTTCTCTAATATACCTGTGGAAAGATCGAGCTGGCACTGAAACCAATGCAGTCCAAAGCAGGGTTGATTCAAACACCTTCTCTTGCCATAGTGATACGGGGAGTGTGACCGCTGATGTTCCTCTCCTGAGTTGCCCCCATCCCTGTCACTTACAGTAGGATTCATCTGTTAGCTTCTTGGAAAGTCAATCAATCCAGAGGTTTCTTGTGCTCAGCCAGACTTGGATTTCCACCTGCAAAGATTCCCCTTGGATATCGGTGGCTGGCTATTCATTTGACTTATAACTGCTTGTTACTTACCCTTGCAAGGAGCTCTCTCCTTCTCAGCTTTAAAAAGTGGTAGATCCTATTGTTACCACCAAACTTTCCAAGATGCAGAAGAAGCAGTTGTCCTAATGGTAATAATAGGGAGAGGGACTGCACCTGTGATTTCATGGGTATAGGGAACGCTCATGGATATAGGGAAATTCCCTCTACCAATGCAGATTGGCACCTTCTCTGCAACTTACACTCTGAGAGAGCTGTCTAGAGTGGATGTGTCCCCTCAGGGCTTCCTCCCACAATATTCTGGAGTGCTGCCTGAACCAGATTAGAATATAACTAGAAAATATTTTACAAAATAAATAAAAATACAATAGAACATAAATAAAGTTCATATGTGGTTTTCTAAATCAATATACTGCTGCAGGGATCCTTATTATGGTATAGTGGTCCCTTTTCTTTTTTTTTTCTTTTAATAAATATTTTATTTTTTCCCAATTTCGTATAAAGACAATTTTTAACATTCTTTTAAAAAAATTTTGAGTTCCAAATTCTCTCCCTCCCATTACCCCTTACTGAGAAGGCAATTTGATATAGGTTATACATGTGCAATCATACAAAATATATCTCCATACTAGTCATGTTGTGAAGGAGAATACATACCCACAAAAACCAAAAAAAATGAAGTAAAAAAAAAAAGGTGTTTTGATCTACATTCAGACTCCATCAATTCTGAGTCCCTTTTCAATTTGAGTTTGACAGCACTGACCTAGAGCATTGATAGGTTAACTGACTTGCCCAAGTCACATAGCCAGTAAATATTGGAGTTAGGACTTGAACACAGGTCTTCCTAGATCTGAAGTCAGCTGTGTTGTTCAGTCATATCAGATTCTTTGTGACCCCATAACTCATCTTCTATTTTCATTGCCCCTCAGAGTCAGTCCAGGCTTACGTTCATTGCTTCTACATGAGGTCAGCTATCTATCCACTATACCATACTACCACGATGATGATAACCGAAATTTACATATTACTTTCAAATTTGCAGGGAAGTAGTGTAGAACACTGACTTAGGAGTCTAAAAGAGCTGAGTTCAAATCCTTCCTCTGACACATGGTCTGTACAACACTGGGCAAGTGGTTTAACCTCTCAAGGCCGCCAAACTGACCTTTCAATTACAGAACAATTGCTGATCTGCATTCTTTGTTTCTATGAGAAACTCCTATGTGGATGAAATCACAGATCAACCCCTCATCCCACCCCCACAAAAAAGTTTTTGTAGCACTTAACTCAAGTTATCTCATTCAAACCCCAGAACAACTGTACGATAGGGACAGTCGATAGTATTAACCCCTTTTAGAGAGAGAAAGAGAATGGAGACTCAGAGACTAAGTGACTTGTCCATGATCTCACAGCTGGTCAGTGTCAAAAGTTCTCCTGATTCCATGTCTAGCCCTCTCTCCACTACCTTTCACACTATGTTATGAACTGGTGGCTGTCCTGCCTCCATTCCCTGGGGATGCTGCTCTGTGACTGGTCATCAGATTAGAGCAGGAGACATGTGGAGAGTCAACTACAGTCAACCCAAAATGTGATACACATCAAGGGGACATAAACTTGACCACAGGCAGTGTGATGTAGTGCAGAGAGGGCTGAATTTGGAGTTACAAGAATTGAGTCCAAATATGTCACTTCCTATGTGTGGTGACTTCTGTTACCACTTTTGTCAGCTGAACTCTGAAATCTCTTTCAGCTCTAGATTCACATTTTGTGCAGCTGTAGAGACACTTCCCCTCCTCCTTTTGAGGAGGAGAAATGGTCTTACAAATAGATTGACCACGGAGGCCTATTGCTTTTATAACATCATGTCAGTGATTCAGTCAGATATATGTAATTGTAAAGGTGGCTAGGTGGCGCCATAGAGCACAGAGCGCTCAGTCTGGAGTCAGGAAGACATATCTTAATGAGTTCAAATCTGGCCTCAGACACTTATAAATCTGGACAATCACTTAACCCTGTTTGTCTCAGTTTCCCCACCTGTAAAATGAGTTGGAGAAGGAAATGGCAAACCATTCTAGTATCTTTACCAAGAAAACCCCAAATGGGGTCACAGAAAGTCAGACACAATTGAAAAACAAGTAAACAACAGAAATGTAGGTGTGAGATTGTCCGGACTAAACCCTCTTCTCCACCCAGCTCATTCCCAGACCTTTTCTTCCTTTTTCTGGTCTTTCCTTTGTGCCCTTTGGGAATGCTGCTCTATTATTAGCAAACTGCCCTTCCTTGTAGATGATTTTTACCCTGTCCTTCTCACCTTACCCTCATGAGTAACTGGCTGTCTCCAGAAGGCACCTGGTCACCCTCTCCAGGGCTGGTGGCTTCTTCTGTCATGTCCCATGACACATGTAGCTGTGGAGAGGCTTATTCCTTGCTCCCCACTGCAGCTTCCAGACCCTGTCTCTGCCACCCATCACTCAGCAATCTCTCCTTCTTAAGATCACTTAATTTAGCCCATGCCATCTAGTCCAAATCCTTGTGGTGGATATATTAACAGCGTTCAGGTCATTCTCCCTTCTTAAAGAACTTCCCTCTCAGTCTTCTTCTACATCTCCACCACTGTCCTTGTACTTGGGGCTTCAGTCTTTATACACATTAATGTATCCAAAATCCTTGTCTTCTTTTATTGTTCAGCTGAGGTGCTATCTCTTCTGGGAAGCCACCTCTAATTCCTTCTGGTTTTCTGCTCCCTCCCTCTCAATTTACTTTGTATCCTCCAGATTTGATCACACACTATTTCCCTTTCCCCCGTTTCAATAGAATGGAAGCTCTTCAGGGCCAGGGACTGCTGTTTTAGTTTTGTCTTTCCAAGAATCCACCACAGTGCTTAGTAACAATTCTTCATCAAAGACTCATCTGTCTTGTTTTTTTTCTCATTCAGAAGCCAGACCAAAGGGCAACAAAGGTGAGAGGGAGAGAGAGAGAGAGAGAGAGAGAGAGAGAGAGAGAGAGAGAGAGAGAGAGAGAGAGAGAGAGAGAGAGAGAGAGAGGAAAATTGGATTGTTTAGGAACTACTATGGGACCTTTTTGTATTTTCTATATTTTTTGTGAGGTAGAATAAAGGCTACTGTTACCTTGAGTGCTTATGTAGAACCTAGGAACCTACACATGAGGTATCTTTGATTTCTTTTCCAAGGTTTTTCAAGAGTGATGCTGAGTTTGAGTTATATAAGCAAATGACATGATTTTCAGGATGGTTCCCCAAGATGGAACCTGATCTAAGTAAACTTAGAGGCTGGGACTTACAAGATTACATGATACTTGGTAAATGTTCATTGCTCACAGACTTGATGATCGTTGAATAGGTAGCAGGAGAATGGGCTTTTTCTTTTTATTTCAATGAAAAGACTTTTCAGTAATTACAGAGGCCTGATCATTTCTCCATACAGTTCTAAAGAGAAACTGGCTAAAAAATACCTTTATCTGTTGCTGGTTGAGTTGGGGAATTCTTGGGAAATGATTCAGATTTTCGTGACTCAAATAGACTACTATGGATTAACTGGACCCTCTTCTGCAAGTGATGGTGTTGATGGGGTACAAGCGCAAGCCAAGACCTTTTTCCCTTGGATCAGGAGGACTTTTGTCGCATTTGTCTGAAGGACCCTGGAAAGTCTGACCTTGGGTGGGTGGGGGCTCCTTGGATTCCCCTTCCATTTCTCCCAGCCTGGATACTCCCTATCTTATCACCATTTAGCATTCTCTTCCTTTGATTCTAGCATCCTTTTTATATTCCTGACTACTTAGCATTCTCTTGAAGTCTAAGTTGCCCAGCCTGGATTGTGGATCCTCCTCGGGTTTGATCTATCCAGACCATCCCTGGGATCCCAGACTACTTGGCAACAAGTGGATTCTGCCCTCAGTCTTTTTCTGTATTTAAGTTCCATCTGGTCTCCATGAAGGTGCTCAGATTCAATACAGCTCAGACTCTGTCTAGCTAAGATTCTGTCTGACCTGTTTGTGAATATAAGCATTACAAATGCTTAGGCTCCTTAAGAGTCAATCCAGTGTGGCGAATATTTAATAAACTTTGTTTTTCTTTGGCTTTAAGAAGGCTCGTGTCAAATTCATTCAAGCAGGACCTGGTGTGTCTGTGTTTTGGGGTACAACACCACAAATCTCAACAGTGACAAGCCTCAAACGCAGTTCATTTTCTCAAATCATATAGTTTTGGGGAAGATGAGAGTAATTTCCTTGAAAATGCACCCAAAGCTAAAATATATTAGGGGAGGGGTTGACTTGAGTGAGCTTTGATGTTTTTATCTGTGAAATGATCAAGTTGGAGTAGAAAATGAGCAAACACTCTTTTGGGGCTCTAAGCTCAATGATCTTAATATCTGTTTCTAAGAAAAAAGGTTAGCATAGACCCCACCGTGCAGAATCCTCTTTATAATTCCCTAAAAGTCTTCTCCACAGCAGGAATCCCAAAGAAGGGCTTGGTCAGGGATATAGTGGCAAGGGAATAGATCTGAAGCCAGAGTGTTTGGAGCTGAATCCTGGCTCCACCATTTTCTGCTTTTGCAGATATGTACAAATCCCTTCCCAACTCTGGAGAAGAGCTTTTCTCTCTAGGATCCCTTCCAATTCAGTTTCTTTTTAAAAAAATTATTAATTTATATTTTATGAATTAATAAGTACTATACAAGGTGCTAGTGACACAAAGATAAACATGAAAGAGGCTCCTCCAGGAATTTGCCTTCTACTGGTTATAGAATCTGAACCAGATAAAGCAAGCTCTCATGATCCTAGGATGGAAAAGCATGGGATAAAGTGGTGACACTAACCCAGGATTCTCAGAAATATTTGGAGGCCTTTTATAGACAGCACTACTTCCACCTTCCAAGGGTCTATTCATAGCCCATCTAAGATATTTTCTGGTTTGGTGGCTAGATTATTTAGTTTTGTTTTCAAAAAGGTGGGACAATTTGCTTTTAACCCTGCACAGTTTTCATTTATGATTTCTTGAAATATAGCTCTGAAAAAACAGACTTTTAAAAAATCCATTGTGATTCAAATGGAGCTACTCAACTATGGCCTTTAAACCCAAAATCACTCTGGCTTTCATTGAATGGCCAATAAATTGCCCCCAGTCCAAGCCTCAGATCTCTCATTTTGATGGCTTAGAATGGGTGTAAATAGCGATTGTTTCCCATTCTGGGAGAAGCTCTGAGGGTCATCCCCTTCCAGATTTCTACTTTTGTGATAGTAAACTAGACCAGTAAACTAGGCCATCTTTTGTCTCACTGCTCACCTAACCCTTAGTCATTGAATGGGTGTTGCCTCAGACAAACTTATCTGGGAAAAACCTTAATATATATAGAAAGGCCAAGGTTGCCCACTGCATCCTGGACCTTCCTCAGCTGCCTTTACTTTTGTCTTCCCATTGGACTCCAATAACTTTGGAGGAGAGAGAGAGGCTGATAACTTGGCTCAGCTTTGCCACACTTAATTCCAATTCACATGCAAGTCAAGACATCATCCTGATGTCATTGATCCTCTTGGAGACCAAAGAATGAACAACCACATATCTCACCCTCCAAATCCATGTTTAGCCCTTCCTATTTGATCCTTCTTACTTGAATTTACATTTCTCTGCCTTTGAGAACAGGCAGTTCTGCTGCAGATGCTCAAGGAAAGAATGAAGGAAGCATTTATTAAGTACCTACTATGCAAAATAGGCACTATGCTAAGCCCTGTAAAAAATATTATCAGACACCACACTTATTAACTATGTGACCTTGGGCAAGTCATTTAACCCCAACTGCCTTGCTTTCCCCCCTTCAAAAAAAAATTATCTCATTTGATACTCATAACCCTGTGAGGCAGGTGACATTAATATTCTTACTTTACATTTAATATTCTCTGTCTCTGAAGTAGACAGAGTTTAAATGACTTGTCCAGGGTTACACAGCTAGTAAGAGTCTGAGACCAGATTTGAACTTGAGTCTTTCTGACTCGGGGCCCAGCTATCTCCTGCACTACCTACCTGCCTTTAGAGAGGGTTTTGCCAAGGTGACATTGATGAGGTTTATGGGTGAGGGGTGGACCCCAAAATACCAACAGTCGGGGTCGTGCTCGAATGAATTTGACTCAAGCCTTCTTCAAGCCAAAGAAAACAAAGTTTATTAAAGATTCGCCTAATTGGGCTTCCTCTTAAGGAGCCTAAGTATTTGTGACGCTTGTATTCACAAGCGGGCCAGATAGAATCCCAGCTAGACAGAGTCTGAGCTGGATTGAATCTGAATGCCTTCATGGAGGCAGGGTGGAACTTAAATACAGAAAAGAGTATAGGAGGGATGGGGGGGTGGGAGGGGGTGGTCTGGTAGTCTAGCATGATGGGGGAAGAAGTTCAGGAAGGGCCTCCAAGGAGGATTAAAGGCTGGAAATAGCTGGAGGTAGTCAACAAACATCAGACTAGGGGGCGCTTAGGTGGTGAGCAGGTAGGGCAATCAAGAGATAACAGACAATGGTCAGGTTCTGTGGAGAGATACAAGGGGAGCTCAATTTGAGTATGAAAGGTCAGATTCTGTGAGGAGATACAGGGAGAGTTCAATTTGAGTATGAAAAGCCAGTTTAAGTGAGATTCCAAGGGAGCTCAAGGAAGTTCCCAGAGTCTGAACCCCATCAACACCACTGCACATCAGAATGTCATTGAAGAACACACATCATCATCATCATCATCATCATCATCATCATCATCATGATGTCAATGAGGAGTTGATCAAATTATTGGTGATGTAGATTCTTTATAAAAATGGAGGAATTTGTGTTGGTAATTCAGGACTTGATCTTCACCACCTAGAATTTCAGATGGGTCATCCTTAAAGAGTTCAAACTTTCTAATCAGTGCAAATGATGTAAGGAAGCAGTAGAAATTTTGCAACACATCTAATAAAAGGTGCAAAAAAGTAGCATCTGTTGAATCTTCAGCCTGATGGCTAGTATTATTTACTGGAAGCTTACTATCCTTCATAAATTTTTTTTTAATTTATTTTTTTTCAACAGACACCTCCACAAGATTTTGAGTTCCAAATTTTCTCCCCATCTCTCCCCTCTGCTCACTCCAAGACAGTATGCATTCTTATTACCCCTTACCCCAGTGTGCCCTCCCTTCTTTTATCACCTTCCCCTTTGTTGTCTTATAGGGCAAGATATTGCTTGTATATCTTATTTCCCAGTTGAGTAGAAAAACAATTTTTAACATTTGTTTATAAAACTTTGAGTTCCAACTGCTCTCCCTTCCTCCCTCCTCACCCATCCCCACTGAGAAGGCAAGCAATTAAATATAGGTTGTAGTTATGTAAAACACCTCCATAACAGTTATATTGTGAAAGTATTAGTGAAAATATTAACTATATTTCCCTCCACCCTATCCTGCCCCCTATCTATTCTGTTCTCTCTTTTGACCCTTTCTCTTCTCAAAAGTGTTTACTCCTATTTACCCCCTCCTCGCATTTGCCCTCCCTTCTAGCATCCCACCAACCCCCACTTATTCCCTTCCTCCTGCTTTCCCATAGTGTGATAGATTTTCATACCAGATTGAGTGTGCATGTTACTCCCTCCTGAAGCCAAATGTGATGAGAGTAAGCTTCACCTATTCTTTCTCACCTCCCTCCTTTTCCCCTCCATTGATAAAGCTTTTTCTTCCATCTTTTATGTGAGATAATTTGCCCCATTCTATTTTTCCCTTTTTTCTCCCAATATATTCTTCTCTCACTCCTTAATTTTATTTTCTTAGACATTTATTTTCTTTTATTTAACTCACCCTGTGCCCTTGGTCTATATGTCTATAATTACTCCAACTACCCTAATACTGAGAAAATTCTCAAGAGTTACAAATGTGATCTTTCCACATATGAATGTAAAGAGTTCAGCTTTAGTAAGTCCTTTATGATTTCTCTTTCCTGTTTACCTTTTCATGTTTCTCTTGATTCTTATGTTTGAAAGTCAAGTTTTCTACTCAGCTCTGGTCTTTTCCTCAAGAATGCTTGAAAGTCCTATTTTTCATTAAATGACCAGTTTTTCCCCTGAAGCATTATACTCAGTTTTTCTGGGTAGGTGATTCTTGGTTTTAATCCTTCGATTAATTAATTAATTCAAAGATTCCTTTGACTTCTTGAATATCATATTCCAAGCCCTCCCATCCCTTAATGTAGAAGTTGCTAGATCTTGTATTATCCTGATTGTATTTCCACAATACTCAAATTGTTTCTTTCTGGCTACTTGCAGTATTTTCTCCTTGAGCTGAAAGCTCTGGAATTTGGCTACACTACTCCTTGGATTCCTTTTTGGATCTCTTTCAGGAGGTGATATGGATTCTTTCAATATCTATTTTATCCTCTAGTTCTACAATATCAGGGCATTTTTCCCTGATAATTTCTTGAAAGATACTTCTTGAAAGTTGATGTCTTTCTTTTTGATCCTGACTTTCAGGTAGTCCAATAATTTTTAAATTATCTCTCCTGAATCTATTTTTCTGGTCAGTTGTTTTTCCAGTGAGATGTTTCACATTGTTTGCTATTTTTTTCATTCCTTTGACTTTGTTTTATAATTTCTTGATTTTTCATAAAGTCATTAGCTTCCATTGCTCCATTCTAATCTTTAAGGAATTATTTTCTTCAGTGAGCTTTTGCACCTCTTTTTCCATCAGGCCAATTCTGCTTTTTAGGGCATTCTTCTCCTCATTGACTTTTTGGATCTCTTTTGTCATTTGGGTTAGTCCATTTTTCAAAGCGTTATTTTCTTCAGCATTTTTATGGGTCTTCTTTAGCAAGCAGTTGCCTTGTTTTTCGTGATTTTCTTGCATCACTCTCATTTCTTTTCCCAATTTTTCTTCTACTTCTCTTACTTGATTTTCAAAATCCTTTTTGAGCTCTTCCATGGCCTGAGACCAATTCATATTTTTCTTTGAGGCTTTGGATGAAGGAGCTTTGACTTGTTGTCTTCTGTTTGTATATTCTGGTCTTCCTTATCACCAAAGTAAAATTCTATAGTCTGATTCTTTTTCTGGTTTTTGCTCTTTTCCCCAGCTATTTACTTGATGTTTGAGCTCTTTGACAAGGTAGTTCTCTGCTTCCAGTGGGGGTGGAGGGTATACTGTCAGCCTCTGGATCCCCCCACAATTTCTGGGCTGAGAGCTTTAGAAATGACACTGCTGCTGCTGCTGCCCCTAAAATACCCTTGAATATTCAATAAATAAACTGTACTAGTCTAGTAGCATTATCCTGGACAATACTGCTACCCCAAATCACCAGGTTGTGTAATATTTATCCTTAAAAATTTAAGAACAAAAAGAATAGACATTGCTAACAAATACTCATTATCACCCAGCTACATGGTATGAAAATTGAGGCACTGAGGGGAAGGAATCAAAGCCACGTGGGACAGAATGAAGTCATATCACCTTTGTTGCCCAGCTTGAGCCTGAAGATGCTTTAGGTGAACCTACAGAGGATGAGCTCACATCCCAATACTTTTATTCAATTATGAAAAGCATTTAATTTTTTTTCCTTTTTTAAGTTCAATTTTATTTTTACCTCCGAATTCTTTCCCACCCACTTCTCCTCCCCCATCCTTTCTAATTGAGAAAGCAAGGAAAACATAACTGGTTATAAGCATGTATACTCATGCAAAACAAATTATTTCATTGGCCGTGTCCAAAGGAAAAATCTTAATCTGCACTCTGAGTCCATCAGCTCTCTATCAGGAAGTGGGTGGCATGTTTCAAAATGAGTCTTCTGGGTTTATTACATTGACCAGAATTTCTAAAGCTTTCAGAGTCATTTGCCTTTATAATATTGTTGACACTGTAGAAGTTGTTCTCCTGATTCTGCTCACTTCACTTTGCATCAGTTCAGATAAATCTTCCCAAATTTCTCTGAAAACGTTCCTTTCATTGCTTCTTATAGAATATCAGTATTCCAACACATTTAAATGTCCAGCCATTCTACAACTCAAGGGCATCCTCTATTCTTCACCACAAGAAAAGCTGAAAAAGCAGTAATTTTGTCCACCTTCCCAACAGAACATTAGATGAAATAATAATTATAGGATAGTGACTTGTTCTAGGACTGTTTCTAGATGAGTTCCATAGGAAAAGATGAGAAGAAACAAACAATAATATTAATGACAATGAACTTGATCATTAATGATAACACTTTATAAACATTAGCCCTTTTGAGCCTCAAAACAACTGTGAGGTAAGTACAACAGGTATCATTTTTTAAATGAGGAAACTTAGGTGGAATAATTTCCTCATAGTTACCCAGCTAGGAAGTGAATCAGAGGTGGGAAACTGAGAGCAGCCAGTGTAAAGGGCCCAGGATAAAAGGGAGGATGATATTCTGATCATAGATTATGATTAAATTACATATTTAAAATTGGAAGGCACCCTAGAGGTCAATCTAGTCTAACTCCCTTATTTTATGGATGAGGAAATTGAGGTCCTCAAAAGTGAATGACTTGCCCAAAGCCACACAGGTTGTAAATAGCAAAAGTCTGTATTTGAACCCAAGGTCTTTGAATCTAAATCCTATGCTCCTTTAACAACAACCCACTGCTACCCCAAGGATCCCAGGTGTGATAGTGAGGAAGACTACCATCTTGTGGGGCAGAGGCAAAGCTCCCAAGCCATTCTTTGTCTTTGTGAACAGCATCAGTTGGCCCAAATTAGGGAGGTAGAGAAGAGAGAGAAAGAGGAAGGTACTATGTATGTATTCTGTAGGTACTCCTAGAATACTGCCATCTTGGGCATGGTCAGGGAATAGATGCCATTGGTAGAAATGCTTCTTGGCAAATTAATCACACAGTTCCATGATACAATAGAAAGAGCACTAGCTTTGGAATCTGTGAATCAGTGTTTTGAATTTGTCACAGGTGCTGACTGCCAGGGTGACCTTGGACAAATTATTTGACCTCAGTAGCTGTTTCTTCATCTGTAAAATTGAGAGTGAAGGTGGAGGTGGGTGGGGGGTGTTTGGGGGGATGTTGGGGGGGGGGTTGGACCATGTGGCTTTTGAAGTTTCTTCCTCCTTGAAATTTGTGATCATTTTCTCCTGTCCTCCAGTCTCACCTGAACTTTCTTCAGCTGCCAAGTTCTCTGTGTGCTACCATTTTCCTTATTCTTATGCAGATGAAATATTACTGATATTTTATTAATATATGTTGATAATATTTTATATTATAAATTTATATTAGATAAATATTATATAGTTTATAATATTACTAATAATATTCTTATGTTGATGAAATATTACTAAAATTATAAGGAGCAATGGGTAGGGAGACTTTAGAACAAATATAAGATTTGTGTTAAGTGATACCAGTTGGACTGAAGACATATAGGACATTTTACCCAGTGACTCCAGTGACATAGACAGCTTTTTAAAAATAAGTTTTTATTGACATCTTTTTTTTTACAGCACTTACATTTCCCAACATATCTCTCTCCCTCCCCTAAAGATAACTGTAAATGGCAACAAAGGTCAGATCAAAAACATGTTATTAGCATATGATATAAGACTATATTCTTTCTTTTAAGCAATGGAAAACTAATAATGGTTGGGGTAGCTTGGAATCAGAAAGACTCATCTTCCTAAATTGAAATTTGGCCTCCGACACTTGGTAGCTCTATGACCTGGGTGAGTCTCTTAACCCTGTTTCCCTCAGGTTCCTCATCTGTAAAATGAGCTAGAGAAAGAAATGGCAAACTACTGCAGTATCTATGCCAAGAAACTCCCAAATGAGGGCATGAAGACATGGACACAACTGAAATGACTGAACAGCAACTGTCAGTTAATGTCAGTCCTTTAAGTTGATTTACTTAACTATTTTTAGGAATTGCACATTTTGGAAAATTCATTTGGAAATATACTAGATATTTGTCACGATGTTTCAAAGCAAAATTCACCAGTAAAATAAAAAAAATAAAAAAAACCAAATAGGAAACCTCATGAGGACACCACTATCTCTCCCCATCTCCCTGAGACTGTAGCTTCTAAAGGTAGAACTAGCTAGCCCAGACTTCTGGGCTTGTGTTTCTAGACTGATCCCAAACCCCACTGTTCTCTCTTCCCCCTTCTTCCCCCCAGAATTAGTTATATTGCCAAAAGGAGGAGCAAGAGTCAGGTTTTCCTGACCTTGGGTCAGGAAAGGAAGTTTAGCCATTGTAGGTAGACTTGTCCATGTCCCCATGCTCCATGTACGTCTCTGAAGAGTATCATGGCACGAGCTGTTGGAGTCAGGAAGGCACAGTGAATACCACAGGGCTTGGCACTAGTGCTAACAGTGTCTGACAACGTCAGTGGCCGCCATCTTCTTAACAATGTTTTCTCATCTCCTCTCGGCTATCTCTCCATTCTCCCAGCTATTCACAACACCCTTCCACAGAGATTCCAGGAAAGCCCTTGGCATCTTGACCACTCATGGATAAGAAAGGGAAACTGGTGACTTTGCACAACCCAATCCAAATCACTTACATGTCATGGTATCACCTCCCTGATGTCATGGACAAAGGACAACACACTTTCACTACTTGCAGACCCTCAACATGCCCCAAATACCCATAGCTTTATTTTCAGAAAGTGTTTTCAATACCAATCGATAACTGATACCTGGAATCAATAATCAGCCATCACTCCCCAAAAACACACATCCTAAGAAAAACCAAAAATGCTGTACTTTTTGCAGCTGTGTTACATTAAAGAGTACAACCAGGGTATGAAAATTTTATCATAGGTTGGAACTCAATTTAGATGTATTTTGCAGGGAAAAGGTTCTTCACAAAAGGTATTGATAATTTATTGATATTAATTTTCATGATATAGATTATTTCAAAGATCTTTTTTGTTCCATCTTACCCTAATGTTTAAATGGTTATTTTTTTAAATGTTATTCATCGTGTTAGCACTACAAATAGACCAGAGAATGGAATGTCATTCCTACCTTTACATTACATAGAGCCCTATTTTTTGAAACTTCAGACACAATAATGCTCAAAATTTATGTAATAATCATTTTGTATTAGATATAGAAAGTCCATCAAAGTAATAATTTAAAGAAACGAAATCAAGTGGAAATTACATTTCAGTTGTCAATACCTGTTCCTGTCTAACTTAGTTTAAATACTTAGTTTCTTAATTTATATAGCAGACGACTAATAATATTCTTCTATTCAAAAATTGCATTTAAGCATGTGTTTAAACACATGCAGACACAAAAGTACAACATTAAAAACATATAAATTAAAATATACGTCTATACACAAACTATCCAGCCTGTAGCATAACGTTACATAACAGAAGACATCATGCTATGCAATGCAATGGGCTGCATGTACATTTAGATGGCAACCATCAATCTACCCCTTCTTTAGATAAGAGAATTTTTTAAATTTATTATAGCTACAATGACTATGGTGTGTGTAGAAAAACAAATTTGATGAAATTATGGCTTATTTTGTGAATTATTAGGCATTTAGGAAAAGTACCTAGAATTTTTCAGCAGCTACTAAAGTACATATTAGAAATTCTAAAAGCAAGTACAGGATATCAAAAGCAGTTAACTGCTCAGAACATAAAGCGTATACTACTAATACTGATATTTAAATATTCTCAAACTGCAATATATTATATTTTCATATTTTAAACCTGAAAGGATCCAAAAGGAGATTCCTAAATTCAGCAACATTGTTTCACCTCAGAAAATCAGAATATTACTGCCAATATTGTCCAGACAGGGGTTTTGTTATTTTTGCTTTACTGCAACTGATTGCTAACACAGCAATGGCCACTGATTACATTGCATTTCTCTTACAAGGTAGTATCTTATGATGATGGCTAAAGGTCTAGTCTACACATCGTTGTGTATATTGGTGTGTATTTGTGTTATTGTTAAATTTATCATCCATAACAACATATTCAGTTAACAGTGTACATTATACTTACAAATGACTTGTGACATTTAGCAATGTCAAAACCCACAATCTCTTAAGCTAGTTGAAAATTCATGGCAAGCAGAACAGGTTGGGTGAATGTGGAACATTTTCTGGTACATTCGCCCAATGGGAGAGCCAGGGCTATCAGAATCTGGAACTATCTCATCTAATGCAGGACAATTGGCGGGCTTAAGTTAGGTATATTTAGACATTCTCTTACCCCCTACCAATAAGATAATATTCACTTAATTACATAGGCTACTCATAATTATTTTGTTTTATTATTCATATTTCATTTTTATCTTAAATTTTTGTGCCCAGGATGAGTAGGATTCTCCAAAACTCAGGATGCCCAGAGGTGTGAGGTTTGGATCAGAGGCCCCACTTGCCTCAGGTTAAGGGCAGTACTACCTATTAATAACCTTTTCTCTTGACACAGTTTCCTTGGACTAAGGGAGTAGTGTTCTGAAAGGAGACAGAAAGACAGCTCACTCAGTAGACAAAACCTCCACGAAGTTCATGGAATGGTGGTCATTCATCAAAGCTTAGTACTTTGTGTTGAGGGGAAGACAAAGTAGAGTCAGTCCTTGCCCTTTTGCTGTAGAGCATCTAGTTGGGAAAATAAGACATGACCATGAATAATTATAATCCAGAATGTTCTTATGATCAACATTATTTATTACTCTTCTCTATTCTCCAAACTTCATCTACTTATTTATTAACAAACATTTAGTAAGAGCCAACTGTATGCAGAACCCTGTGTTGGGCACTGGAGGATATACATGGATGAAGAAGCCCTGGCCCCTGCCCTCTAAGAGCTTCCAGTCTAGTAGAGGGGATAAGACACAAACACATCTAAGGGGGATGCAGATTTTACATGTGATAAATACAGGAGTGAGAGGGGTGGCTTAGAGTCGTGGATAAGGAGCTGGTCTCAGAATCAGGAAGACCTAGGTTCACGTTCCTCCTCTGACACATACTGGCCTAGTAGCCATGGATCTTGACTTGCTTTCTTAGAAGCATCCCAGTCAGTTCTTTAAGACTAGAATTTGAAGTGTGGTTGGAGATTTGGCATTGGCAGAAGGCATTTCCTCACTGGGGATACCCAATGGAACAAGTGAAATTACAGAGCCAAAAAAAGTGCATCAGAGATACAGGAAGTGCTGTGAGATCAAATGAGGAAGAAACTACTTCCAACTGTGAAATCAAGAAAGGTGTCCAGGAAAAGGTGACAGCTGAACTTGACCTGGAAGGGTGGGCAGGAAGTTAATGGGCAGAGATGGTGGGACGGAAAGAGAAGTATCGCTAAACTTTTAGTGTGAGCATTTACACCTTGAAAATTGGTCAACATTATGAAATGGAGCCCTGATTTGTTGTTCTGTTGATTGTCTAGACTTCAGAAAATGGAGAAATGTGATACAGATTAACTAAAAAGTGTGTCATGAGTCTATTTCTCCCCAGAAAGCTAGTTGTTAAACTTTTACCTGCCCTTCACTACATTATCCCATTTGTATGATAACCTTCTGTGCTCTTTGATGCCCACACTTGGGTGGGTTCAAGTGCTTTCTCTGGGTTAGCTCCACCTTTTCTACCACTGAGCTAAACCTCAGGTATAGGATTCTGAATAAATCACAGAGCTCGGCTGCTGGATCCCTTAAGCTTCCCCTCACACTCCCTGGAGGGTGGCCAGGTAACTGACCAGTGCTGTCATCTATCCTTGCAGGGAACGACCTCTTCTTGGTAGCTGTGCATGAGTTGGGCCATGCGCTGGGACTGGAGCATTCTAATGACCCCAGTGCCATCATGGCCCCCTTCTACCAGTACATGGAGACACACAGCTTCAAACTACCCCAGGATGACCTGCAGGGGATTCAGAAGATCTATGGTTAGTAGAAGGGAGCTTGTGGGAGAAGAACATGAAAGGCGGTTGTGGGGCCTTATCCTACATGGCACCAAGGTTAGAACTGGGAGCCATGGGGAGAAATTAGAGACAGATTTCAGCTCAATATAAGGAAAATTTTTCCAACAACCATGAGCTGCCCCAAAGTAGAATAAGGTTGGGTAGTAGTGAGTTGCCCATCACTTTAAGCAGGTCTTTAGGCAGAGGCTGGATGATCTCTTGTTGTCAAGAGCATTCCTGTTAAGGAAGAAGTTGAATTGGATGCCCTCTAAAGTTCCTCTCAGTTCTAAACTTCTGTGATTCCAAGGTACCAGGGACCCCGTGGTTTGGGGTGGGTGGGTAAGAAACACAAAGGGACTTGAGTTGACACCTGGTACCTCTGGAAAAGAAATTGTTAATACCCAGTGCTGGCTTGGACTGAGTGGACTTTGAAGTAGAAAGAGTTCTGGTCTAAGAGTCAAGAGACCTTAGATCTGATCCTGCTCATCCACTTATCCACTTATTAAAAATGTAACCAGGACTAAGTCATGTCCTTTAATGTGTGTGTGTGTGTGTGTGTGTGTGTGTGTGTGTGTGTGGCAGCTAGATGGTGCAGTAGATAGAGCACCAGAGCAGGAGTCAGGAGGATCTGAGTTCAAATATCAACTCAGACACTTGACACTCACTAGCTGTGTGACCTTGGGCAAGTCACTTAACCCCAATTGCCTCATCCTGGGTCATCTCCAGTCATCCTGATGAATATCTGGTCACTGGATTCAGATGGCTCTACAGGAGAAGTGAAGCTGGTGACCTGCACAGCCCTCCCTCACTCAAAACAAAGTCAAGTGCAAGTCATGTCATTATTTCTCTGATGACATGGTCTTCTTTGGCAACGAAGGATGAACACGTGTGTGTGTGTGTGTGTATGTATAAAATGTATGTGTATATGTGTATATATATATATATATATATATAGTCTTAGTTATGCTTTTTCTTTTATGTTGCTGTCTCTTCCTAATGACCACTGTTCTAGAAGTATAATTAAACAAAATAAATTGACACATTGGCCTAGTAAAACAAACATGTGTCCAACCATGAATGCCCGTTCCTTATCTATAGTGCCCACCTCTCTGTCAAGAAAAAGGTGTTTCATCATTAGTCTTCTCAAGTTACAATTTATCCCTATTAATCAGAGTTCTGAAGCTTTTAGATGAGATTTTCCTTTACACTTTTTCTTTGCACACCTGTTTCCCTTTCAGGGTTGCGGTGAGAATTAGATAATAGAATGGATAGAAAGTTCTTTGAATTTCACCTCTACTGGTAGGCAAGGGCTTACTGTCTCCATTTCCCAGAGGAGATAATGAGTCCAACCAAAGGGGTAGAAAAACTTGCCCAAAGTTACAGAGCTGATTTGGGCAAACTTAAGACTAGAATGTGGCTATATTGGCTCTCATCTAAGGAGTTGCTGGAGTTTCCATTCATTTAAGGAGCTTGTGCCTTAGTTTCAGTCTCTCTCCAGGTCCTCCTGCTGAGCCTCTGGAGCCCACCCGACCCCTCCCCACACTCCCTGCCCGCCGGATTCACTCCCCAGAAAGGAAACATGAGCGTCAGCCCAGGCCCCCAAGGCCACCTCTGGGAGACCGGCCGTCCACCCCGGGTACAAAGCCCAACATTTGTGATGGCAACTTCAACACTGTGGCTCTCTTCCGGGGAGAGATGTTTGTGTTCAAGGTATGCCTAACTGGGGTTGCTGACCTGTGCGGTTAACAGATCCCCAGTCAGGGAATTGGGCTTTAGATGGGCAGGAAGTAAGAGTCTTGGCCTTGGAGTCAAAACCTCTGACTGGTTCTCATCATGTCTGCTGCTAACTCAGTGTGTAAACTTTGACCCAAGCCTTCTATTCTCTGGACTGCAGTCTCCTTATCTGTAAAATGGGGAGAACAGTTCCAGTCCTGTTTTCCTCCTAGGAGGTGTAATGCACTGCACAGATGCATCTGACAAATTGTTGTTAGGATGGGGTCCTCTGAGATGATGAAGGCTTTCCTTACCCATTCTATGGAGCTTCTGGAGGTTGGGGGGCTAAGGTATGGATGGCATGGGCTTCCTCCCCCAGAGTCCACCCTTTTCCCCCAGGACCGTTGGTTTTGGCGTCTTCGTAATAATCGGGTTCAGGAGGGCTATCCCATGCAAATTGAACAGTTCTGGAAGGGATTACCAGCTCGCATCGATGCTGCCTACGAGCGGTCTGATGGGAGATTTGTCTTCTTCAAAGGTATTTGTGTGTCTTCCTCCTCAGCCTTACAGGAGTGGACCCAACGCTCTTGACTATGAACAAGTCAACCAGCATTTATAGAATCTCCCCTTGTGCCTAGTTCTGTGCTCCATTATACCACTGTGGTGTTAACAGTCTGGGAAAGACATAGAAAAAGCAGAACTCTGTCATGCCCTCAGAGAGCTCACATATGTGGAGGGTACTAAGACTTAGACACATGGATCTCTTAGAGAACAAGAAAAGATATAATGAGCCATATTCAAATGTCAGGCTGCTGGGGTCAGAGAGAGTCCAAGTCCAAAGTAGTTAAGGGAGATCAACTTTATGGTTCCAAGAGGTGGGATAGATTGCTGTGGAGGAGGTAGGATATCATTATAATAAGAAATAATATTTCACAATAATCTAAAGTGATAGTAATCATCTTTTTAGTAGAAAATGATAATAATGATTACTTTTATATAGTGTTTTAAAATTTTATGAAGTGTTTCTTATTTGATGATGAGCAGGACCCTGACCTATGGGTAGGATCTGAGGATGGAGAAAGGAGCATGGAGAGGGAGGGCACTCTAAGCAAGAGTCACAGCATGGGCAAAAGCATGGAGGCCAGAGGCAGCCTCATGGCATATTCAGAGCACATGAAGGAAACCAGCCTGACTGGAATGGAGGGTTTGAATAAGAGAGAATGGGAGGCAAAGCTAGAAAAATAGGGTGAAACCAGATAATAGAGGGTCTAAGATGTCAGTCTGAAGCATATGGACTTTATCAAATGAAGGCAATGGGGAGCCATTGAAAGTTTCTGAGCAAGGGAGAGATATGCTCATTTCTGGACAAAAGAAAAATGACTGTGAATAGGTGTAGGAGGGAAGGGAAGAGGAAGCCAGTTAACAGTCCAGCTGAGAAGTGATGAAGATGGGGCCGTCCATCGGGGTGAAGAGGAAGGGACAAATCTAAATGAAACAAAGAAGAAAGAAAAAACAAGGCACGGTGGTGAGAGATTAGACAAAAGTATGACAGACATGAATTCAAGATTTTCCAGGACCATCTTGATTTCAAGAAAAGAAATGCACTACCTCATGTATTGTGGAAAGAGCACTTGGAATCAGGAGACCGGGTTCAGGCTCACTTCCTAGTTTGTGTACCCTGGTAAAATCCCTTCCCTGAGCAGGTTTCTTCATCTCTAAAATGTGTTTGTTGTAAGGCAAGTACTTACAAGTACTTATTTAATTCTTAAAATATTCTAGAATTGTGACTTATTTTCACGATTATTACTGCCAATGAGGTTTTGCAAAAGGATATACTTCAGTAGGCTTACTTTTTGACCAAGAAATGTGTTCTTTAAACAAATTGGGTGAGAGAGAGGGCAGAGTCTGAGATGACAGGGTGGTTGGAGGCTGGGTAATGAGAAGACATTGATCATGTGCCAGCAGCAGAAAGTGGGAGATCAGGCAGCACAGGGTCAGTTTGAGGGGAAGCCTGAGGGGCTAGTGGGGACACCCAGGTGGAGCTATGGAATGAGAGCTTTGGGACAGAGGAGACAGGACTGGAGATAGGTTTCAGGGTCATAAGTAGAGGTGACAGGTGAAACTGTGGGAGTGAATAACAACTGAGAAAGAACTATGAGCTAAGCCAGAGGGGAGGCCCAAGGTTGGGGCATAATATTTGTGGAACTAATGAATGTGACAAATGAATTGAAAGTGAAGAATAGAAGACCAGTCATGAAGTAGTACATCATGATTTCCCAATTGTATCTATTTGTATCTATCCCCTTGCACTGTAAGGCAGACCTTGTGTCTCATCTTACCTCCAGTGCCCTGGATTGGACTCTTCATAGGAGGAGGGAGTCACCAACTTCCTGAGCTCCAAGGCCATTGGGGATTGGATTGCCTGGATCGGGGGATAAAGGCCCAAAGACCTTTCTTTATAATTAAGGATGAGGATGTCGGTCTGGAATAGCTAGTTCCTGACACCAGGTTCTTCCATTCACAGGTGACAAATATTGGGTCTTCAAGGAGGTGAGTGTGGAGCCTGGATACCCGCAGAGCTTGGGAGAGCTGGGTACCTGCCTGCCTCGAGAGGGCATAGACACAGCTCTTCGCTGGGAGCCTGTGGGCAAGACCTACTTTTTCAAAGGGGAGTGGTATTGGCGCTACAATGAGGAGAGACGGGCGACTGACCCTGGATACCCCAAACCTATCACTGTGTGGAAGGGCATCCCCCAATCTCCCCAGGGGGCCTTCATCAGCAAAGAAGGCTGTAAGTGTCCTGACCTGCTTTCGAGTCATGTTCAGGGCCTCTCCTGGATCAATCCCTGGGGTCTGGGCAGGGCTTGTAGGATGGGGATGGTGGGAAAGAAGTACACTGTCTCTGCCCTGGAAAGCTCAGTGTAACTCAGGAAACAAGAAAATTTCTCAGGCTCACTGCTTTGTGAAGGTTTCACTGCTTTCATAGGGTTCACAACTGGAAGGAGCCACAGAGACTATTTATTTCAACCCACTCATTTTCCTCCCCACTCATTTTATAGAAAAGGAAACTGAAAAACACATGAGATTTGACCAAGGTCATATAGACAACACTTCTGAACATCTAAGAGTCTTTCTGTGCTGAATGGCATCTTTGCCCATCCAAGTCTACCCTTCAAGGCCCAGCTCAAGTGCCATCTCCTCCAGGAAGACTTCCTAAACCACTCTTCCTGCCCCGACTTCCAAGCCTACAATAGTCTCCTCTGAGCTCCCATAAAGGCAGACCATGTCCAATGCAGTATTCTCTTCTAGTTTCTAGTGCAAAGTCAGTCAGTTAGCTTTTGTGAAGTCATTTGGGAGAGACCAGGAACACTGAAGCAGCCCAAACTGGGTCATTCCCTTAGGGAACGTGAGGGAGTGAGGAGTGGGAGTCCTTTGGAGGGAGCTCTGGAGAATTTCCCTTTTTAATCTGTAAAGCTGGGAATCATGACACCCAGATTCTAGTCCTGGCTAGGCCAATTAATCTATGGATTTGTAACCTCGGGCAACTCCCTTTCTCTAGGTCTCACCTTCCTCATGGGAAAAAAAATAAGAGATGGGTATCAAAAGGCTCCTAAACTCCCTTCTAACTTTTAATGTTCTAAGGGTCTACTTCCTGTTACAACTCACCCACTCCTGCCTACAGAACTATTCTAAATTCTACCTCTGGGTGACTGGAGGCTCTTGGGAATAATGGGGAGAAAGAAATTGAGGGGAGAGGGAAGCACCCTAGGGTTCAGGAGAGGCTGAGCCCTCAAGACAAACTTTGCCAACTGAGGCCACTGGCCCTGGGCTTCTCCATGACCATGGAGTAACCTTCAATAAAGTGCAATGCCCCAGAGGTCAGAGAAGAAACGACAGTTTTGTGGCCCCAGGCTGAGGGAGGAGATGAATGAACACTGAGGAAAATGACTTCAGAGTTGAGAGTAACCTTAGGCTTAAGGTCAGTGACCTGAGGAAGTCTGCGGGAAGACAACCCTGGAAGGCAGTGACTGGAGATAAAGGGGACCTTAATCTGGTGGGGGATGACTCTCAAACTGAGGGTGATTGTAGGCTAAAGACTAACCCTGGAGTTAAGGCTGAGGGTGGGGAGACTGAGAAGAAGAAAAGGGCTTTGGAATTAAGGCTAAGTAGGTTGAGAACAGTGACCTCGAGCTGAGGCTGAGGGAGGCTCACTTCTTTACACAGAAGGAAGTGACTTCCAAGTTAAGGATGAAGTATAGATTCTGGGCAGCGACCTCAGAGCAGAAGATGATCTCATGCTAAAGTCAGTGGGTCTGATCCTGCCTCTGTCTCTTCAGATTACACCTATTTCTACAAGGGCCGGGACTACTGGAAGTTTGATAACCAGAAGCTGAGTGTGGAACCGGGTTACCCCCGCTCCATCCTGCGGGACTGGATGGGCTGTAACCAGAAGGAGGTGGAGAGGAGGAAGGAACGTCGTAGGCCCCAGGATGACGTGGACATCATGGTTACCATAGATGATGTGCCTGGTTCAGTGAATGCCGTGGCCGTCATCATCCCCTGTACCCTATCCCTCTGCATTCTTGTCCTTGTCTACACCATATTTCAGTTTAAGAACAAGGGGGCACAACAGCAGGTTACCTACTACAAACGGCCAGTCCAGGAGTGGGTATGACCAGCATGTCCTTGCCCTGCCAGCCGGGGCATCCTTGCCAGGGCCTGAGAGAGGGCAGGGACCTCACTCCCAGGACCCTGAGGAACAGGAGGGCGCCACAAGGGCCCAGGCCAAGAGCCACAAGCAATGGGTTTGCGACTCCAACCTAAAGCTTGGCCCTTAGAATCCACCTGATAAAAGAGAAGTGGGAAAAATCGGCTAGAGCTGATTCTCAAGCACCTGTTCCCACTTGGACCCAAAGCTCCCTTTTTAAAATGCCTTTGATCCAGAGGGAAAGGCAAAAGCTAACCTTTGCTGAGAGCTTTGTGGGGAGAGGAGATCTCTGCTCTTTCTGCCTCATAGCTGTCCCTCATTCCCAGAAGCTGGAACCCCAATTATTAGGGGCCTCTCCTGGGATTCCCAAAGGTCCTCTGAGCACAGTTCACCTGGGAGAAACCAGCATTTGCTCCCTGACAGGTGCCTGGGCCTGTCATTCCTCTTCTGAGGGACCTGACTCCAGGGTCCCTGGGTATGGCAGGGCCCCATGATCTTAGGGTGAGGATTATGGCCTGGGGCAGGATCAGCTGCCTGCCTCCTCCTTTCTGCTCCAAACCTGGGCATTGTCTGGCTACTGACTCCCAACACCTGCTGGTCAGATGTTTGTAACTGATCATGGATCACGGAGCCTGTGTGGCTATGGAGGCAAGGCTATCTGTGGGCAAGGAAGGTGTTTTTGTGACCACCCCCACAACCAAGCAGGTTCCTCAGAAAACCCAAGTTTTCCCTGGGCCAATGAGAGGCAGGGGCCTCTTGTGTTCAGGGGGAGCCTGTGGTTCAGCCTCATCTCTGCTGGACTTCACTCTCATGTCACAAATATTTAAATGTCCCGTTACTGTTTTAATCCCCATTTGTCAGAAGTGATTCCCTGAGGATTTGGGAAGCTATTCATCTCACTCCAATGTACACCAGTATAAGAGCCTCTACCCCAGAACACTAAGATGAGGGAAGCCAGGTAGTGTCTTGGTGGCCCTAGGAGAACAGCGATGGATCAAGAGAGGAGATGAGTTTCTTTGGGGGCCCAGGAACCTTTGGAGCCCCATGGGACTCTGGCCAGAGGGATGAGCGAGGCTCGTAGCCCAAACTCACTCCTTGCTAAGAACCTAGGGCCATGGGGGAGACATTGAGGGCCAAGGACCAGGGAGGTACCTGACCTTTGATGGTTGGAAGGAGGTTAGATCCCCAAGGAATGTGGATGTCCCAGAATTGAGATTTTCTCAGCCCCAGCCCATTGCTGTACCCTTCCCACTTTTACTTCCAGTTCCTTCCTGTGTGATCCCTATCACTATCCCAGGCCCCAGCCCCATCTGCTTCTCACCTCCTTTCCATAGCCCATTGCCAGAAGAGGCACCTAGTATAGCAGTAGAAAGCATTGGATTTGAAGTCAAGAGAGCCTGGGTGTGAATCCTAATCCTGCTACTTTCTCACTGTGTGACTTAGGTAAGGCCATTTCTCATTTTGGTCTGTTTCCTCATCTGTAAAATGAGAGGGTTGATCTGGAGCCTGTGATCCTCCTCCCACCCCCATCCTGATCCCTATTGCTGACCCTATGCAGGTCCTCCTTCTGCCCTTGGTCCTGGGCCCAGTCTAGAGTTGGGGTGGGAGCACTTAGAGCTACTGCACTGCCACTCCCCAGCTAATCTAGTGATTTTCCTGCTGCCTGACCTTTGTCCCCTCAGCCATTCCAATGACTCTCCTGTTGAATAGCCCTGCCCCATTCCCCTCCCAGTCATCCCCAAGGGACTGCCTGAAACTCTAGGCTTCACTGAAGCTAGTCAGGATAGGTCTAAGGTGGACAGAAGTCTATTAAGCAGAAAAATCTGAGGGACCTCCAGCTTCCTGTCTCACCTCAAATGTGCCTCAGCCCATTTTCTTTTTGCTTCCTTCTCTTCCCACAATGGGCATGTTGTATCCTGAATGCTTCTGTTTCCAGGTCAGGATGCCTGGTTTGGGATAATCCAGCCCCTAAAAAACTGGATTTGCAGAACAGATAGACTTGTAGACAAGTCTTTACTTTGTAAAAGGGAGTTCCCTAGGATTGCAACATTTCCTAGTGAATTAAAATGAGATTCTGGAAATTCAAGTTACAGCTTTTCCAGACACAAAGGGATTGTGGATCAGAGAGCTGGAAGGGGATCTCAGAGAGTGTTCAATTTTCTCACGGCAAATCAAGGTTCAGAGAAGGGTCGCATAATGAATTATGGCAGATTCAAATGTCCAGTACAAAATATGAACTTTTCCACTAGGATTTCCACTTTCCAAGTGGTTTTTATAACTCCTAGTGATCTTTCTGCTCACCTCTTTTTTGGATCTATCTACTTTTTCTGGGTTGAACACCCTTTCTCCCCTCCTGTAATGCCTTTCACAGTCTCTCTACACTGTCCTTCATTGATAGAGCTGAAATTTGGGTTCCTCAGACATCCTGGATTGGATCTCTCCCCAGGATAATCAGGTTCCTTTCTAGGCTATGAAATCTGGGAATTTAGCCTCCCCTTGGGCCAAGTCAATATAAAGCCCTGGGGTCTTCCTTCTTTCTACTTCTCCTGGCACAGATTGCCCAGAGCCAAATTTAATTACGAAGGGTGGAGAGGAGTGGCACAGTCTGGACCAAGGATAAACAACCTGACTTCCTATACAGGGCTGTTTTAGAGGGAGGCAGCCTCTTCCCCGTCCAGATCTCTACTGGTCCATGACCTGTGACTTCTATCACAAGGGTACCAGTCAGTGGATCACTAAAAGGCATGGGCATGGAGATTTCCTGACTACTGTGAGGACATGAGATTCCCTTCCACTTTCCTCCCCACATCAATGTACTGGTACAAAGCCATGGCTGCCCTAGGTATTGATCTCTGGAGGCTCAGGAGCCTAGAGAAACTGGGGCTGCCCCTCCAATGTGAAATTCTTGTAGAAGTTTGCTTGGAGGTTAGGACAGGGCCAAAGCAGGTTTTACTGGTCTCTCCTTCCTTAACTATCATCTGCTAGAAGCGAGACTCCTTTCCTAGTGACCCTAGGATTCTGTCTTCAAGCTGGTTCTATTCAGCATGTTTGTTCCTGCTTTGAACAAAAGTATGAATAACTAATGCTTATCAAAACTGTGTTGACACAAAGCCAGGAAAAATAGCTAACATAATGAATGACATTCTGGATCTGGAAAAATCCTGGCAGGCTAGAAAGATAGAAGAAATGATGAAATTTAATAGCAAATGCAAAATCCTCCACCTGGTTAAAAACATTATACACATACACACATACATATATATGTACAAGTATAGAAAGGGGAAGGGTTATGGCTAAACTAGTTTGCACAAAAACTATCTGGGAGTTTTATTGAACTGCAAGCTCAAGGAGTCAATAGCATGTCCATTATAGCCTAAAAACAAATGGTATCCCAGACTGCATTTAGAGAAGCCTATCATTGCAAAAAAAGGGCACTAGTGGTTCCACTGCTTAGATCACACCTGGGGCAGCGTGTGCCGTTCTGAACTCCATATTTTGGAAGAATATTGAGGAGCTGGAGAGTTGTGAGTAGAGGGCAGAAAGGAAGAGGAAGGAACTGGAGGTCATCATGAGAATGTTGAGCCTGGAACTAAGATGGCTGCTCCAAAGAGTACTTTTGTGGGGGAGTTTGTTCCCCTTGGCCCCACAGAGCAGAACTCAGAGCCCTGTTTGTTACAGGGACATCAATTTCAGTTTAGTCTAAAAACTTTCTAACAGTTTCAGATGCTCAAATAATGGAATGAGCTACCCTTGGTAGGGAGTGAATTTTCTTGTTACAAGGAATGTTCAGGCAAAGAATGGATGACTACCTATCAGGGATGTCAAAGAGGAGATTCCTGGATCAAGCAGAAGGTTAGGCTACATGCTCTCTCGAATCTCTTCCAGCTGTAGGTTTCTATACCAAATCAGTAATTTGCTAAATCTACAAAGTTCTTTATGAAGGGGTGACCCAGGATCCTCCTGGGCTGCGAGGTAAAGGCAGGACACATTGGTCTCCTGGGGTCCCACTGGGCTAGGTACTCTAATGCTTCCCTCCTGTGTTCGTGGATCTTCTTCCTTTTGTAGTCACATCCTAAACTTTGGAGATTTGTTTATGCTGGAAGGGGAAGGTGATTTCCTGCTGGTGCCCTAGGTTGAATTGCTGGCTTCTGTCCAGGCTTGGGCATTCTCCCAAACAAACTTCCCAAGTCACCAAGACTCTCCCCTTGTGCTCATCTTCAGTTCTTGCCAAGGGCCAGCTCCCTGGGATGGGGGGCATCTGGCATCAGAGATATAATCTTTGTGTCGATACAGTATTTTATACTTTTCAAGGCACTTATTAGGTGACATCTTTTGGACTATTTGAAGCTCACAAGGGTCCTGTTAAGCTAGCTGGGCAAATTACATTACCCTCTTTTGACAGAGGAGATGAGGCCCAGAAAGCAGAATTGACCTTGCAGGGTCATGCAAGTTAGTGGTGGACTATAATGGAGTGCGCTTTCTGTCACACCATGCCCCAAATCATGATGACTGCTGGGCAAGGCTTGGCTCAGAGGGGACCTTGGGTATCTTCCACCACTTCCGACCAATAGCAATGAAGAGAATGAAGCCACACCACTGTGCCCCACTACTCACAACTTGTCCCTGCCTGGATCCTCTTGTCACTCTCCCTCCTGAGATCATGGCTCATGCTTTGTGAGGGCCTCCAGCTCAGCCTCTCCTCCATTCAGCTCCTCTGGGCTCATCTTTTTCCCTCTCCCTCTCTGATGCCTGGATCCATACTAGGGTCCTGGGCCTCTGCTCTGACCTCCTGAAAACCCTTAATCTCGTGTGGTCCCCTCTGGGATCCTCCTGAGCCCTGAAGACGCTAGGGTATAGCTGAGGATGGGAACAGAGGAAGAGGCCCTGGGGGCAGAGGAAGGGGCAGGCCTCACTGGAGTGGGGGATAGAGTCTGAGTTGGCCCCTTTCCTGATGCACTTGCCTTCCCTCCATCCCTCACGCCTCTACCATAGTTTGTGTGTCTCCCCTGTCCTGGCCAAGGCTGAGGCCTCCATACTGGTGCCCTAGAGTCTGGGCTCCCATCACCCTGGACGGCATCGCAGCATTTCAGTGTCCGTCACATTTTAAAACTGATCAGCCTTTGTATAATGTTTTTTAAACCATTTCTAAATAAAATGAAAACATATAGATTGTCATTTCTCTGGAAAGGAGCACAAAGGAGGGACAAAGGGTACAATATTCTTGGGAGATGCAGATGGGAAGGAACTGAAAGGTCTGGAAGTTGAGAGCAGTGCTTTGGGAGCCCAGGGGATATTTGGGTGTTTGAGTACTAGGGAAATCGATTATCCCGTGGTGAATGGGATGGGGGAAAAGAAGGCTGTGGATAGCAGCTTCCAAGGGCTCCGGTCCATGACCATCCGTGGGAGGAGAAAAGAAGGGCGGATGGGCCTTCATACTAAGAAGAAAGCAATAACCAGACCGGGAGAGCGTCTCGAGAGAGGTGGGGGGGGCCTCTGCACCTTTGTTTGGCGGAGGGTCTAGAAAGCGGCGGTTGGCCACCCCGAGGAAACTGAAAGAATTTCCAGAGACAAAGGGGCTGCAGGGGCGAGAGAGTAAACGTTCGAGCAGGAAGGAGACAAGGGGGCTGGGGAGACGGAGGGAAGTGGTGGCAATGGGACCTCCTCCCCCAAGATCACGGTGGGATGAGGGGCAGAAAGTGGGGGAACAAAACGAAGGCGGGCGGGGGCGGACGGTGCCCGCGGCGGGGGGAGGGGCCGTGGGGCCGCAGCGGCCACCCTCTCACCCCCCGGCTCCGCAGCCCGAGGCAGGCGGGGCACGGGCCCGCGGCTCCCGGTGCTGCTCGGGGATCCCGCTAGTACCAGGAGGTGCAGACGATGAGGAAGCGAACGTCGTCCAAGGGCCCCCAAGCGGCCGGGTCCTGGCGGGGCCGGGGGGCTGCATCGCCGCCCCCCGGAGCCGCGGGCTCGGGCTGCTCCGGGGCCGGGCCGGCCTGCCCTCCGCCTTCGCCGCCACCGCCGCCGCTCAGCTGCGATCCCATGGGCTGCGGAGAGGCAAAGGGCAGCTCAGCGTACGAACCGTACCCCACTACCCCAACAGACTCTGCGCCCCCCTCCACCGGACTCGCCCCGCCCAGCCAAGAGGGCTTGTCCCCTCTCTCCCTCCGGGCCCCGCCCCTCCTCCCAACCTTCCGCCGAGGTGCTTCAACCCAGAGTATCGGATCTCCGAGCTGCCTCTATCTGCGCCTGCGTGCTAGAGCTCCGAGGGCTTCTGGTCGTTACGTCAGGACGCATTCCTCGCAGCCAATCGCTAACGAGAATCTGCAGGCTCTGGCGGGGCGGGGCCGCACGGCTCACCTAACCACGCCTCCTCCTGGATGGGAGCGGGAGGTAGAGTCCGCTCGCCTCTCTGCGCGAGTTCGCATGGAACTCACTCGGGCTGGGAAACCCCTCCCCGCCCCATCGTGGCATGTCTCCGGAGCGTCGGAGAAGCACCCGGCAGCTCAGCTCCATGAGTCCTCAGGGTTCTTTTCCGCTCCTGCGCGGCCCTCCCTTGGCCCCCCCCAGCCCTCCGTGCCGTGGGCTCTCGCAAGCTTCACAGCGCGGCCCTTCCGTGAGTTTGGAGTCACGGTTAAGATCCGGAGGGAGTAACGAACCACAGTAGATCGCTGCTCAAACTCTCCTAGCAGGCGGAGGTTAGACTGGCAGATTGGGGCTGAAATGCTTTTAGAGACCAACCCGTGTGTCTTTACATTAGAGTAAACTGAGGAAACACATCTAAATTTATGAAATTAAGTGGCCAAGTTGGGACTAATAAAACTCTAGACTGCCTAAGGCTCTTTCCCTTCCCCAGTCTTTCCACACCATGGAGAGAATTGCCTGACAAGCGGGCAGGGAATCTCGTGAGAAAATGTCATTGCTTCTACCTCAGTGTTAACCAAACCAAGAAAGTTAAAAATGTTAGTGCAATTAGAAGAGGCAGACTAAGACCAGAGTTGGTAAGTGGTCTAGCACAGGACTCAAAAGGGAATAGAAAGGAAGGCTTCTCACTGGCGTAAACAAAGGAAGTAAACAGGAATGGAGGTGTTGGGTTCAGGGTCACAGGATAAAGGTCCTTGTGGAAGTCACCTGACTCAGAACCTCCTTCTAGCCCACCCCCCAAAAAGCTGTCTCAGAGCCCCCACTTCCCACTGCAACCAAGTTTGGCTCTTTGCCAAAACTTTTATTTTCCAGTCCATCCAAGCTGCCTAAACAATTTTCTTAAGTGCAATTACCATCAAGTCTTTGCTCCATACAAATATGTTAAGCAGTAGCTATCCAAAGCCTATTAACTGAACAAACATGAACTCCCATTTCTGGCATTCAAAGCCTACCGCAACTTGGCTCTATCCTAGTCCCAGCCTCACAAGTCCCTTACTCCTGAGTTAAAAAGTCTGTCAAAACTAGCCTCAGGTGCCAACGATTTTCCTAAATAACAAGATAACGTCATTGGGCTGGGGGAAGGAAAGGGAGGGTAAACGGGGAAGAGGAGAAAGACAAAACTTGAGGTTTGCTATTGCTACAGAAACTGCTGTTAGACTTTTAAAGTCCTTCTATTTTTTAAACGCATTCAGATGCACTAACATGCTACCTACTTACTGTTGTTCACACATCACTGTTACCACCTCTTTAAGCATTTGTACTGAGTATCCTAAATGCCTAAAATGCTCTCCTCAAGGGGCCTTTCCTGGTTCCACCAACTACTAGTATTTTCCCACTGGGATTGCTTTTCATTTACACTACACATACCTTGTGTGCCTACAGTTATTTGGATGTTGTCTCTCCCATTGGAACATGAGATCCTCAAAGGCAAGGATATGTTTGTCTTTCCTTGTATACATGTCCAGAGCTTAAAATAACAGTGCTTTAAAATAAAAAATGATTATTGACTGATTAATCTACACTACCACCCCAAGTCTGTATCCTGGCCTTGGCTTATGCCACTGTCTAAAGCAGGTTCTCCAAATTGTCTTCATCTGCTGATGTTTCTTCCATTCTCCATGAAGCCTTGCTCGGGACCACCAAGGGAAGGTCTTTTCTCATCCAATTTTTCAAAGCACTTCCTGGCTCTTTTGTTTGCATCAGTTATTGGTTATCTGTAAAATCTCTAAGTCCCTCGGAGAGCAAGGTTCAGAAACAAGAGTCTTTCCTAGCAGTTACCTTTCTTCCCCAGGGCAAGATTCCCTTTTAACAATTTTAGGCAGCCAGGATAAGAAAATATAGAACAAGGAGCCCAAGTGCTTTTTAATAATGGAATGGTGAACAAAGACAGTAGAGATCAAAGAGCCAAGGTGGACTTGTTTCAGGGCTTTTTTTTAACAGTAAAAATAAAGTTGTAGATCAGCCTTGGCACCTTTGTTATGCTCCCACCAGCCACGGTCCAGGCCCCAAAGCAAAGATGCTAAGACTCTCTGCAGGGCCTCACAGGATACTGGAACTGTAGCAGGAACCAAAGTCCTTATTCAAGAGGCCAAACATAGGTAATCACTCAGTTTAAACTGGAAAAAAAAAAAAGTCCATTACACAACTGTTCTTCAGCCAACCCCCAAAGCCCCTCCCCTTCCCTTTTGGCAATCTGGTAAAGATCAGAGATTCCTTCTCAGAATAACATTTTTTGAAGAAAAATGCTAATTTCAATTCAAGACTAATAAAAATAAAGATATCATTTTCTTCCCCATTCAAATTCAAGAAAGCCCTGAAATCTACCCATGGAACTCAGGTTAGGAATCCCTGTGCTACAAGGACCCTTGGCCCCTCTGTGAGAATACCTTTAAAAATCCGTCCCTCAACTGAAGCACACAGGGAATTCTAGAAAGGGGCTATAAATGTACTAAGTGTGATCTTGTTTCTTGACCATTAGCTGAATGCTCGGAAAGTCAAACTGTACCAGTTTCTGACTGTTCATGTCTGGGAAACTACAGTTGAGTTATGTTATCAATACACGTAGGTTCTATATTATAGAAGAGCTAGTTTCTTTGGTTTAACACATATTGATCCACAAAAACCTTCAAGGATACAGGAATCAGTTGGCCACAGAAGTCACTGACCTGTCAATGAGGGAATCTCGCATCTTGGTGGCAATGGTGCTGGGTCGGGCTTCATTAAGCTTGAAGACACTCTCTACTACCGACAGCTCTGTGCTAGTTGTGTCCAGACCACAGAAGGCACACCAGTCGTTCACTACCATTCCAGCTGCAATCACTTCACTTCCTCGATTTACAGTACCAGCCTGCCAGAGAACCCAGTGTAGCAGAATGTGACCCTCTTCCATTTTTCTTACATGTGGATAGTGATTCTCCAACCCTGAGAGCCTTAGGAGGCTGTACTTGATTCTGGATGTCATCAACACTATAACTCTGACTCTTCAAAGCTGTCCTTTCAGTCCTCACCTGGCAATTCTCATGAGCTCAAGGTCATAAAGATCCTTGTCCTTATTAGATGACTACCCCCAGATTTATATACATCTTCACTTATACTCCATAACTCAGAGTTGGTAAACACAGTACTCAGACTTAAAGAAAAAAAACAACCATTAATACAAGATCAGGAAAATCATTAAAAAGTGGTCAGACTAAAAATCCAGAGGCCTAAAGCTCTGAGAGGTTTTTTCTTCCTAGGGTGATGGGGGAATGCACAGAGCACCATGTAGCAGCCTCCATGTCTAATCTTTATCCTCACAGCTGCTCTTGTTCCTGGCTGGTCATAAAAAAGCAGCCAAGTCTAAGGTCTTGATGTACCACTTGGTAAAGGCAGCTGCTGGCCGGCTTTCCTTTTATGAGATGGGGTGGGAGACTCTGAATACTTTGCCCCACTACAATATAGGGTGATGACTCAACTCTAAGGCTACAACTGAAGAAATTGGGACAAGTCAGGCCTAAGGGCGGAGTGAAAGTTACTCACCACCAGTGGAACCTGGAGAAGAGAGGACAATTCATCTTGGTCCTCAATGGAAGTCTTTGGGTGCACTAGCCCTCCCTGATTGCTGAAAACACAGTAGCTTCCCACCAGCACCTGGTCAGCCACTGTCTGTCTGAAGACTTCGACCTTGAGTACATCAGCTAGAATTTCTTCTGTCTCCTGTGAGTGCAGATACACAGTTCAAAACCCAAGCTTATCAGAAGTGTGAAAAAATACCAGGCTCTAAGGTGTTCAAGTTTATCAGCATCCACATTCCCATGCAAGTAGGAAAGGAAGATTTGGCTCTATCTATGTTCAGTCAATACTGAGAAATGGGGATGAAAGGCAGAAGGGACCGATTCACTTCTCTGGGGCCCTACTATGGCTCTATAGATCAGCAATTCTCAGCAGGTCTATAAAAGGTATCTCAAGTTCCTCGCCACAGTCCCTATTCCTCCAACTCTGAGTCAAAACATTCACAGAATCATAGACTTGGAACTGGATAGGTAACTCAAGAGGCCATTCAGTCCACCCCCTAATCTTACAGATAAGGAACTGAAGCCTAGAGAGGAATTTTCCAAGTTCACATTGGTAGTAACAGCACTGAGATCTGAACCTAAGTTCCCGGACTAAAAAATCCAAACACTCTCTGCTATACCGGTGTCTATTTTTCAAAATATATGTTAAAGACGGGTTAAGCATTTCATATCCAAAAGCCCTGTTTTGGAATTAGATGGTGGTTTTTCTCCAATTCAAGTCATATGCAACTTTGGAATGCTTCCCCAAATGAATGGAGCACAAACAAGCTCCTTTGTGTGCCTAGTTAATCTTCCTTTCTAGATGAGAAGTTTCTAGGAGACAAGGACAACATCCATCTAATCTTCACCACAGCCCTGCACAGGACTCAGACTCAGAGAATTAAAGTTACATGAGGCCTTAGAGTAGAAACTACTTATAGTTCAATCTACACACATTACTTTATCCATACCAATGTTTTCAGCATCCAGATGCCCTCAAGAGAGACACTCCTACTACCAGTCTATCTAGGGCCTAGGATGATACTGTGTCCAAATACCTCCCTGACCCAACTGCCAAAACCTCCTCACCCTGTCCAGGTCTGGGTGAACAAGAGCTACATAGTCATTACAGGTGGTAACGTTGCCCAGTGCTGAGAGTCGCTCCTCTACCCGTCGGATCTGCACTGAGTCAGGGAGACTGTTTCGGATGTGTTGTAGCTCCTGGTCTGTAGTATTGTTGGGTACAAGAAGGCCATGCCGGTTTCCTGGTGAGATCCAGAAGGAAACTAACTTTAAGCTGGGGGTGGGGGGTGGGGGGGTGAGGGAAGCACAGAATCAGCACCTCCTGACCTATCTGTCATTCATAAAGAGACACATTATCTCCTGACCTGGCTCCATAGGCCCTCCTTTTCCTTCTTTGATATTGAGGATGAGTATACCATGTTAGCACCTAGCATAGAGATCTGCACATAGTAAGTAATTAGTTTTTAACAAATTCAACCAATGAATATAGATTCTCATAGTCACCTGGGTGCCAAATGTCTTGTCAAAAAATCAAACTAGGCATTGTCTGGACAGTTGATGATAAACTTATTTCATTCAAGGCCCAAAACTCCTATCTCAGATTCCTACCCACTTCAGGATTAAGGGAAAAAAGTGTCTAAGTCTAGTAGGAGGTAAGATGCTCAAATATCATCTCTGACTGCAGCACCAACTGCAAATTGAACTTGGAATGGAAATCCTCTGATTTGGAAAGACTCCAAGGGATGGGAGCAAGCTTAACACCACCTGCGATTACTCAGTGCCACGAAAATCGAAAGGGCCTGAGATGACGTCACTAGGGCGTGGGGATCTTGAGGTCCTTCGCACCCCCATCAAGCATTCTCCGCTCCCTCAGCCCAGGCTGCAGGGGCCAGACGTACCTACACACATGCGACCAATGATCCTGCAGCCGGCGATAGAAGCGTGCACCACCGGAATGGTCTCCGAAAGTTCTCCCTCAAACACGCTGCGAACAACAGTCAGCTCACAGGTCACTGAGTGACACCCAGGAAGGCCCGTGGTGACTCTGCTCCCCTGCCCCCACCCTCACCCCCGGCCAGCCACGCCCCTCCGGAGGCTTCCGATCTGGATTTACACAACCTCAGACCTTCTAAGAACTCCCTCTCGGACTACTTCTGAAACACCTGACGCCCGCCTGGGAGGTCGGCTGAACCACGACAACCCTCCCGCGGTAAAGATGGGGAAACTGAGGCCTAGCGCGGGGCCGGGATTGCCTTAGGGTCCCAGGCCTCCGCCCTCCCGGCCCCGCGGGCGGCACCTGTAGAAGTTCTCCGAGCCGCCGATGGCCACCAGGCAGTAGGCGTTGGTGAGTTTGGCGAAGCAGCCGATCTCGCAGTTGTTCTCGAAGGAGGCTCGGACCGCCATGAGGCCTAGGGAAGGCGAGTCCGTGGGTCAGGGCGCCGCCCTCCGCCAGAGGCTGCGCCTCCCTCGGGATGCCCCCCTCGCCGAGCCCGTACCCAACAGGCGCCTTCCCCCGAGCCTGTCTGAACTCGGCCCCTCCGGCCTCGGCCCGGCGGCACTGATCGGCACCCCGGCTCCCTTCTTCTCCCCCCTGACTCCAGCCCCCCGGGTCCCGCCGTCGAACCCGGCTCACCCGGCAAAGGCTGGCACGAGGCGCTCTCGCAATTGGCTTTCGTTTCCGCTCCTGAACGAAAAGACTTCCGGGATGAAAGGCCCTAGGAGCTGCTCTGGCCGGGGACTCCGGGACCACGAGGTGGTTCCCAATCTTCTGTGGGCCGAGACTCGGGGGAAGGGCGACCTCCGGAGCTCAGTGACCGCTCCCTACTCCAATCCGCTCGGGTCGCTTCTGGAGCCCCGCCCCTTCCGGATTTCGACGTCACCATGCCCCGCCCCTTCCTCAGCCTCACGCTCCACGCCTTCCATCCCTCCCAGCCCCGCCCACTGCCTCCCTGACTCCTCGCCCCCCCCCCCCGCCATCCCCCTTCCCCCCCCCCCCCCCCGCTCCCCTCCCCTGACCCATCTTTCTCCCCAGCCCCATTCCCACAGATCACTCTGGTCGGTGTTGGTCGGGGCCACTTAAAGTTTATTTGTGTTAACTTCCTGCTGTGACTGGACATTGATGTGGCCCTGGGGGCAGCGGTCCCGCTTGCGGCTGCATCCCTGTTCTGGACATCTCTTTGGCTCCCTCTAGTCCTCTGGGCCCCCCCTTCCTGCTAGTGGCACCCCGGGGGCCAGGCAGCACAAGCTGGCAGTTTACTTCCCAGCCTCCATCCTGCAGAGTAAGGGTCCTCACCGGCCCCTGGGTAAGGCAGCCTTGTTCAGGTAGGAGCTCACCGCCTCAGCAATGGGAATCCTGTCCACGACGCCCTGTCCTCCCTTCCACAAGCCAAGGGTTAACAAATACTGGTCTGCTTGTGTGTGCTGGGGTCACAAATCGGGGTCTCCGGTGGGCAGTCAGTGAGGGGGCGGTTCAGTGATAGAGTGTCAGTGGATAAATACAGTCCAGAGTGGGATGGAGATGGGGGAGACAAGGTCAGTAGGTCAGAAATGAGGTTGTTGTTAGTGGGGTTGCGATCAGTAGGTTGGAATTTTAGGTGAAGAGGTCAAGGGTCAGGGACATTAGGGGACAGTGGGGTTGAGGGAGTAGTAGTAGCCTTGGCCTCTGGTTTTAACCCTGGGGCCTGTGATAGACCAGCAATAAACTGGGACCAGCCACAAGTGTTTCCTGTAGAGGCCGGGGCAAAGGGGTCTTAGGTCTCGAAGCGACTTCGAATCAGTCTGAACTTAGACTTGTTATATTTAGTGATGAGATCCAGCTTGCTATGACCCAAAGTCAGACGTTTCTCATCTCCAGGAGTATGATTGCAGGTACCAGCAGGTACGCAGGATGCTTGAGGTCCAGGAACACTGGAGATCCTGGGCTCCTGTGAGTCAGGAACAGCAGGAACACCAGAGACAACAGGTTCCCGTGGGTTAGGAGCACTGGGGATGCCAGGGACACCTGGGTCTGGGTTCCTTTTGATCCCCTGTAGCCTGTGATATTTGGTGATAAGGTCTAATTTGCTGTGGCCCAAGGTCAGTCGCTTCTCATCTTCAGAGGCCACCTTGGCCCTGCCCATGGAATCTGGGGTAGAGGTACTAACCAGTCCTGTCCCCTCCATACGGAATGGACCATATTTAGCCACAAGGTCCAGCTGACCCAAAGTTGACTGCCTCTGATCCACAGACTGTTCTCTGACCTTGGTATGATCCCCAGAGCCTGGGTCTCCAGAACCAGGTGTCTGAGAACCCATGGGGAGGAGGTCTAGTCTTCTATAGTTGTGATTGGGAGGGGATGGCTTCCTCTCTTGTAATGGCTTCTGACTTGCTTCTGGGGCTAATGTAGGCATTCCAGAGAGTCCCCTGGATAGGCTGGGCTCCTGGCTATGAGCGAGCCCATTTTCTGGAAGTCGAGGAAGGGGCACAAGGTGGAACTGTCGAGAAAACAGAGGGTTCCCTAGTCCTGGTCCTGTTACTTGTCCTACTCCCAGCCCAAGCCCCAGCCCTAGTCCTTCCTGATTGAGGGCTGGTGATGACTGGGCCCAAGGAGCTGTTCCCAGTGTGCCTAGGCTGGGTCGATAGGCTGTGGTTGTGTTGTGTTTGGGGTCTGACAATCGCCGGTGCAGGGGAAAGGGGCCACTAGCTTGGCGCCAACCAGGACCAGGGGAACCAGAAGCCACAAGATCATTGAACCCAATGCCGCCACCACTTCCAGGCAGCCCACAGTAGGAAGAGCTTGTAAGCGGGGAACATTTGACACTGCCAAGGCTAGGGCCAATTGGTGAAGTAGATGGTGAACTAGGGAGACCTGACTCAAAAGCCAGGGCAGGTGGAGGTGGGCGGGGAGCCCGAGGAGCCAAGACGTCTTCCTCCCCACCAGAAAAGCCCTCCACAGCCTGAGACTCAGCAAACATGCAGCGGAACTCTCGGTCGAAGTCCTCAACTATGCGGCCTCGCAGCTGCAGCACGAGACTGGTGTGAACCTGGCTGCAGAGCCACGTGAAGCTAGGAAGGGGCAGAAAGAGCAGGGATTAGCAATCTGAAGGTGAGCTGGTGAGAGGGCCCCACTAGGGTCAGGAGGACAACACAGGGCAGGGGGCAGAGCCCTGTGGGCAAGGTCTGGAGCCTTGTACTCCAGTCCCAGCTCTGCCATGGACTCCATTTGATCTTAGCCACATCCTTTCCCTGCCTAGGTTTTCCCCTCTGTAAAATAGTGATTAGACCATCAGTGTTATGGAAATCTTTTGCAGCTCCATCTATGATAAGCACAAAAAAGAGATTATCTTATAGGCAAAAAGTGGGACCTCAGCTCCTGTCTTCTACTACCCAGGTCATTCCCCATTCTTTCAGTCATACCTGTAGCTCCCAGCCACCACCTGCTCACAGTCAATGATGACAAATTTCTCTAGCGCCTGCCCTGTGAAGCGTCGTCCTGCCTTGCTGCAGTAGGTATCCCCACAAATGCTCCGCACACGCATGTTCTAGAACTCAGGAGGAGAGGCAGCGTCAGGAGGCACTTTTCTGGCCTCAGAGAATTTTCCTGCTAACCCTAGACCCTGACCCACCCAGGGTTCACTCAGTTTAATTAATTGCATTTCAACAAAAATATGTCAAACACTTATAGTGTGCAAGGAAAGCATGCTATTAAGGAACTCATTTTACAAGGAGATTAAAACATGTAATAGGGGTGATGCACAGTAGAGAATGAAGAGGGTTAAGGAGAAATCAAAGTGCTCCAGGCATAGCTGAGGTGGGCTGGAGCACCAGGGGGATCAGGGAAGGCTTCAAAAAGAAGGTGACTCCTGATGTGAGCCTGGAAGGAGGACAAAGATTCTGAAAGGTGGAGGTGAAGAGAAAACACATTTGAAGTCTGGACAAAGGTCAAGAGGGGAAATGGCACCAATTTGAATAACCTTGGAATTGCTGTCCCCTGATCTTCATCTCTAGATCAGCTAAGCCCTGCTGCTACTGAAAAGTGGGGTCCCTGTTCCTATTTTCCTGGATCTGACCCTGGCCCTCCTGATCCAACACCCCACTGTTCCCAGTCTGGTATCTCAGGTCCTACTGACTCTGCCCCTGTCCACTGACCGATAGGTGGCCCCCAGTAAGATCCATCTTGTAGCACATCTCCAGGAAGTGGTGCAAGTTGTCCTGAGCCAGAAGCAGGTAAACCGGCACAGCACGACGTCCTGAAGCCTCCATCAAATCACAGAGTAGCTCCATGTCTGTGAACACATCCATTACCACAGCCACAACCTGTAGGGGGAAAGGAATAGGGTCCAGCAATGGGAGCCAAGACACTTGGGGTCTGGACTCAGCTCTGCCCCTCTCTAAATGTGTAAGCTTAGGTAGGTCTTCCTCCCCCTCTGAGTCTCAGTTTTCATGTCTGTATAATTTTTAGAGGGTTAGACTTGATATGCTATGTGATCATAAAAAGGAGTAGGGAGACCTCTGGATATCTAAAGATGCTTTCAGTTCTAAAATCCTAAGTGTTCTTTCTAGCTCATCCTGACCCCAGCCTCATAGTCTCCCCATCTTGGTATTAAGGACATTCTGAACACTCATGGATGGCCTCTCAGACACTGGTTCCTTACTTCTTCCTTCCCCTCCCACTACGACTAGAGAAATGAATTGATAGTCTAATTTTACAGATAGAAAGAGTGGGGCCCAGAGCTGTAAAGGTTGCACAATGAGTTAAGCACTGAACTGGGACTTGAACCAATGTCTTCTCATTTTGTCTCTGACAGGACAGGTAGTAAGGGAGAATCACTGCTTCTAGGCTAGGGACTGGTTTCTCAAATAGTGAGAGCCAGGGGAGGAGCCAAAGATCAAAGCAGTTGGGACAGAGTTAATGACCCTATTAGATGCTATATGGGGCCACCCATGCCCCAGGGCAGCACAAGGAACCTGTCCAGGAAAGTTGAGGGTGAAAGAAGGGATCCAAGACACCAGGACTAGAGTTCTATTGGGGGAAAGAGAGCCCCTGAGGGACAGAAAGGTGTGGCCTCTCCCTCCCTAGGACCTGGTCTGACTTCTGATCTTTGAACCTGCCCTTCCCTCTCATGAAATCACAATTCATTAGTTAGTGAGCCAGACCTGACCACTCTCCAGCATCAATAAATCCAATCATCCAAAGGATCTCTGTCCCCCAGGCCTCCCCCCCCCCGCCGAGTTATACCACTGAGTTCCAATAATAGTGAAGGACAGAGTCATCCTAAGTCATCCTCCTTTCCCCCAGGAGAAACAGGACCTACCCCCCCCCCCCCCCCCCCCCCCCCCCCCCCCCCCCGCCCCAAGATAGTGGGAGGTCTAAGTGTCTTAGTGTGTAATATTGGGGAGGGTAGGGTGGAGAAGCCTATGGAATCTCTCAATCCTTAATAGCCCTAATGTTCTCTGACCTACTTGTCTAAGAAACACGCCTCACCCTCTTTACTTCTGGGCTGGCCGGTGCCTACAATGAGTCTTACAGAATTTGTAAGCAAGATCCAAAACTTGCCTGCTCTCAATCCCTGGCTCAGTTCTCCCCCAAGTAGCCCCACCCTACTCAGCCCTCATTCTTTGGTCCCCTGTGCTATCAACCAGTCAAGCACCCAAACCCATCCAGTCTTGTACCGTTCGAGCTTGGCTGAAGAGGAAGCGTAGTAAGTCTTTGATGTTCTTGGCCTTGTCTCTCTGGAAGTGGACAACAGCTTGTGTGGGACTGAAGCCTGTGGCCTGGGGTACCTCAGGCCAACCCAGGTCCAGTGCGGGGGGTTCAGCATCTGTTGCTGCTGGGAAGTAGGTGCCAGAGGTGGCCTGAGAGATGAGGCTGAGCCGGTCAGTGGTGCCAGGGTTCTGGGGGCCTGCTTTGTCACCTTTATCTCCACTCTCACTGCTGTTCCCAATCTCGGGGCCTCCATGAGCATGTTGGGTCATGTAGTTAAGGTCCAGAGCAGAAAGAAAGGGCAGCTCACGCTCCTCAGCAATGACTCGAAGATAGGTAGCCTCACCATGTTCTAGGAGGGCATCTGCAGCCAGCCGGGCAGCTTCACTGTGCTTCAGGACCAGGGGAAGGGTCTCTCTCCACCAGGGCCTCTTGAGCTCTTCCACTCGGCCCCGAAGGGCTCCTGGGCCTCCAAACATGATGCTGAGACCCACTCCCTGAACCCCCACCTATCCAAATCATACTCTTAGCCCCAAGGCCCCAGCCTTGGGTTTTGGCCTCCCCATGGTCAATGCTCCTTGCTCTTGGTGGATGACAACAGAGAAAGATGTGAAGAGGCAAGAGCCTTGGTCTCACCCTCACTCTGGGGGAGCCAGGCTCATTCCGCCACCCTAAGTCTGTGCCAGGCTCCACCCTTACTGCCCCTAGGCCACTTTGAGGGAACCTGTCAGATCAGCCCCACCCACTGCTGTCAGGACTCGCCCAACCCCACTGAGCGGATTGTCTAGGGCTGGTTCCTCCTGGGTCCTTACCTAGCATCAGCACCCGTCTCTGAGCACCTCTTGTGTTCCCTGTTTCATAATTCAGATGATCCCACCTAATGCCCAGGGTTTGCACATGGTCGCAGACATACTGACACACCTAGACATACAGGGACACTGCCTATTGAGTTATGTTCTCTCCCTCTCTCCTGGCTTTGCTCAGACCATAGTTGCTGCTAGCATAGCTTGGACCCTGGGGCAAGAAACCTTGATACAATCAGACCTCTAATCCCCAGGCAACTCCTAATTCTTGTACTTAGACAAGCCTCCTCCTGGACCCAGCTTGGGACAGGGTCTCCCCAGGGCTGGGAAGGGGGCTGCAGTAGGGGATTTTTTGGTTCCTTAACCAGGTTCAGACTGTGCCTATGTTGAGTGGGGGGGCTCCCCTACCCAGACTCTGCTCCAGTTTAGAAGATGCTTACCTCTGGGGCCCAAGAAAGGTGAAAAGTAGTGAACAGAGGTATAGGTCTGACCTTAGCAGGGACTGGACAAGGGTAGAATGGGGCTCTGGGAATACAGGGATATTTGCATGGAGTCAAAATTCTGGGAAAACTTGATAGGGTTACTCTCCCTATTGTACACAGCCATGGGATCTGAAGCCCAGAAGGGAAGGAGACCTGTTCATAGTCACACAGTGAGAGAATCCAGGTCTCCTGAATTTATGCCCAGGGTTTTTCCTTTGCTCCTGTTGTCTCTCAAGTCTGACTGGGCAGAGAGGATGGGTGGTTTGGGGGTTTGTTGTGGGCAGGGAGCTGAATAAAGAGTCAGATGTTGTGGGAGGTAATGAGGTGCCTGTTGGGGCAGCTGAGATAGCAGGGGCTTCATTAGGCCCTTGTCTCACAGTGTTTGTAGGGGCAGAGGGAGGAGCCAGGCTGAAGGAGACTCGTAGACATGTACTAGTGAGTATATGTGTAGGACTATGGGTATCTTTGTTCCTACCTGTATGGGCATAAAAAAACATGCATAGGTATGTATATCTGTGTGTCAGCCTATAGGAGTGTGTACAAGCATGGTCCAATAACATGTCTGGATACCTATGTATCTGTGGCTAAACATATGGGTAATGCATGTGTATCAGTATGATTATGCGTGTGTATCTGGCAACCACTCCAGTGTGTTTGTTAAGAAGACCCTGAATGGGGTCATCTAAGAGATGGACACAGCTGAAACAACTCAACAACCACGAACCTGGGTCTCAGTGCTTTACGTACCCCCAGCGTGGCTCTGGAAAGATCTCTAACAAAGGGCTTGGCCTAGTGATGGAAGACATAGGGCAATACTAAGAATCAGAGCACTTGGTTTCGCATCCTGGTTCTGCCCTCATTACCTGTGTGACCTTTGGCAAATCACTGAAACTTTCTGGACCTGTTTCCTCACTTGTAAGAGATGGAGGTCAGACTAAATGATCTCTGAGTTCCCTTCTAGATTTAAATTCTTGCTTGTATATCACTTAATTTGTCCAGATCACTTCCCCTGGTTAGAGACAAGGAGTATTTCCCAGCCTGTGACAGTGGTAGTGGTGCCTGTGGGTAGGTGGTGATTAGAAGCAAAGGAGCTAGGGGCTCACAAGGTGTGGAGAGAGAAATAGTGTCCTCAATAACCCCCAAACCAATGCAGGAACGTACTCTTCCCTTTTTTCTCCCTGAAGACTTGGAGCTGAAGCTCCTTTTCCAGTAAGGTCTCCTGCCTCTCACCCTCGTACTACCTGTTAGGGCAGAGTTGGGCTGGAACTCTCCTTTACTCACTCACTGCGTAAGAACAAGGAACAATAGTTTTTTGCTGATAGAACTTGTCACCCCTCTAGGGCCTAACGTAATGTCTGCACATTATCAAAAGCTGCCCAAGTAGTTCACAAAATTCTAGAATTTCAAGCCAGAAAGAAGCTTGGAGGGCATCTCATCCCCTCTGCCACACCCCCAACAAGTGGTCATCCAGCTTTCGTTTGCTGAACGAACAGACATTTCCTGGGAGCTTTGTGCCAGCCCTGGTGTTGCTGGCTACGTGGGGAAAAGATAAATCAAACTCATCCCTGGCTTCAAAGATGTCTCCACATTAAGTAAAAAATGTATAGATTAGGTGCAAAATAGTCACCCAGGAGCAAAGAGTGAGTAAAGTTAGCGGTTACTGATGGAAGTCCTATAGTGAAGTTGGGTCTGCCTTTCCCCTGAGGTGATGGGAGGAAAGGGTAAGTGGGCACTAACTGGGAAGGCCAGGTCCAACTCAGGGACATGATGGTGGAGAATGGAGAGTGTGTGTGTGTGTGTGTGTGTGTGTGTGTGTGTGTGTCTGTGTCTGGCTTGAGTTACAGGCCTCCCTGGGGGAATATGTTGGGTATAGGATTCTTAATAACTATTATTAACAGAAAAGAAAACATGTTTCCTAGTACCATGGTGCATCAGGCGCCAAGTTGGCATCAATCTCTGGACACAGAGGTCACTTATCATAGTCTGCTGTCTCCACTGGGCTTTAAGTGGTACCTTGGCAGGTGACTTACCATTATTTGAGGATTGTCACTGCTCCAAGAGGACACTTGGGGTCAAAGGTTTCCATTCCCATCAGGACCAATATTAACAACTATAGTTGAATTTCTTTTGGGCTCTCCAAGGATTACAGATTGCTTTGCTTACACTATCTCATTCTAATGGAGGAGACAACATGCGAACAACTACGTATAAACCAGCTATAGACAGAACAGATTGGAGATAATCCACAAAAGGAAGGCACTAGAATTAAGGGGGATTAGGAAAGCCTTCCTGTGGAAGGTGGAATTTTAGCTGGGCTTTGAAGGAAGCCAGGGGGCAGAGATAAGGAGAAAGAGAATCCCAGGTAAAGGGGACACAATATGCTCACTGATTTGGAAAGTGGGGTGTTCTGAGTAAGGAACAGCAAGGAAGCCAGTGTTATTGAATTGAAGGTGCATGGAAGGTACAAAGTAAAAGATTGGAAATCTATGAAGGGGGCAGGCTATAAAGGGCTTTAAAAGTCACACAGAGGATTTTACATTCAATGTTGGATGTAATAGGAAGCCACTAGAATTGACTGAATAAGGGTGAGGGAAGTGACACTGTCAGCCCTGAATTTTAAGATCACTTTGGCAGCAAAGTGGAGGATGAACTGGAGTAGGGAGAGATGGTGGCAGTGTCGGAAGAGAGGAGGCACATATGAGAGATGTCATGAAGGTAAAATTGATAGCTGTTGGCAACAGATTGGATATGAGGGGTGAGAGAATAAGGAGTCATTTGGCTGTGACCCTGGGTGATTGAGGATAGTGGTGTATTCCATAATAATAGGGAAATCAGGAAGAAGGGACGGTTTTGGGGGTGCAGGGAAGATAATGAAGCTGAGATCCAAACCCATGCCTTAAACTCCAGGATCCTAAGACTGACATTGGAAAAGATCCTTTGGGATCATTAGTCTGGGCTCAAATCCCAACTTTGGCACTGACTAGCTCTCCAACTCTTAAGTTTCCTCATCTCTAAAATGGAGATAGTATCACTCTGGTACCCACCTTCGTAGAACTGTTGTGAGGCTGAAATGGAAAATGTCTATTTGCAAATCTTAAAGAGCTATGCAAATGTCAATTATTATTTCTAACATCCTGAAGATGATAAATAGGCATAGTAGGGAGATCTTTCTAAAATCTGTCTCCCCCAAACCAATCATTACGCTCTACGCATAACATATGATTAAATGTTTGCTGAATGTAAATCAGAGACTGAATGGAATGAAAAATGACATACAGATTTCTGGAGGTATCTGGGCTGGCTGCTAATGAAAGTAGGCACATCTTTCCTATCTCTTCCCATACTTCCATGCCTGCCCAGACAGATGGGGGCTGGAAGGCTGACACGCCCCTTCTGAAAGCGGTGCTGATTTAGGCATTTTGAAGGCAGGTATGCCGCCTCTCTTCTTCCTTGTTTGTTTCACATCTTGTCTTCTGGGAATTCACTGCTGTCCACTCTGGAGACTCTATGATGGGAAGGCTACAATTCTTTGGCCTCCAGCCTTATTTGAATTTGCTTCTACCTAGGGAGGGGATCCACCAGGGAGGGTGGGCAGGAGTGGGTTCCCCAGTGCCCTGCTCCATGTGATGGGGCTCAGCTTGGGCAAGTCATTTCTCTTCTCTAGACCTCAGTTTCCCCTCCTGCAAAATGAGAATATCTACAAACACATACCTCACAGATACAGGGAAAAAACTTTGTAAATCTTAATGTAAACTACTGCTATGGTAATTTTGATATAGAACTTTATGGCCATACCATAGCTCTGTAGGGGTAAGTACTTATAAGTCACACAAAGCTGAGAGATAGCATGGTGTAGCAGAGGCAAATTCCTTCCCTCTTCTGTGCCTCAGTTTCCACATCTATAAAATGGAGATTCCAATAATCAGTGGGTTGTGATTTATCTGTCTTCCCAATTTAACATCATCAAGTTCCTGGGGTGGGCAGGGACATGTATAAAGAAAAGTCTTTGACTTCGAACAGAGAACCCCCTACCATCTATGAAAAGGTAGGCATGCTCCCACAATCTTCCCTACAGAAGGGACTGTTAGGAAAGCATACTGTAAGCCTTAAAATGTTAGAGAAATGAGAAGTATGATTAGAGCTGTTTTATCTCTTCAGCTGCTCCTCAGCCCTGGCCATTGAGTAGGCCACTTTGAGGACTCATTTACTCCTCTCTGGCTCCACCCCACAGGCTACTTCTACAATCCTTCATTTCTAAGCGTCCCACATTCCCTAACCTGCAATGGCAGAGGTTGATATTGAGACAACTGACTATGTTAACTTCCACCTATATTTGACCTTCACCTTAACATATTCCTGTTGTGCTTCCTTAACAGAAAGAGGAGTCCTCATCTGTGCTCTGAGTCACAATCCCTTCATTTCTCTTAAAAATATTTTTAAATTATATATTAAATAGCTATTGCTCCCTCTCCCCCAGAGAACCATCCCATATAACAAAGCATCCTATCCCTTCAATGCTAAAGGGATGTTGCCTCTGTGTTAGTGCCCTTCTCCTCTCCAGCACCTTCAATGTCTCTTGTTGGCTCCTTCCCTTCAAAATATTGAAACGTCTCCTATGCTAAAACAAGCAAAAACCCTTCCTATCTCTCTACTCCCCCTTCCAATTTTAGTCTTATTCTTCTCCTTCCTACAGTCAGACTTCTAGTGTTTCCACTCCCTCTTTAACCTCTTAAAATTATAGTTAAATCTAATGGTATTTTCTCAGTGTTTAATTTCAGAACTCTCATCTCCCTCTGTCTCTATAGTACTGACATTGTCAACATTTTTAGACACTCTTCCCTTGGCCTCCTTAGCAATTTGACCTTCCTACCTTTCAGATAAATTTTTGTGTGTTCTTCACACACTTAGGGTGGGTGAGTATAGTAGCCCAAGATCTTGATCCTCTGTTTCTCCACTCACTGCTTTGGGAACTCTTGTAGCTTTAACAGCTTAAAATTCTCCCCACTGTGACTGGCATACTTTGGTATCTCACCTGAAATCCAGTCTTGTGTTACACTTGAATTTCTCTATCACCTCATTCCATATGTCAAAATTGGGCTCATCATTCTTCCTGCAAATTAGCTTGCCTTCCCAACTTTGCCAAATAGAATTTGAATATGACTTTAAAAGTGTCTCAGAACTGGCCTCATTCAACACATTCCTGAACAAGAATGGAGCAGAACGGTCAAACTTCAGCCTCCCAGGTGTGACCAGAAACAGATTAAAATGTCATTGGGAAATGTTTGACAAAATAAAACCACAATTCAATACAATGTTAATCTGTGGCTTTCTAACCATCCCGCCAAAGATTTATTTCTGTTTGACACCACCACTCTAGAGCATATCTTCAACAGGAAGGCATTCAGCTTTTGTTCAAAGACCTGTACGGAGCCAGCACCTTCCCTTTTTTGTTGGGGCAGCACATTACTCTCCTTTTTGTTGGGCAGTTTTTCCTTTCTAAATATGTTTCGGCAACTTTTAGATACTATTTTAATTTTGTCTCCTGATGTTAAGCAGAACCAGTCTTCCACATGATAGTCCTTTTAAAAATATATTATTCCCCCCCCATTACATGTAAAAACAATTTCTAACATTCATTTTTCTAAAGTTTTAACTTCCAAATTCTATTATTTCCTCCTTCCCCTGCCTGCTCCCTGAGATAGTAAGCAATCTGATATAGGTTGTTACATGCAATCATGTAAAATATTTCAATACTAGTCATTTTGTGGAAGAAAATTTGAACTAAAAAATGAAAAATAGATGCTTCAGTCTGTATTCAGACACCAATTAGTTCTTTCTCTGGAGGCAGATAGAATTTTCCATCATGAGTCCTTTGGGATTGTCTTGGATCATTGTATTGCTGAGAATAGCTAAGTTATTCACAGTTGTTCATCATACAATATTTCTGTTACTGTGTAGTGTTTTGGTTCCGTTCACTCATTCTGCTTTAGTTCATGTACATCTTTCCATGTTTTGTTGAACTCATCCTGCTTATCATTTCTTATAGCACAATAATAATCCATTACAACCATATAATACAACTTGTTTGGCCATTTCCCAATTGATAAAGATCCCCTCAATTTCCAATTCTTAGCCTTTACAAAAAGAGCTATTATATTTTTGTACAAATCGGTTCTTCCCCCCACCCCTTTTAAAAATATCTTTGGGATATGTACCTAGTAGTGGTATTGTTGGATCAAAGGGTATGTAGTTTGATAGCCTTTTGGGCAGAGTTCCAAATTGCTCTTCAGGATGGTTGGATCAGTTCACAACTCCATCAACAGTGCATCAGTGTCCCAGTTTTCCCACATCCCCTCCAACACTCATCATGTTCCTTTTCTGTCATATTAGTTACTCTGACAGGTATGAGATGGTACCTCACAGTTATTTTAATTTGCATTTCTCTAATCAATAGTGATTTAGAGCATTTTTTCATGACTAGAGCTTTGATTTCTTTTGTCTGAAAACGTTCTGTTTATATCCTTTGACCATTTATCAATTAATGATTTGTATTCTTATAAATTTGACTCAGTTCTCTATACATTTGAGAAATTAGCCCTTTATCAGAGAAACTTGCTGTCAAAATTTTTTCGTAATTTTCTACATTTCTTCTAATTTGGTTTTCTTTGTGCAAAAACTTTAATATAAACAAAATTCTCCATCTGACATTTGATAATTCTATCTTGGTCCTAAATTCTTCCCTTATCCATAGATCTGACAAGTAATAAACTATTCCATGCTCCCCTAATTTGCTTATGATATCACCCTTTTTGTCTAATTCCTGTACCCATTTTGACCCTATCTTGGTACATGGTGTGAGATACTTGGTTTCTGCCAGTTTTCCCAGCAATTTTGGTCAAATATTGAGTTTTTGTCCCAGAAGTTTGGATCATTGGCTTTATCAAAAACTAAATTACTATGTCATATTGTGCACTGATCTCTGATCACTATTTCTTCACCAGTAACAGATGGTTTTAATGACTACTACTTCATAATACACTTTTTTCATTGATTACCTTGATATTCTTGATTTTTTGTTCTTTCAGATGAATTTTGTTGTTTTTCTAGCTCTATAAAATATTTTGGTAGTTTATTGGTATGGCACTAAATAAGTAATTTAGGTAGAATTGTTTTCACTATATTTGGCTCAGTCTACCCATGAACAATATTTTTCCAATTGTTTAGATCTGACTTTATGAAGTGATTTATAATTATACTCATAGTTCCTGAGTTTGTCATGGCAAATAGACTTCCAAGTATTTTCTGTGGACATTTTAGATGGAATTTCTCTATCTTTTGCTGCTGCGCTTTATTGGTAATATATAGAAATGCTGATGATTTATGTGGGTTTATTTTATATCCTGCAACTTTGCTAAAGTTAATTATTTCAACTAATTTTTTTGTTGATTCTTTAAGCATACCATCATATCACATAGAGTGATCGTTTTGTTTCTTCATTCACTCTTCTAATTCCTTCAATTTTTTTCTTTTATTGTGACAGCAAACATTTCTAGTGCAATAATGAATAAGTGATGATAATAAGCATTCCTGCTTCACCCCATTTACTGGGAAGGCTTATAACATCCCCATTTCAAAAAATGTTTGCTGATAGTTTTGGGTAGATATTACTTATTTTAAGGAAAGCTCCATTTATTCCTATGCTTGCTAGCATTTTTAACAGGAATAGGTGTTATATTTTGACAAAGGCTTTTTTCTGCATTTGTTGAGATAATTATGATTTGTTGCTTTTGTTACTGATATATGTTCAGTTGTGCTGAGCTTTCCTGATATTGAACCGGCCCTGCATTTCTGGTATAAATGACACCTAGTCATGATATATTGCTATATTTTGTTTTAAAATTTTGCATCAATGTTCATTAAGGAAATTGGTCTATAGTTTTGTTTTAGCTTTTCCTGGTTTAGATATGTCATAAAAGGAATTTGGTAGGATTCTTCCTTCCCCTAGTTTTCTAAATGGTTTATACAATATTGGGATTGTTCTTTAAATGTTTAGTAAAATTTGCTTGTGAATCTATCTGGCTCTGGGAATTTTTCTTAGGGAGTTCAGTGATGAGTTTGTTCAATTTCTTTTTCAAAGATGGGATTATTTAAGTATTTTATTTCCTCTTCTGTTGTTAATCTGGGTAATTTGTACTTAGCAAACATTCATTGATTTCATTTAGATCATCAGATTTATTGGCATGATTGGCATAATAACTCCTAATTTCCTCTTTATGCCTTAATTTTCTCTTCTTTAGTAGTGAATTCACTCCTTTCATTTTTCATACTAGTAATCTGGTCCTCTTCTTTCCTTTTTTAAAGTCAAATTAATCAATGACTTGGTTATTTATTTTATTGGTTCTTCATAAAACTCCTAGTTTTATTAGTTCAATGGTTCCTTTTCTTTCAGTTTTATTATTCTCTCCTTTTATTTTCAGGATTTTCAATTTGGTGTTTCATTGGGAATCGTAAACTTTTTCTATTTTTTTTTTTAGTTGCATGCCAATTTATTGATCTGGTCTTTCTCTATTTTATTGATGCAAGCCTTCAAAGATATAAATTTTCCCTTAAGTACTGTTTTGGCTACATCCCATACATTTTGGAATGTTGGCTTGTAATTGTTTAATGATATTATTGATTGTTTCTATGATTTGTTCATTGACCCAATTATTCTTTAGTTTTCAATTAATTTTTAATTATCTTTCCACTGTTCTTTATTGTATTTTTGAATACTGAATGTAATTTTTATATTACTATCATTTCAAAAGGATGTATTTAATATTTCTGCATTTAGTTGAGGTTTTTATGCTTTAATATAGGGTCAGTTTTTGTGTATCATGTACCACTGAGAAAAGGGCATATTCCTTTTCTCCCCCCAGAGGTCTATCATATCTAACTTTTCTAAAATTCTATTCACCTTCTTATTTGTGGTTAGATTTATCTAATTCTGAGTAGGGAAAATTAAGGCCCCCTAAGAGTATAGTTTTATTGTCCTTTTTCTTCCTTTAACTCACTCAATTTCTTCTTTAAAAATGTAAATCTATACCCTTTGGTGCATGCATGTCTAGTAGTGATATTACTTCATTATTTATGGTACCTTTTTAGCAAGCCTATACTTTTCTTCCTTACCTCTTTTAAATAGATTTTTGCTTTGTCTGAGATCGATTGCTTTTCTGAATTTGGTTGAAGCATAACAGATTCTGCACCAGTTCCTTACCTTTATTATGTATCTCTGTGCTTCAAATGTGTTTCTTGTAAGCAGCATATTGCAGGATTCTGGCTTTTAATCCATTGTTTTCTGCTTCCATTTTATGAGTTTATCCCATTCACAGTTACAGTTCTGATAACTATTTCCCTCCAACCTATTTTCCCCTTTTTAGCCTTCTCTCTCAACTTTCACCCTGTCTCTCCTCACAAGTGTTTCACTTTGGAGCACTGCCTTCCTCATTTTACCCTCCCTTCTTCCTCTCTTATCGCAAATCCTTTTTACTTCCTTACATAGGGTAAGATAGATTTCTATGCAAAACTGAGTATGCTATTCCCTCTCTGAGTCAATTCTGATGAGAGTAAGATCAAGCATTGCATACTACCACATTTTCCCTGTCACTGTCATAGTTCTTTCATGCTTTTTTTTTATAAATGTGAGATAATTTACCCCAGTCTCTTCCTTCTCTCTTCTCCCAGTGCAATCTTTTTCTCACCCTTTAATTTTGTTGTTGTTTTTGGATATCATCCCATCATACTCAACTCACTCCTGCACCCTTTGTGTATGTATACTCCTTCTAATTGCCTTAATAGTGATAAAATTCCTATGAGTTACAAGTACCATCTTGCCGTGTAAGAACATAAACAGTTTAACCTTACTGAATATCTTAGGTTTTCTCTTTCCTGTCTGTCTTTTTATGCTTCTCTTCAGTCTTGTATTTGAACATCGCATTTGTTGTTTAGCTCTGATCTTTTAATAAGGAATGCTTGAAAGTCCTCTAGTTCACTAAATATCCATTTTTCCCTCTGAAGGATTATACTCAGTTTTGCTAGGTAGGTGACTGTAATCCTAGTTCTTTTGTCTTCCAGAATATCATATTCCAAGCTCTCTGGTTCAGTTACAAAGAAGCTGCTACATCCTGTGTGATCCTGACTGTGGCTCCACAATATGTGAATTCTTTCTGGCTGCTTGCAGCATTTTCTCCTTTGCTAGGAAGCTCTGGAATTTGTCTGTGATATTCCTGGGCATATTCATTTTGTGGTCAATGTATTCTTTCAGTTTCTTTACTGCCCTCTCATTCTAGGATATCACTGCAGTTTTCTATGACAATTTCTTGAAATATGATGGCCAGGCTCTTTTTTTAATCATGGCTTTCAGATATAATTTTTCTTAAATTATCTCTCCTGGATTTATTTTCCCAGGTGAGTTGTTTTTCCAACGAGAAATTTCCCATTCTATTTTTTTCCCATTAAAAAAATTTGTCTTATAATTTCTTGATGTGTTACGGAGTCATTAGCTTCCATTTGGCTCAATTCTAATTTTAAAGGAGTTTTTGTACCTTCTTTTCCATTTGGCCAGTTCCACTTTCTAAGATGTTTTCTTCAATGAATTTCTTTGTACCTGCTTTTCCATTAGGCCAATTATATTTTTCATTTCCGTCAGTGAATTTTTGTATATCTTTTCTCATTTTTTTGTACTTTCTTTACCAAGGTGTTGAATTTTTTTCATGATCCTCTTGCATTACTCTCATTTCTTTTCCCAATTTTTCTTTTACCTTTTGCTTTTTTAAATCCTTTCTGAGCTCTTCCAAGAGTTGTTTTTTGGACCAGAGACCAATTCATGTTTTTTCTGAGGCTTTACATGCAGTTGTTCTGACATTGTTCTTCTAAACTTGTGCCTAAATCTTCTTTGTCACCATAGCTTTCTACGGTCAGGTTCTTTTTTTTGTTATTGCTCATTTTTCCATTTTGCAACTTTTTACTTTAATGCAAAAATTGTGCTCTGTTCCTAGAGGGGACAGGGCATTGTCTCAAGCTTCTCATTCTAGGGTTCAGGGCCTTACTGCAGGATTGCGTTGGTTGAGTCATGCAACTGGTTAGCACTGGGGAAAGGCCCTGTTCTGGGGGTGAGATCCCATTGCTGCTGGTTTGCCTTAGGGCCCTCGATGCTGATTTGCATTAGGGACAGGGCCTCACTGGTGACTTGCCCCAGAGGTCAGGGTCTTGGCAGCTGGCCCCCTGAGATGCAACTTATCACTGGCTTCCTTGTCAAATCTCCTCTCCACCCCACCCTAGTGAAATAGACCATTTCTGCCGACCCTCCAAGCTGTTCTGAGCTGATAAACTGCTTCACTGCTATAAAACTGGTTCTGAGGTGTTACAATAAGGTTTGAAGGGGAATTTAGGAGAGCTCAGGGGAGTCTGCACCTCCCTCTACCATCTTGGCACTGGAAGTTTAAAGATAGTACCATGTTCATCTGTTTCCTCTCATTTATTTCCCAAGTCTATTTTGCTCCAGGCTTAATATTCCTAGTTCTTCCAGTGAATACTACTGTGGCAGATGAGGTCCTTTGGTGTCCTGGTCATCATCTTCTGGATGCCCTATATTTTATTAATATTCCTAGTACTTCAGAAAGAGTTTGACCAGATCAAAATAGGCTGAGACTGTCACTTTCCTTGGTCTGGTCACTAGGCTCCTCAGTAGAGCTTTGGATTAAATTCAGCTTTTTAGTTGCTGAATCATGGAGCTTGTTGTACACCCTCATTTTCAAATGAACTGCTAGAGCTCCCATTTTGAATGTGTGAGGTTGATTTCTTGAACCAAGATGTCAAGACAAATATTGTTCCTATTAAATTTCAATTTATTACATTTGACTGAACATTGCATCCTATTATTTTTGATTCCTGATTCTCATCCAATATAGCTTTGGGTCACCTGAGAATCTGATAAACTTTTTATCCATGATTTTATCCAAATCACTGATCAAAATGATAAACAAAAGCAAAAGACTTCCTGGAGCATCAACTAAAGACCTCCTTTCACACTGTCATCAGAATATTAATAATTACTCTTTGGGTCTAGCCATCTAAATGGTTCCAAATCCACTTAACTGTATAATGTGATCCAGTCCACATAACTCTACCCCAAGTAAAATGGAAAAAGAAACTTCTGTCAAATGCTTTGCTGAAATCCAGGCAAACTATCTACAGAATTCTCCTGAACTACAAGTCTGGTTACCCTGTAAAAAAAGGATATGAGGTTAGTCTCTTATGACCTGTTCTTGATAAGTGAAGCTAGTTCTTTGTGATCAAATTCCATTTCTAGATACTGACTAATAGTCCCTCTAATAATGTTAGAAAATTCTGCCAGGAATTAAAGTCAAGCTTATTGGCATTAAGTCTGCAAACTCTACTCTTTTCCATTTCATGAAAATTGGGACATGGTATCTTTCCAGCCCAGAAGCACTGCATTCTGCAGCAATCACAATCCCTGGTTCTTTCACAATCCTGGGATGTAGTTCTTCTGGGCTTGGCAGAAGTCATCAGGGACCACTAGAAGTTTATTCTCTTACTATCCCTCTTTCCTACCTTATGTTCCATCTCTTTATTATCCACATCTGGTCTGTCCTTTTCCAGTTCTTTCTGTTAAGGATACCACCATTCTTCTGCGCCTCAGAACTTTTCATTTACAAGTTATTCCTTTTGCTCCTTCTTCAAATTACTTTATATTTATATATCTGTGTACCCTGTTGGATCTCAGGAGAATGTAAGCAACTTTAGGGCAAAGACTTGCTAATTTTGTCTTCCTGTCCCTAACACCTTGTGATACATTTTAGAAAGTTAAGGAACATTTATTTACTTGAATCCAAGTTAACTTTGACTCTTCCCACTCCTTGGGCTTCAATATTTAATCACTTGCAAGTGACTTGAGTCTTCCCTCAAAATATTTCCTGAATATGTACCTTTCATTCCATTCTCACAGCTTCTCTTCCTATAACTTCATTATCCCACTTACCTCTCTGTTCCTAATGTTTTTACCCATCCATGCTTGAGGAATTTTCAGAAAATGTCATTTTTTTCATGCCAATATTATTATCATCAATAATAAATCATATTTATTTGGCAGCACAAGCTTTATAACATTTTACAGATGAAGAAACAGATGTTTAGACACAGTTCAGAGTAGAGGTGAGTTTTGAAGCCTGGTCTCCTAACTCTAGTGACCTTTTCACTACTCTGTGCTTCTTTTCAGTAGGTGGTCCCTTAATATATTGTCTACCAGTTCAAGTCCATGTTCCTCAGTATGGCAAAAAAAAAAAAAAATCACAGGATTTATAGATGCAAAGTGCCTTAGAGATTATCCAGTTCAACCTCATTTTATAGATGAGGAAACTAAGGCCCACAAAAGTGACTTGCCCAAGGTCATACAAATTTATTAGTGGAGGTGGGGTTCAAACCAGGTCTCTTGGCTCCAAATCCAGTGTTTTTCTCTCACTACATATTGCATTAAATGTCTGCTATTACTGGACCCATCTTATCTATTTCATCTTATGTCTAACTAGTTTTGACTACAATTTCTCCAGATATCAGACTGTGCCAACTCACAGCCTGCTTATTTCATTTATTCATTCAATTCCCCAGCATAGAATGCTTGTCTATGCATCTCCTTTGCCTATTCATTGTATTCATCCTTTAAAATCCAATGCATGTTCATTTAAGCCCTCTTAAGTCCTCCAAGATTTATGTTCATGCCACTCTTATCTCTCCATCAAGGTCATCTGTTGGACCTTCTCTGGACATGAGTTCCCATAATATGTAAAGTTTCCACAGCTTCCTGCATTCCCTGTCTCACAAGATTATTATGAGAATCAAATGAGATTCTTTGTAAACCATACTGAATATTTGGTAAACTATAAAGCTACTCTATCTTCAGTCACCATTCTCATTGTTTTGGGAATCCAAGACCTGGATTTCCAATGGCTTTTTCTAATTGCTTAGTTTTTTAAAAGTACAACTATTCTTTTCTTCCTACCTACAGTGCTGAGAATAAAGAGGGTAATCACTAAATGCTCAAGGAAATAAGTTGGATATCTGATTCGGTGAAAGCACTGGAACAAAAAGAGGGTCAACTCCTAGGAAGGAAGCAAACATGTCAGGATTTCATAGACATGGCATTTGGAATACAGTTGATGAATTCACTCTTTGGTTTTCCCCTTGATATGAGACAGTTCTACAAGTGAAATGCTGATAAACTTGGCAAAAGTCACATGACCATAAAGACTCAATGGAACATTGCTGTTGCTCTTTGAGCCCCCTCACTGATGGGAGGACCTGAGGCTTTTCATGCTGTGTGTGTGTGTGTGTGTGTGTATGTTGGGGGGGGGGGCGGAAACTGGTCCAGCTAAGAGATGCAGAGATGTGGAAGGAAGCTCACTTGATGTCCTGGTGCTGGACCTAAGATCTCAGGCTATTTCTATATTTAAAATACAGTGGCCTGAAGGACTGGGATTGTTAAGTCTCACTCTACTCTGTCCTGGTCAGGTCATAGCTAGAGTATTATATTCATTTCTAGGGGCATTTCAGGAAGAACAAAGACTAGCTGGGAAACAACTAAGCAAGGGAAGTAGGATGGTGAGAAATCCGAGGTCATGCCATATAAAGGCTCATTCAGAGGCACTAGACGTGCTTACCCTGAGGAAGAGAAGGCTTAGGGAAAACATGAGAGTTGTTTTTAAATATCTGAAGGTCTGTTAAGAGTAATTAGACTTGCTCTGTTTGGCCCCATTAGGAAGAACTAGGATTAATAGATGAAAGTTACAGGGAGACAGATTTTGGTTCAATGTGAAAGACAACTCTTAAAATTCCATGATTCCTACAATGGAATGGAATATTTTGTGAAGTTTTGAACTCTGTTCTTGAAGATGTCCAAGTGGAAGTCAGAAGATCATTTGTAGGGGGTGTAAAGGGGATTTATGCTTTACATAAGGGTGGGTAGATGAATTAAATTCCATCCAGATCTAAGATACTGTAATTCTGTGACTGGGGTCTATGGCTCCATGAGACTAGAGAGTTGCCAAGGGCAGCAAAGGGGTTAAGGTTTAAATAACTTTTATATATGAATTAATGCATGGAGCTGGGAGCCAAAATCTGTTCCATTAATTTTTCCATCTATTCCAGGAGCAGTTAGGTACACACAGTAAAGTTTATTTTGGTATACTTCACTCCATTAAAAATAAATTAATCAGCAAATTCCTGCCTTGCTCAGCCCTGGTTTATGTGAATATTGCCCAGCTGTAATGAGTTACAAGGTGTTATTATCTCACACACACAGGAGGCTTCTCTCTAGAGCTCAACTTGCAACAAAAGCATCTTAAATAAACTGAGAGAAGGCTGTTTGGTTTGTAATGTTTTCACAGAAGTGGGATATATACCTCACACATATAGAGTTTCTTTATATGACTCATTTTATAACAAGTTAAACGGAGGAAGTTTGCTTTGGGAAAAAAAAAGTGAACAATACGACTTTTTTTTTTCCAATCCAAAGAAAATACCCTGGGGAGGTGGCTGCATCCAGAAAGGGAGGGGTCAGGTCCTCAAACCCCAAAGCCTGGTGATGGCTTTGGGCAGTAGGAGAAGCCAGTTCAGGAATATAAAGAAGAGATTGGTACAGGCCTGGACCCTGTACCCTGGGCCCCATTCTGCTACCAAAAGAAGGAAGAATCCCTCCTTCCCTAGCTAAATCCTCCTAAAGAAGGGGCAAAGAAAGAAAAGATGAGATCATGTTCTCCATATAGTGTATCAAGGTGGATTCAGAGAGGAAGGCATCCTGTCCTTGGTGTGAGATGAGGTCCCTGAAGGAGCTAGGAGGTGAGTAGCCCCTAGAATGACTACATCTCCAGAAAGAGGACTTGCTTTCCAGGTCAATGAGATGGTCCTTACCAATCACTTTCTCTGAGGTAGGGGCCCACAACTTAAGCTAACCCCGCATCAAATGACTTTCAGCAGTACCTCCAAAATAAAGAAAAACCGTGGCAAATAATTCTCTATTTCTTTTAATTCCCAACTCAACGCTCTGCTTCATGTGGAGGGATAGATGCATCCCAACCCATCTGCTCTCAGTGGCACTGCAAGAGTTCCAGGGGAAGAGAAGGCCCAGAACTGGGGGTGCCTTCTGCTTCTATGACCTCCCCCCACAGGCCCTGGGGAAAGCATACATATTAGCTGTCTGGGGAGGGGGCATCCCTACAGAATTTCTTGGCGGGGAAAACTCTTCCCCAGTGAATTCCTTGGGACAGCTTGCATCTCTCCCAGCACCCTGCCGCATAGTGGCCCCACCCAGTACCCCCCAGGCCAACTTCAGGGCACATTAAAAGGGAAATCAATACAGACAGGGGCCAGGTGTTTTACAGATGTTGTTCAATGGTTAATCCGGCCTCTTCCTGCTGGGCCCAGGGGCGGCAGGTACCTTGTTCCTAGCTTCTTCTCCAGGGCAGCTGCTCCAAAGTTTGGAGGGGCCACCTCTCAAAGACCTTCATCATTGTATGTTGGCAACTTGGGTTTAAGAACGCTTTGGGGGTTTTTCTCCACGAGAGGGCGCCAAGTTACTTCCCCAGTTAAGAGAAGTTCTTCCCCATTCATGGAATCCAGGTACTGCATCTGTAAGGAAGGGGGAGAAAAATGAATGCCAAAGACATTAGCTGGGACAGGAGACAGGATGGTTCAGCTACCTTTTTCCAGTTAAATAAGAGTTCAGGGGCATGTTTAACCAACCCAGCTTTCTAGATCCACTCCCCGGCCCCCCAGATACCTAAAGAATCCAATGCTCAGTTTTACCACAGAAGTCTCTGAGGCCACTCTAAGAAGTAATGGAGACCTTGGGATGTATAATTATGCATCTTCCAGAAATTAGAAGACCCTAATCCTTCGTGAGTCCACATAACCTAGCAATTTCTCTACAGGGAAGCATGCCTGACTCATTCTCCTTCAAGTAAATTCTTGGATTCCAGGAGGACAACTGGGAAGAGATCAGGACCTCAAAGGCTATCAAGTCCACCCCCCTAGCCTATACAAGAATTCTCTATAACACACCTTACTGCTGGCTATCCACTTTGGCTTTAAGATCATTGATGATGGTTGTCCTGATTAGGAAGTCATCTATCTCCTGAGGCTTCCCACAATACTTTAGTGTTAAGAAGCTTGTTAGGAAACTTTTCCTTTTACTGGACTGAAATTTATAATCCCTGTAAGACAACCCCCTCTCCCCCATCTCCCTGACTTCTGCTTTCTGGAGCAAAGAGAAAATATGTAAGGAAGAGAGGGAAGAAAAGGGTATTATGGGGAAAACAAGTCTGTGTGACCCTAAGTTGCCAAGGGGAGGGAGGGAAGAAGGGTGTGTGTGTGTGTGCGTGCTCTAGATCTTCAAGCACAGGGAATGACTACTTCTCATGTATGTGCTACTGGGGAATTTCTATTTGTATGGCTTGAATCACGTGGCTCCTGAGGTCTTCCAATTCTCCAATTCTTCAATCCTGTCAAGGTGTCTTCAGGGATTACACACAGGTACCAGCAAGTGTTGTATCATGGACCCTCTAAGTATTCTGGTGAAGCCTATGGACCTATTCTCAGAATAATACTTTTTATTTAGAAAAATGTGTGTGTGTGTGTGTATGTGTGTGTATTTTCCAATTATGTATAAAAACATTTTTAAACTTTGTTTTTTACAATTTTGAGTTCCAAATTCTCTCCTCCCTCCTTCCCCTCACTGAGAAGACAAGCATTTTGGCACAGTTTATACATGTGCAGTCATACAAAACAAATTTCCATATTAATCATGTTGTGAAAGAAAACAAACTCCAAGAAAAATATGAAAAGTAAAAAAAAACAGCTAAGTCATTCACAGCTGACCATTGTACAATGTTCTCCTAGTTCTGCTCACTTCACTTTTTATCAGTTATGTAAGTCTTTCCAGGTTTTTCTTTTGTCAAATTTTTTTTAATGAATTAAATTGATTTTTTTTAATGGAAACAAAGTTTTTTATTTCTTTAAAGAAATATTTCACCATGATGCCCCAGTAAAATATTAATAGTGGAACCACAATACTAACTTCAATTCATTTCAAAATACCAACTCTGCCATTTCCTATTTGCATGGCCCTAGGCAAGTCTTTTCCCCTTCCTGGGCTACAGCCACTCATCTGTAAAACACAGGGCTTAGAATCAGATTTCTAAAAGCATCCCATCATTTCTTAAGGCTATTCCATTACAATCATACACAACAACTTGTTCAGCCATTCCCCAATTGATGGACATTGCAGAATAATGTTTCTAAAGGCATAAAATAAAATATATAGGGGGAAATTGATTTTATTGAAGTACACATTGCTGTTGTTCAGCCTGTGCTCCTAAGCACTGCAGCACACTAGGCACTTCTGTCCTCCACTATCTCTTACAGTATGTTCATGTAATGTTCACTGTTTCCCTGACTCTCTCCATCTCATCCTCTGCTCTCCCCTCTTCCTTCTGCCTTCAATCTTTGCCAACATCAGGGGCTTTTCCAGTAAGTCCTGTCTTGTTAGTATTTGACCTTCCAGTGAATAACCTGAATTAACTTCTTTAAGTCTTGACCAATTTGATCTCCTTGCTGTCCAAAGGACTCTCAAAAGTCTTATGCAGTAATTTGAAAGCATCAGTTCTGCAATTCTCACAGCCATACACTGCTACTGGAAAAACCATCATTTTGACTATATGAACCTTAGTCCATATAGTTAGAGTACACTTATCAAAATATAAAAAATACAAGTTCATGGAGCCCAAGTTAAGAACTCCTGATCTAGCCTAGCCCCTTCATTTTACAGCTGAGGAGAGAGAGAGAGAGAGAAAGAGAGAGACCTAGAAAGGAAAAGAGCATGTCTGGATCTCAGAGTAAGTATACAGCAAAACTAAGGCTAGAGGCTAAGGTCTCTTGTTCTGGCCTTTATCCAGGGCTCTTTTCCATTAACTGCCTCTGTGCTGGCCAAGAGGGCAAAGGATGCTTTACTAGCTAATGTTTCTCTCAGAGGATGAGTCCAGAAAATGAAACCCTTGAGTAGGATCAAGAACTCGTCTGGTCTCCTGAGCTGCTTTGGCCTGGGCTGAACAGCACCTTAGTAAGCTTTGCTTACTCTGAAACTAAGCCTATCCTTTTGCCCCATTGTCCTGTTAAGGAAAGATACTGGGAACTTTCTCCGTTTGGTTACTGGGCTAGATTCAGTGTCAGTGCAGTCTGCCTGGTCATAAATGAGTAACTGGAGGGTGGGGGTAGTGGGGTGGTAAGATCCCTTCAACATTAAGCCACCAGAACACCAGAGACCTGACTTACTGGGCATCTTGAATCCAGGAACTATTTGAGAGACCAGAGGCAGCTGATAAGTTCATGAATCAACCTAACCAGGTAGGTTCTTAGGTTTGGGATCCTGCAACTGAAAAACTGACAAACCACAGGAAAAGTCTCCTCCTGCATTTCAATTTCTTCATCACTAAATGAGGATGATACTATAGTATTTGCTGTGTATATTTCATGGGGGGAAATTATAGACCTGTCACCAAAAGATTTCTGGAAACTCTGGGATCACTAGACTATAACTATCAGGACACCCTAGCAGATTCAAATCATCAATCCCTTGACCCTGTCTAAGCCAAACCTGCCCTGGGCCAGAGCTGTAAGCTCAGGCATTATGGTTTCCTAAGGGGGTAGATGTGCTGGTGTATGGAGTGACAGGGAGTAAATGCTTGTTAAACGGAAAGAAAGAGAGGAATTTTCAGTTTTAAAGGAATTAAAACTTTCTAATGGGCATTAAGGATTGGAATTAAAGACCAATAAAGGAGATTCAACTGTTGCCTGATCGGACTACTGCCACAAACAGGCACAGGCCAGGGTTTCCCTACAGGCAACTGCCTTGTTAGCAGTTAACTAGGGGTCAGTGGTTTTTGTGGCCACAAGATGCCCATGGTGGGCATCTAAGAAAGACTAAAAAGGTCACTGGGTGGTATGTGTTCCAAAACTATATCAGTGGAAACCATGTCACCTTTCTCAACAAGAGAAGATATAAAGGCTATGTGTACTGCCTCATTCTTCACTTGTCTTGGGATTTAAAGACTTCCATTGCACTGAATCTGCTTCCTATGCCCTTTGTACCACTGTGTCTCAATCCCATCCGTTCATTAGGACTCAATTCAAGTCTCACTTCTTACAAAAAGCCTTTTCTGCCTACTCCAGTGATTTCTCCCTTCTCTGAACTCCTACAGCCCTGAGAAGGATGAAATAAAAGACATATGATTTCCAAAGGAAACTTACTAAATTTTTTTTTAAATTCAGGTTAAGAACCCTTGCCTTAAATCTAAATCCATGATTTATCACTTAGATATTGCTTTGTCCTTCCTTTGTTTGGCACTTAAGGCTCTTCACAATCTGACTCCATCCTTCCTTTCCACTCCTACCTTGACTCACTCTATCTTCCAACCCACAGGACTACCCTCTACCTAACAAACATGCCCTGTGGTTTCCCATGGCTTTGTTCATCCTGTTCCTTATTTCTGGAGTGTCCATCCTCCCTGTTTAAGCCTGCTGAATCCTTGTCCAGTTCTTTAAAGTTCAATTCAAACATCATCTCAGTGAAGCTTTCTTCCTTGACCCCACAGTCCACAAAGATCTTCCTCCTCAGACTTTACACAGCATTTTGTTCTTTATCTCTAATTCATTTATCATATAATATTGTCTACCATAGTTATCTTGTATTTATGTCCTCTTCCTCACTATAATATGAGTTTCCTGAGAGCCAGTAAGTACCAAATCTTACCTAAAGTCTTTATGTCTTGTAGCACTGAGCACAGCACAGAGCTAAGAATCCAGTACATGCTTAACAAACATTTGCTGAATGCATAAATGAATGAATGGCAGTTTCATGTTAATCAGATCTAAACAAAATGGTAAGTTCTTTAAAGGTAGAAGCTGCTGTCTTCTCTTGAAACACATTGTGGGGAAACATGTTCTCAATCAGTTCTTACTAATGACTGATCCAGCTACCTCAAATCCCCTCATGCTTGGCCAGCCAAGGAGCCAGGGTATTGTGTCACTGCAAAAGATGCTACCTTGTTCTCAGGTAACACAGCAGTTATGGATGCAAGGAAATAATCAGTGCCAGGAGAACTAATCCATGTTTATTAAGTGCCTGCTATATGGAAGACCCTATGCTAAGCATTTAGGACCCAAGACAGTTTTAACTCAGAGCCTGTTGGCCAGGAACCTATAAATTAAGGGGGAAGAAAAATGATACAAATAACTATGATACAAAGGAAAGTACATAATTGTAAATGGTGATCCAGGAAAAAAAGGTAGTGGAAGTCTGAAGGAGAGATACAAGGGACACAGAAAAGAAGCCAAGATTCAGGTAGAGACTTTGCAACTTAGAGGATAGCAGTGGCAGCTACAGAATTCTGAGAGGGTAGCAATTTCCAGAGGGATTTCTAACTTTTGAACACAGCATAACATTTGCTGAATTTTCACCTAATATTAGTGAGCAGATAAAGGTTTACAAAAAAAATTTCATTTCCTAAGACAAGAAACAAAATGATGCTTAACTGGGAAGGAACACCTACCTGCTTCCTTACATACTCTACCAGTAGCTCCAATTGTCGGGGGTCTTCACATTTCTGGTTAAAAAAAGTCCTCCAGATAGCAGCAGCCAGCCCATGATCATCTGACAGGATGCCCTGTAACACAATGGGGTTGAGAGTTCACACAGAGGGGGTTGCCCTGAGTCAGAAAAGAACTCAAAGTAGTTAAGTCAATGAGCAATCTGAGTGGGCACCCTCTGAACACTGTGTGACCTGGCTCCTTCCTCCGACACTGGGCAGTAATGTTAGGCTGCCCCCTCCTGTCACAGGAGGAAGGGCACACAGGTTATAATTGGAAGGTAAAGATGAAACTACATCATGGAGTGCTAGTGGCTGGGGACTCCAGGGTAATATGCTCTAAAGCAAGAATTCTTAATATTTGTTTTGTGTTGTAGATGGCTGTGAAGTCTATGGACCCATCTCAGAATCATGTTTAAAGACACGAAATAAAATACATAGGATTACAAAGGAAATCAATTATGTTGAAATGCAGTTATCAACATATTTTTCCCATCCAAGTTGAGAGATACCCTGAAATCTATCCACCAACCCCTTGGCTGTCTGAGCTCCCTAGGTTAAGAACTCCTACTATAGAGACACGGTCACAAAATCTCAGAGACCATCTAGTCTATTTCCCCAGTGTTACAGAGGAGAAAGTTAAGGCCCTTAGAAGAAAAAACTAGTGTAATCTTAGAATTAATAGACAGTACAGGGTCAAGGACTAAGGAAGGGACAGAAGGGTGCACAATGCCCTGGTCAGACCACATGTGGGGCAGTGTGATCAGTTCTTTGGGCCACCTTTTCTCAAGGTCATTGATGAGTTGAGAACAAGTATAACAACAGACATACAGTTCATGCCATGACGGTTGGCTGTAGGCCCTGGGCGTGTTTAGCCTATGAAGAACAGAGGGAGAATGTGATAGCTACCTTCAAATATCTGCAAGGCTGTCATTTTGGGGCGGGGGCAGAACAGGAGGGGTGCGTGTGCCGGAATAAGACATATAATTTATAGTTGAGGTAAGTAAAGAAAGTAAGAAAAACTTTGAAGTTTTTCAAAGTAAGTAAGTAAGAAAGTGAAGTAAGAAAAACTTCTAACTATCAGAGCTATTTAAAAGTAGAATGGGCTGTTGTAGGTGATAGTTTGTTTTCCTTCATGGGACTTCTTCTAAGTAAAGGCTAGTGGAGCATGTTAGGTATGCTATCTCAGGGATTCTCATTCAGATGTGGAGCAGCCTGAATGACTTCTGAGGTCCTCTGCATCTTCAAGATTCCGTGAATGTAATGTGGTAAGTCAGTGACTGAGACAGGACAGGAGCCTGGAAGTCTTTCCCGAAGACCCTGGCATGATAGCAAAGCTCTGTGTGGCACATGAAGTGGAGAAGTAGCAGCAGTAGTTCTACATCTGTGTTTTCCACAGTGTCTCCCACTCGTCAAAGTAATATGTGCTCTTCCACTATGAAGAGGACATATGGTCAAGAGTTGTGTTTGGTAACAGAGATAGCCTTGGTCTATGCTTCCTGGATTAAATCATCTGTGACCATGGTACAAACTCCCATTTGTATGGAACTTTGTGGTAAGAAAGTACTTACATATAACATCTCATTTGATTCTCCCAACAACCTTGTGAGAAAGGTGATAAGGTAACCCTATTTTAAAGGTGAGGAAACTGAGGTTCAAAGAAATGAAGTGGTATGTTCAAGATCATACTACTAACAAATGGCAGAGCTGAGAATACAACTCATGTTCCTTGCAAGTGCAGGAAACAGTTTTCTGCAGATTACCTGCTGCCTTCCCTTTGAACAACAGCATATGTCTTCACAACAAAGGATAGGAACCACCCTATGGAGGCTGACTTTTTCTTTGGTCCCTATGGATCTAGAAATTGCTATGGTGGTCTCATTACCACTATTTTTTTAACCCACTTTATGAGCTAACCAGTATAGCCCAGTCTAGCCCTCCCATATGTAAAGGAGAGCCCAGAAACATCATCATGAGCTGCAATGGGTGATGATGCACAACTTAATTTATGGATATAAATAGCTCCCCATCTTGAGCTCCCAGGGGCTAATCAGGGTACATGGCTTGGTACCCAAGAACTCTTACTTCCCAGCTCAGTCCTCTGTATCTGTGACTCTATAAAGTCAAACTAGCAGGCATCATGGCATAGTGAAATGAACCTTGGATTTACAATCAAAAGACTAGATTCAAATGCTGATGCTGCCACACACCACCTGTATGAGCCTAACCTCTCCGAGACTCAGTTTCCTCACCTGTAAAATGAAGAAGCTGCACCAGATGTCCTCTAAATGTATGATCCTATGAAAGTGGACCCAGGGATCTGTAGCTATGAAAAGCTGCTGCATCCTGCTCGCTTCAGAGACACTTATATACCTGAAAGCTGACCACAGCCATCAATCCATTAAGAGTCTAATCTTGCTGTCACAAGCTACATACCCTTCAAGGGTGCTGACAGATTGGCTGAAAATGTTTCACCTCAAACATCCCTTGATAAACACCCCCACAATTCAACAACTTGGTCTAGGGGCTAAGGAAGAAGGCAGGGCTGAGGCCCAAGGACGAGCTCAGGCATGTTGTGGTTTTTTTTGAGCACTTGGCTAATGTAACTGCCTGTGTACATATGTCTGAGATGCCCTGGGCACAAGCTGCAGTGGGGCTGGCATGAGTATTCATCTATTGTGAGGCACAGACTGCAAGGACTGGGAGAACAGGGAAGAAGATTAGGAAGGAAAAGCCAGGGAGCAGTGTCACATAATAAATTGGGGCAGTTTTAGGAAAGAAGGAAGGATGATGGTGGGCACACATTGAAAATCACTGCAGTCTGGTAGCGAAGGAAAAGGGAGATTAAGATTCTTTTAATAGTCATATCAGTAAGTCAAAATAATTATCTTTTACCTCTCCCCAGGATTTAATAATTTACAGAGTATTTTCATGCACATTAATATCATGTGTTTCTCACAGCAAAGCAAGATGTAATGTGGCCAAGGAGAAAGCACACTGCACAGGGAGATGGGAGACCTGGGTTCTAGTCCTAGCTCTGTCACCACCAGCTGTGGGAAGGGCACATTTCTTCCCTTCTCCGAATCTCAGTTTCTTCTTCTGAAACACAAACATTTAGACTAAATTATCTTTAAGGGTCCCTCCAACTCTTATCTTCTATGATTTCCCAATTTACCTCTCCAACCCATTCTTCCCTTGAAAAGTTCTGGCCTGATCTACCTTGTTCCTCTAGCAAGTTTGGAAGCTGAAAAAGGGGGATCATGTCTTCCTCATCTTTCCCCACTCCCTTCTTCCTCACAGTAATACCTATCAAAGGGACTACGCACAAGTCAGACACTTAAATGCTTTTTGATTAGACTGTAAAATGAGGATAATGCTTGAGTGGCCTAACTCCTACTCAGATTGCTGCAATGAGGATAAATAGGAATCCACTAAAAAAAGTATTCTGGGAAATGTAAAAGCACCATGCAAATCCACCAATGGAAAAACAAAACATCTTGGGAACTTGAGTCTCTGATACTTCATTTAGGCTCAGCCCTTGGGGTTAACCCCTTGGGCCATGAGCCCTTAAGCTTAAAAAACTTCACAGTCCCCCACTTATGAAGCGACTATTTCTTTCCCAGAGTCATCACCATAGTTCACTGGAGGTCACTGGCAAACTCCCAATCATCTAGAAGCCAAGGAGAAAATGCAGCCCTGGAAAATGAAGTCATGTGGCTGTGATGGCCACAATTAATCAATGCATAAGCATTGATTAATTGCCTATTATATACCTGGCACTGTGCTAAGTGCTGGGCCACAAGATATTGAAAGTCTCAAAATTACCTTTGGAATCATAAAAGACAGACAAAATTATGCTTCCTGTTTCAGGACTCCTGCAATTTCACTGGTGTGGGAAATGACTTGTTAAGGAAATGCTATCTACCAATGCAGATTACATCCCCCCCAGATTATTTTATTCCATTATAATTCTTTGAAATAACTACCCAGTAAATGGTAACTATCCTTCAAACACAATGTCCAATTTAACCAGTCTGATTAGATAGAAGAACCAACAAGGCAGTAGGGCTAGCTATCTGGATTTCACCATCTCCTATCTATTCATCTAAGTTTTACCCATATTTCCAGGGCCAGCTCAAGTCCCATCTATTTCAAAAAGCCTTCCTTGATGGCCCTAATTCTTGGACAACTCTTCTCCCTCTGATCCCAGAACAGATTCCACTGCGTCACCCACCAGGCATGATTAATCAACAAGCAGTGATTAGGTGCTAAATATGTGCCAGGTACAGGGCGAAGAATGCCAAGATAAAAGTAAAACACTCATTACCGTGAAAAGCTTACAGTCTAGTGAAGGGAAACAACACTACATAAATATATGCAGGATGCTCTTGGAAGAAGGAAAAGCTTCATTTACAAAGTTGGAGCTTAGTTTTGAAGGAAACAAGGAATTCTAAGAAATTAAAGTACAGAGGAAGTGAATTCCAGGCACGAGTAACCAGAGCAGAGACACTAAAACAGGAAATAGTGTGGCATAAGTGAGGAACAGTGAGAAGGCCAGTTTGGCTAGACTGTAGTATAAATGAAATGAAGTAATATGTAAGGAGGATGAAAAGGTAGTAAGCGGTCAGGTTATGAAAGGCTTCAAATGTCAGTCTGCTTTTAATCTAGAGGTAGCAGTGAGCCAGTGGAGCTTATTGAGTTGAGGAGTGGCATGATCCATCTACTTTAGGAAACAGATTTTGCAGCTACTTTGGAGAGATACACGAATGACTGTAGTCAGCAGGGAAGGAACCAGTAGATAGGGAGAGACTGAGGATAAAAAAAGAGAAGGGATGACAGTGTCAGGGCAAATTGCTAGAGAAAACAGGAGGGCATGGGATCAAGGATAGATGTAGAGGGTTGGCCTTGGCCAGGAGAAGAAGGATCATCCTACAGAGACTGGGGTGTCAAGGTGTTGTGAGATATAAAGGAGAGAAGAGGGAATTTCAGGCAAATGTTCCTCTATTTTCTCAAAAAAAAAAACAAAACCTGACAAGGTCCTCAACTATGAGCATGAGTTAAGGGTGATGTGGGAGATGTAAAAAGAAAGTCTAGAATAGCCACTAAGGACAGCTGAGTGAGAATCAATTAGGGAGGACAAATTCAAGTCAGCAAGTATTATTAAGTGCTTACAAAATATCAAGCACTGTGCTAAGCAACAGGGATACAAAGAAAAGTAAATAAAAACAGTTTCTACCCTCGAGGAGATCACATTGTAATGGGGGAGACAACATGTAAACAACTATGTACATGTAAGATATATAAAGAATAACCTGGAAGTAATCTCAGAAGGAAGGTACAATGATGGAGTGCAGAGGTGGAAGATGACTGCGAAAGGCCTTTTGCAAAAGGTAGGATTTGAGCTGAGTCATAAAGGAAAGGAGACAAGTCAGGAGGCAGAGATGAAGAGAGAGAAAATTCCAGAGATGTGGGACAGCCAGTGAAAATGCCTGGAAGCAGGAGACATGGAACGTTATGTGCAAGGAACAGAAGGCAGCCAACGTTAGTGGAGCACAGGGTGTAAAGGGTGTAAAGTATCAGAGGACTGGAAAGGTAGACAAGAGGGTTTAGGGGGAAGATAATGAGTTCAGTTTTGGATGTGTTGGGTTCAATATGTTTATGAGACATCCAATTCGTTATGTCCAATAGGAGCTAGAGTTTCACAATGGGAGATCAGTAGAGTGATTTAGAGCTTGTTAAACAGATCTAAGAATCATCTGCATAGAAATGATAATTGAATCAATGGAATCTGATAAGATCACTAAGTAAATAAGTATCGAGGGAGAAGAGAAGGCAGTCCAAGACAAAATTTTGTGGGCATGACCTAGGAATTGGTAAAGCAGACTAAAGAGTGGCCAGACAGGGAGGAAGAGAAGCAAGAGGAAAGCAAGAGTTATGAAAACCTGGAGAGAAGAGAGTATGCAGGAGGACAGGGTGGTTGACAGCATCAAAGACTACAGAGAAGTCAAGGAGGATGAGGATTAAGAAAAGACCACTAGAACTGGCAATTAAAAGATCACTGGTAACTTTGGACAAAGTTTCAGTTGAATGATGAGTAGAACTGCCTTAGTCCAGTGAGGGTCCCTCAGTTGAGATTAATAATAAACAGAGTCATTTTGTTAAGGATATCATTTTACTCTACAAATCCTATCTTCCCAAACCAAAATGGGAGCTCCCTGAAAGCAAGGACTAGGGCTGCTCAATATCTCTAGCACCAAGCACAGAGCTGGATCTAAAGGAATCTCTCAAAAATTCTAGTTGAGAATTATAATGAAATTAGCACTAACAATTAGTGCTAGGGAACTCATCAGCAGCATCCACTAATGGCCACTGACAGGAAAAGTAACTATGGAGGCAGGCCAGTATCAGATGTTCATGGTCTGGCTCATGTTCTTACCTCATCATACCCCAAGATTCCTGCATAGAAATTATTTGTCATGATTAGCATGTTCTTCTTCAGGATATAGGAATTTACCTGCCAAGACAAAAACGGCAAAAACAGAAGTATAAATGAAAGGAAAAAGGTCAAAAGTAGTAATGGTCCTCTCTTAGCCATAATGGCCCTAAGTGGTACAACAGAAGTTCCCTGAGTAAAAATCAAATTTTCTACCAATCAGTTTTTAGCTTCTTCACTTTTAGAGTAAGCCTAATCTAGCTGCCTCCTTAAGTTCTGCCTTTCCTAAAGGTCTTCTCCAAGACTAAACTAGATTCTCAAAAGTGATGCCAGTAGCATAATTCTCTCAGGTTCTCATCATTCAATACCACAGGTTCAGGGACAGATTAGGTGTTGATTCTTCAAGGACCAGCCCAACTAGGTTTCAAGAGCTATCTGGCAGTAGAAGAGTGCTACATTAAGATCGATTAACATATAAAGACTACTGAGCAGTTTCAGAACGGACCTTAGGGATTATTATCTAGTCCAATACATGTATCATCTCACCTGTTAGACTGTTGGCTCCCTGAAATCCAAGTGACTTGTCTTATACCAAATGGCAGAACTGGGATCTAAACTCAGGTGACTTCAAGGTTAGTACTTTCCATTACATGATGCCTTTTTAAGGAATATCTATAGTGGACAGCTAGGTGGTGCAGTGGAGAGAGCAACAGCCCTGGAGTCAGGAAGACCTGAGTTCAAATCTAGCCTCAGACATTAGCTGTGGGACCCTGGGCAAGTAAGTCTCTTAACTCCAACCACCTTAAAAAAAAAAAGGAATAGCCATACCAAAGAATTTTAAGGTACTTGATAAGTTGGTAATCTGATGGAATTGAATCAGAATGTACGGTTTCTTAAAGCACCAAAAACACCCTCAACTTATAAACAGAGAGAAAGACTAAACACAGGGCATACAAGAAAAAGTTTTCCTCACTTTCCCCCAAATATATCACACTTGCCCCAAGATTTTACTTATGCTGTTCCCTTTAATGGGAATGATCTTCCCCTAGTCAAACCTATCCAACCTTCAAGATTCAAATTCAAGCCCACATTCTGCAGGAAGACTCCCCTGCAAGTCCCAAGCCCTTAGAAAGGTATTCTTTCTCCAAGTCACATGGGTAACAAATCAGACATTGCTTTGCCCTATTACTCCATGTAATGTGTTTTTAAATTGTCTGTAAGCTCCTAGAGGGGAAGACTTGATCATATTTCTTTACAGAGTCTCACACAGTGCCACTTAAAACCAACAAAACATTTCTTACAGGTTTACTAGTTATTACTATTACTAGTGCATGGTACTGCACTACTGATACCAAGTTTTATTATTGTTTTAGAATAAAACTTGTTTGAACACAGTAGACAAACACAATCAAAGTATATACTCCCTGAAAATAGTAAAAATAGTAGAAAATAGTAGAAATGACTTACTGGGACTAATTGGATATAATACTTCTCCATTCTTCCTTCTCTCACAACCGCTACTTACCTTACAATCCCCTGACATCCCTTCCCCATTGTATTTCATTCTTTGTCTCTGATGAAGAGATATCCTTTCTCAGCCCTCTACATGTATCCTTAACCTCATTCCCTTCTGTCCTTGCTAGAATATTACCCTACCACCTGACTTCTAAATTTAACCTCTTCTCAACTACTTATTCTTTCTCTGTTACCTACAAGCATACCCAGATTTCTTCCATCTTTAAAAAAATCATTACTAGAGAGATTACTATCCCTGATTAGCAATCATCCTGTATCTTTCTTCCCTTTCTCAGTAAAACTCTCTTCACTTCCTTTCCTCTCACTTTCTTCATAATCTCCTCTGGCTTTTGATCAAAAAACTAAAATTGTTCTCAACCTCCCAAACTATCCATGCTCCCTAATCACTAAATTTAAATCTATTCTCAATCCTTATTCTTCTTGACCTCCTTCATTACCATATTTGACACTGCTGACCTCCTCTCCTCTTTGGTTTCTACGACACTGCTCTCTCCTGTGTCTCTTCCTAACTCGTTGCCCCAGCAATAATTTGTCATCCATGCCATGCCTAATAACTATGGGTATATTCCAAAGCTCTGTCCTCTATCAGCTCCAGTAGGTTCAATTACTTTCTCTACATAGATCACTACCATATCCATTTATTCAGCCCTAGTGTTTTCTAAAGCTTCTCATAAAATAGAGGTGACCCTGAGTTCTCAAAGGTGGAGCACCATTTTTGTCAGGCTCTAACCATTCATTCAATTCAATCACTGGTTTTAACAGGTTCAATGATAGAATATGTGTCTATTCTCCAAATCTAGCAAGTTGTTGCTTGACAAGCAGAAAAGAAACTCATAAAGACTGTCTACTAAAAAGTTCCAAGTGATTTGATAGAAAGAGCATGGCACCAAACCTGATGTTCTACAGGCACCTGAAATGCAACAGGTTCAAAAAAAAGTGATATTTTCCTACAAAACATACCCCCTCTTCTGAACTTTCTGTTACTCTGGATGGCAAAATCCTTCCAGTCACCCAGGTTCACAACTTTGGTGTCATCCCTGACTACTCATTCTCATCCACTCCACATAGTCACCAAACTTTGTCATTTTTTTCTTTTCAACAATTCTATCTCCCCCTCTCCAGCTCTTATCAACACAGAAACCACATCTATGTTGCTCCAACAGTACTTTGTTATAGTGTACCATCTACATATATCATCACCTATTAGACTGTTAGCTCCATGAAAGCAAAAATCACATCTCTTAATTCTCTACATCCTCTTTTTTTCTTGTCTCCAACACTGAGGACAGAGTCCACATGTGGTAAGTGCTCAGAACATGTATGGTAATGCTGATATTCACATAGGAAACAAAAAACATACCAACCACAGAGAAACTCTCTGGGTGATGGGACAGGATTGGGTATTAATAAGGAAATCCTAATAGCTCAGATTGATCTCATGTCATATATTCAGTTCCCTCCTTCAAGTCCAATTCTACTTTTGTTATGGCATTTCCCTCTGTACACACAGAGCCTCCTCCTTCACTTCTAGCTGCACCTGGGAACTGGTTTTCCTAAAGTATCAGCCAGGTTGGATTAGATCATGAAATGGGACCTTGTGAGAAGGGAATGGCAGACAGTTTGATCACTACAGACATATGATCTGCGGCCAACATGTGAGGCAGATAGTGGCTTTCTAAGGGCTGGTCACTGAAATAACCCAGGCCCTTCCAGCCAGTCGGAGGATGTAGAATGCTGAGATATCTCTCATGCCAGCCTGATGTGTCTGTCTGTCTTTCTCTATTGGTAGGTATGCTTCTCCTGCAAGAGCTCATTCTCTCCTCTTCTGGACAACTACATGTTTCCTTCTCTGTGTCATACATAGAGCACAGCCCTGTACACATACAAATGCACATAGCAGACAAGCACTCCCCACCAGACAGTGTCGGGCTGTTTCCCCCCTCAGCTGCTATCCCTTTTCACAATGCTTTGCTTTTTTATAAAAGTCCATAGAGCAAAACCACAAGGAAAGGTTCCTTTTCTGTCAGTTACTCATATTTTCCCATTTATTCAGCTATTAAAATCCATGCAGATATTTTATAGGCCATCAAGATTTGGTGACTGGTATTACTGAATGTTTAATAATAAACTCAACAGAAGAAATCAGAGGGTTAAATGATGACTGCAATTCCTGTAATGACTTAATTAAATTTTTATTGAGTACATAAACTATGATGTAATTTCTAGCCAACCTCATGCCTCCATCCCCTGTGTGTCACGGGCTGGGGGCGCTCTCAGTAGACACTCCTGAGTGAGCCCCAAGTCTCTGTTGCACTGGGAAAGGGGGCAAGGCTCATGTAACACACTCAATAAATTATCCGTTCATTTCTAAACAAAGTCCATGAGTTATAATATATTTGCCATGCACTTTTTATGACATAATAAAAGTGGTACCTTAAGGATTACTTAACACAGACGGCGAATGTTATAGCAGAGGCAGGCTCAAGGGGCAAAGAAAACAAACATTAGCAGCCCAGGGACAGATCCTGGAGTTTACATCCTGGGGGGTGGGTGGGTGGGGGTGCACTCACTATATTAAAAAGAAAAAGTAGCCATACTGGATTTGCTAATCAGGAGATTAATGAAGAAGATAACTAACAGGTCAAAAGAACAAAGCAGTAGAAGCTGAGAAATTTTTAATGGAACATGTCCAGGATGTCTGAAGGATGAACACCAGCCTGCAACGCAGCAAGATGCTTTTCATTGGACTCAATGCCACTAACACATGGGTTTGAGCCCCAGCTTTGGCAAATACTAGCTCTTGTGAGATTGGGTAGGAAATTTTCCTGTTCTGGGCCTCAGTTGCCTCCTCTCTAAAAATAGGGATAATGCTTAGTGTACCTAACAAAGCTGGGATTACAACATACATACATAAAGTAGTTTGCAAATCATACAGTACTTTTGTATATCAGGTATATTGTAATATCAGGTATTATTTGTAAAATGGGTTATCTGTAATGCAATATGACTATAAATCATGGAACATCCCAATCTCAGAAGAATCAAAACAACAAGTGACACTTAAGGCAGTGGAAAGAAAAGACTCATGGGAGCTACAAGCAGGATACAATGATGTGCACATGAAACATGGCTTAAGAGATATATCAAGAATAGGTGTTACCAGAAAAGACATGTGGATCAGTCACGTAACAAGAGTGAAAGATGACAGAACACTAGTATGAGTACTTATCCCATATAATCCCACTATTAAATATTTTAAATATTAATAGAATAATAATAAAATGTCAACTGAACCAGAAGAAAGCCTCTAGCAAATTTGTTGGATCTTCAACAGAGGATTTACAGGAAGTCATAAGAATCACATAGGATGAGAAGGTCAAGATAGGTTACAACCTCTCCTGGTGGAGGAAGTACTCACAGTAAGACCTCATCTGGGGTAGGATGTCCCAAAACTGTGATTTCATCTCTGTTGGGAACTCACACTGTGGAAACTTTTCACTAATGCAAATCAGGTTAAGAGACTTGCCTGGGATCACACAGTCACTATGTGTTCTACATAGGACCTGAACACTGGTCTTCCTAACTCTAGGCATCTGGGATACTACTGCCTTTATCATCTACTCAGGGATGTTACAAAGATTAAATAAGTCAATGAATGCCAAAGTACGACATAAACAGTAAGCATCCTGGAATCTCAAAGTGCTCCGTATTTAATGACAAAGCACCACATGGGGCTGCAATTTCACTTCCAAACAGGACTGTTCCTGCTCTGTTGCTGTCGAATGTCAAGTCATTTGCTCTGTTAACTAAATTCCATTTTCTATATGTGATGTTTCTCCATTATAGCTTAAGCTCCTTCAGGGTAGGACTCATAAAAAAGACATACAATCTTAGGGCTGAAAGGGAACTTAGCACCCCATAGAGCAACCCACTCATTTCAAAGATGATAAAATAGGGGGCCAGAGAGGAAAGAAAACTTGCACAGGATTGCAGATTTAGGGCTAGAAGTCATTTAGTCCAATCTCATTTTTATAGATGAAGAAACTAAGGCCCAAAGAAGTCAAGTGATTTGCCCAAGGTCTTAGTGCAAGTCAATAACTGGGCCATGACCATTAACTACCCAAGTCTCTTAACTCACGGTCCAGGGCTATCCTTTTCCATTAGATTCTGGGGCTTTTTCTGTATGGAAGACTTGGTTTTGTTGTTGTTGTGTTGTTTTTTTTTTCTGGGGGAGAGAGAGGAGGAAAAGGAAGGAAATCAGTTTGTAAAGATATGTTCAACTTTTCCAAAAAAAACAAATGAGGTTGAGTGGTCCAGAACCTATACTGGAATAAACTACAAAAATTAACTGGATATATGACAAAGTTGATATGGATGAACATTATCTCTGAATCACCTAATGATCTAACGCAAAGAAACACGAATCTTATAGAATTCTAGGATTGTAGAACTAAAGAAGGAGTTTCGGGGGTCACCTAGTCAAACTCCCTTCATAAACATGAACATCTTCCACATCTCCCACAACATCTCCCACAAATAAGTTCATGGGGTAGCCTTATTCTGCAGCTGGACAGCACTGACTGGGCATTCTTTTTACCATCAGTTGAAATCTTTCTTCCTGGCTTCCTGACACTGTTGGTCCTTGTTCTATCCTCAGAGGCCATAAATCAAGTCGGTTCCCTCTTCCTATAGGGCCCTTAAGATGGGAAGCAGTCTGTTGTGTCCAGAGGGATACAAAATATATCAAACAGATGTCATATCATGATTCTCTTTTTTTAACCACCTTTACATGTGAATAGGAATGTGATTCCTGTTGTGATGTATGTTCAACAGTGAGCTCATTAACAATAAACTAATGTCAATCAACCACTGAATATATTAGCCCATTGCTAAATATTAACCAAAAAGTAAATACAAAGTATTTACAAAGTAAATACAAAATATTTCCCAAAAAGGAGATACAAAGTAATTTTTCTGTTATCTTGGCAGGACAAGAAAAATTTTGCTTCCCTCAACAAAGGGAAGGAAATCAAAAAAGCAGAATTATTTCTTCTTCATTTTTTTCCCCTAAAAATAAAAGACACCAACATTTGACTGTACTTTCAGTTGTGATGAAAAAAAAAGATGAAGTACAATTTTTTTATCTTTAGTAACATGGATAGATATATCAACAAACCTACCTTTACTCAATATATACATTCCTAAAAAGTTTCATATTAATAAAATTTGCATAATTTATTATTTTAACATGTTCTTATAGCTGTTATTTGGAAGAAGCCTTTATAAAGCAAAAGCTTGAAGGCAAGAGGGAGAAGTCAACCTGTGTTTAAAATCTGCAAGGTCTGCGCACATGTACATTATCAAGAAAATGACAGATTTCACTGCTAAGCACCCAACTATCATTCCTAATCATCCTGAAGCAGAGAAATCTCAGATACTGAGAGGAGAAATATGCCCAGCTTTGAGAAAGGAAGTGGGTCATCACCCTGGAAATTATAGGTTACTTGGTTTGACAATAATATATTTGAATAATCATCTAAAAAATCTGAAGGTTAACACAAAACTCCATTAAGATTGTGAAGATTAAACTCTACTACACCAACCACAAATTCCTTTTTTGATACAGACAGGTCACATAAGTAAGGTAAGAGAGAAATATAACATCTTCTACCTAGATGTCCAGAAGGTTTTAAGATGCTATCCCATATGATATTCTCACTGTCAAATTAGTAAGTATGATGTGAGTCAAACTGTGGGCTTGCTAGGCCAACATCTAGTTGGAAGGCTAATCTGAGAGTATCATAATTAATGTTTTTATATCACCCTGGAAATGATTCAATAAACAATTACTGAATGCCTAGGAAAGCATAGTGCCAAGTGCTATTAAAGACAGAAAGATGAGTAAGAAAAGGTACTTGACCTCTCAGACCTGAATGCTAAGTACTGTTCTCACAGTACAAGAAAACAAAATCCTATTCAGTTATCTCTAATAATAATCTGAAAGAAATGAAAGAACTTAGATGGTTTTCAAATGGGAAAAATATACAAGTTATATCAACAACTATACAAAAAAAATGCTCCTAATCATTAATAAGAGAAATACAAATTAAAAATAATTTGGAGGTTCTACTGCACATCCAGCAGATTAGAAAAGATGACAAAAGATGAAAATGACAGTTGGAGACAGAAATACTAAATACTGCTGGTGAAGCTGTGAATTGGTCTGTCCACTCTGGGAAGCAATTTAAAACTAGATCTCAAAAGTCCTAAAATGTAAAGGAGCTAAAAGGTAGAAAATACCTTTGTGCCTAGTAAATGAGGTATATATTTAAAGAAATAAAAGACAAAAGAAATGCAGTCTATGTGTACAAGAATATAAAATACTTTTTGCTATAGCAAAGACCTAGAAACAAAGTGGTCACCCACCAACTGACTGACTAAAAAAAAGTGGTATATAAAAGTGATGAAAGAGTACTGAACTATAAGAAATTATAAGAATCTACTACTATAAGACACATGAGAAGATATGAATTAGGTGATTCAGAATAAAATGTGAAGAGCTAGAACAATTTGTAATTACAATTTACAAAATGACCACAATAATGTAAATGACAATAATTCTGAAGGACTACAGAACCCTGATCATCACAATGATCGATCATAATTTTGGAATACTGATGATAACTCTTGGAAAAGAGTCATGACCCAGAGGTGCAGAATGAGACAATTATTTTCAATTTGGTCAATATATGGATTTATGTGCTTTGACCATAACTGTTACAAAAGGAGGCTTCTTAGTGGGAGGGAGGGAGGTCATTTTCGCCTGGGACAAAGATGCAAGAAGAGTATCAATAAAACATCTAAAAAACAATGTAACAAGTTCATAGTTTCAAATAAATTCTCTTCTCTGCTCTTTGTATATTTCAATGTTCAAGAGGGTGAAGCCAAGATAGCTGAGTAACAAAGAGGAGTGTAGCTAGCTCCTCTCCATCCTAACTCCTTAAAACACATCTAGAAAATGCACCAGACCAAATCATGATGGGGAAATTAAAGAAAAAAAATCAGTGAGTCACATTTCCAGCCCAGTTAAGCATAAGGAGAAAAATAGAAGTCCATAAACAGTGGAGATGACTGGGTCTGGTCCGAAGAATGTCAAGAGTGGAGAACTCTACGAGTCATGGAAAGGCTATGTACCCTGGCAAGAGGAGGTGCCACATCCATACAAGGTCACTACCATGGGAACTGGTGCTATTGGGAAGCTTTGCTGAACTCAGGTATAGATGACAGATCCGAGGGTGGATGGAGGAGGGGATATGTGCTCAAGGGTGGCATTGTGAGGTAAAGAGCAGTGGCAACCCCCACGCAGCACATGAGGAGAGGAACAAGTTCAGAAGTGGGCCCTAGGCTATGGCTCAAACTCCAGAATCATATAGCAGGGTCTCAGCTCTGGCATCTTTGTTATTGTTTACTTCTATTCTGTCTTACTCTTTGTGATTCCATTTGAGGTTTTCTTGGCAAAGATACCATGGTGGTTTTGCCATTTTCTTCTCCAGCTCATTTTATAATGAGGAAACTGAGGCAAACGGTTAAGTGACCTGCCCAGAAGAAAGAGCAAATGAACAAATGAAAAAAAATCCTACCATATAAAGCTGTTAGAGTGGTAGGGATACTCAAGACAAAAAGCCAGAAAAGAATAATTCAAAATCATCCATAAGCAAAGCCTCAGAGAAAAACACAATTTGGGCATAATCTCAACTAGAATTCCTGGAAGAGATGATAAAAGATTTTTTTTAAAAAAAGAGTTTAAAATGTTTTTGTAAGTGAATTTGAGAGCACTTGAGAAAAAAATGAGAAAAGCAATGAGGGCTATGGAAGAAAGATTTGGAAAGAATTAATGGCTTGGCACAAGAGGTAACAAATCCTCACCCAACAAATTTCCTGAAAACTTGAACTGAACAACAGAAGATATAAACTCTACAAGACAAGAAGAAACACTGAAACAAAGTCAAATGACCAATTTTTTTTTTAAATAGAAGAAAATATATAATATAGAAAAGATGATTGATCTGAAAAATAGAGGAGAAAAAAATTTAAGAATCACTGGACTACAACAAAAAATAGCATAAGTATCATATTTCAAGAACCTTATATAGAAACTGTTCAGATCTCTTGGATCCACTGATCACTTCCTGAAAGAAACCCCCAAATGAAAAGTGGTAGAGACATTATAGCCAGAGTCAAAATCCAGAGCCTCTAGGCAAAAGAAAAAATACTACAAGCAGCCAGAAAGAAACAATTCAAAGCTAGGGAGTCATAGTCAAGATTATATATAATTTAGCAGCCAACACCATGGAGGAGCAGAACATTTGGAATATGATATTCCAGAATGCAAAGGATGTGGGCTCATAGCCAAAAACAACTTACCCAGCAAAACAGAGCATAATCCTGAAGAAGAAAACATGGATTTTTAATGAAATAGAAACAATTCTTATGAAAAGATCAGAGTTCTGTTGAATCTTTGAAGCTCAAACATAGGAGTTAAGAGAAAAATAAAAAGGTAAACATGAATGAACAATGATAAAAGACTAAAGGGAGTGTAAACTGATTACATTTTAATAAGGGGAGATGATACATGTGTTAATTTTGAACTCCTACCATCATCAGGGTCCACAGAAGTAGTCCAGTTAGATATGGCCTGGGAGTGGTTGTAGAGTCTTGATGATCTTAAGAAATGACTAGAAAAAGAGGAGTAAAAGAATAATTTTTTGGGAGAGGAGAAAAGTTAAGGAAAATTATCTCACATAATAGGAGTGTATAAGCAGCTCTCTACATAAAGAGGAAGGTTTCCAAGAAGCTGCTGATATAACTCTTATTTGAACTGGTCAAAAGAAGGAAGAACATAAATACACACACATACACACACACACGTACAAAAATAAATTTCACTAAACAAGGAAATAGGAGCAAAAGGGGAAAAGATCTGAAAGAGGAATTGCAGGATGGGAAGAATTGGTCTTAAGTGAAACAAACTCTAAGGATGTACAAAAATATAACTTTCTGAGGTGGCAAGGAAGAGGAATCTGAGGAGGTGGATCATAAATTTGGGAAGGGATGAACAAGTTAAGGCACATAAATGTGATGGAATAATATTGTGCTTAACTCTTATCAGTATAATAATGACCAACTAGGATTGCAGAGGACTAACAGGGAAACATGTTATACACCTCCTGATAAGAGAAGTGAAGAAATCAGAAGGCAGAATAAGACAAATATTTTTTGGAGATGACCAATGTGAAAATTTATTTCAATTGTACATGTTTGTAATAAGTTTTGTTTTTATGAATTCTTTAAAAACATTTTGTTATATTTTGTTATGAACTATCTCCTCCCTCTCTCCCCACCCTGCATTAGAGGATGACTATCTCTCCCACACAAAATGTGTGTGTGTGTGTGTGTGTGTGTGTGTATGTGTAAAACCATACTATGCATACTTTGGTTTATCAGTTCTTTCTCTGGAAATGGCTAGTATCTTCCTTCATAGGTCTTTGCAGTTGATTTGAGGATATGTAATACTCAGAATAACTTAGCTATTCACAGTATTAACTTAATTGCTGTGATTCACAGCAATATTGCTTTTACTGTATACAACTGTATAGTGTATACAACAAATTCTCTTGGTTCTGTCCATTTCGCTCTTCATTACTTCATGCGAGTCTTTCCATGTTTTACTAAAATCAACCAGCTCATTTCTCTTATTGTTATAGCTAACATTTAGTACTGTAGTAAATAATAGCAGTGATAAAGTTTTACCTCTGTTCTTACTGGGAACTTATCCCCATTACAGATAATGCTTGTGAATGGTTTTAAGATAGATACTGCTAATTATTTTAAGGAATGCACCCTTTATTCCTATGCTCTCAAGTGTTTTTTAGTAGGAATGGGTGCTGTATTTTGTCAAAAGCTTTTCCAGCATCCACTGATATAATCATACGATTTTGTTTGTTGGTTTTGTTATTGATATGGTCAATTACATTGATAGTTTTTGTAATATTAAACTTGGTATTCCTTGTATAAATCCACTGAGTCATAGTGTATAATCCTTGTGGTATATTATTGTAATCACCTTGGTAGTATTTTGTTCAAACTTTTTGCATCAATATTCGTTACGGAAATAAATCTATATTAGTTTTAGCTTTTCCTGGTTTAGGGATCAGCACCCTATTTGTGTCATAAAAGGAATTTAGTAGGACTCCCAGCTCATCATTTCTTATAGCACATTAGTATTCCAAACACAACCATATGCCACAGCTTGTTTAGCCATTCTCCAATTAATGAGCATCTCCTCAGTTCTTTGCCCCCACAAAAAGAGCTGCTAAAAATATTTTAGAATATACAGGTTCTTTTCCTTTTGTCCTGATCACCTTGGGAAACACAGAATTAAAAGTGATATTCTTGGGTCAAAGGGTATAACATAGTTTTATAACTCTTTAGTCAAAATTCTCAAAGTTGTTTAATGTGCATTTCTCTAATCAATAATTATTTGGAGCATTTTTTTCATATGCTTATATGTAGCTTTCATTTCTTCATCAAAATATTGTCATTATATTGTTATGTAACTGGGCAAAGTAACTTTTAACAATTGCTTTGAATTCATCTTCATGAGTGGTATATTCACCATCTTCACTTTTAATACTAATGATTTTTTTTCTTCTCTCTTCTTAAAAATCACATTGGCCAAGTTTATTTATTGTTTTTTTAAAAAAACAAACAACCCAACTCCTAGTTTTATTAATTAAATGACTTTCTTATATTTAATTTTATTAATCTCACCTTTAATTTTTAGGATTTACAATCTGGTGTTTAATTGGGGATCTTTTTATTTGTTCTTTTCTAGTTTGTTTTTTTTAAATTGTATATCCAATTTAATGGTCTGCTATTTCTCTATTTAACTGATACAAATATTAAGAAATATACATTTTCTCGATTGCTGTTTTTGCTGCATCCCATTGGTTTTGGTATACTGTCTCATTATTGCCATTCTCTTTAATAAAATTTTTTTTATTCTTTAGGATTAGATTATTTAGTCTCCAATTAATTTTTAATGTGTTTCCATGGTTCCTTATTAAATATACTTTTCACTGAAATATCTGAAAAGGATACACTTAATGAATCTGCTTTTCTGAATCTACCTATAAAAATTGTATGTCCTAATATATAGTCAACTTTTGAAAAGGTACCATGTACCATTGAGTAAAAGGTATATTTTTTCTACTCTCATTTAATTCTTTCCGATATCTATCTCATTTAGTTTACCCAAGATTCTATTCATTTCCTTGGTTTCTTTCTTACTTAATTTTTGGTTAGATTTATCTAATTCTGAGAGGGAAAATTTGAAGTCCCCTACTATTAGAGTTCTGTTATCTATTTTGATCTGTCATTCATTTAGCTTTTCTTTTAAAAATCTAGATGCTACAGCATTTGGTGGATAAAGATTTGGTACTAACATTATTTCATTATCTATGGTACCTTTTATCATAATGTAGTTTTCTTATTTCTCTCTTTTAAGTAAATCTATTTTAGCTTTAACTTTGAAATAATGACTGCTACTCCTGCTTTTTTTTGCATCAGCTGAAAGAATAATAAATTCTACTCCAGTCCTTTATTTTATTATTTTATATGCATCTCTCATTTTAGATGTGCTTCTTGTAAAAAAAAAAAAAAAAGTCAGGTTTTGCTACTTAATTCATTCTGCTATCCATTTTCATTTTATGGGTGACATCATCCCATTCAATTCAAAGATATAATCACTAGTTGTGAATTTCTCTCCATCATAGTTTTCTTCACTGTTTATCCTTCTCTCCCTCACTTTTTACCCTATCCTTCTTCTTCAGATGTCCAATTTACTTCTAACCACTGCCTTCCTAATCTGCACCCTTTCGAAGAACCTCTCCCTTATACTCTATTTCTTACTTATCCTCACTGCTTATCCTTCCTTATCCTCATTTGCTTATCCTCCTAGTTCTTGATCTGCACACCCTTCTAAAAGTCCTTCCTTCCTCTATCCCTTTGCCCTCCTATTTCTTTGTAAAGAAGTTAAAAATTTTATACTCTTCGAAATGTGTATATTATTCCCTCTTTAACCCAGTTCTTATGGCAATAATGTCCTAGGACTATCAGCCCTCGACTCTCTCCTGCCTCCACTGTAACAAACCTTCCATTTATGCTTCATTGTATGAGATAATTGCTCCATTTTACTTCTCTCTCTACAATTTTGGTTTTTAGGATCATCCCATCAGCTCACCTGAACCCCATGTTTCCATGTATGTTCTTTCAAACTACTCAAGTAAAGATAATATTCTTAAGAGTTACAGATGTCTTCCAATATAAGAAATAAACAGTTTGACCTTATTAAATCTCTTATAATCAGTCTTTAATGTTTACCTTCTCAAGTCTCTCCTGATTTTAATAGCTCAAATTTTTCATTCAGTTCTATTTTTTTACTCATAAGTACACCTCAAAGTCCTTTAATTCATTAAATATCCATTTTCCCCTCATACAGAATTACACTCAGTTTTTCTGGGTAAGTTATTTTGTGTTGCAAACCCACTTCCATTGCTCTTAAGAATACAGTAGAACCTAGGTTTATGAGTTTAATTTATTCCAAGATTCTGTTCCTATTGCAAAGTGAATTTTCCCATAGGAAATAATGTAAAGTCAGATGATTGGTACCACATTCCCAAAAATATTCACATAAAAATAATTACTTATAATTTTCAGTGTTTTCTGTCCCTAATGAGCCTGAAATACAATAGCAATGATTAGTACACAATATAAACTGAAAATAAATTAATCTGCACTTTAACTTTGAGAAGAATCATGGCTGGTGTGAGGGAGACAAGAGGAAGGAGAAGGAAGAAGGATTATTATTTTTTTAAATTTATTTATTTAACTTTTTACATTCATTTTCACAAAATTTTGAGTTCCAAATTTTCTCCCCTTTTATCCCCTCCCCCCACCCCAATACACGGAGCAATCTAATTTTCCCTATCAGCAATCTGCCCTCTCTTCTATCATCCCTTCCTTCTCTTGTCCCCATCTTCTCTTTTGTCCTGTAGGGCCAGATGACTTTCTATTCCCCATTAACTGTATTTCTTGTTTCCTAGTAGCAAGAACAATACTAAACAGTTGTTCCAAAAACTGTGAGTTCCAAATTCTCCCCATCCCTCCCCTCCTCACCCATTCCCTTTGGGAAGGCAGGCAATTCAATATAGGCCCTATCTGTGTAGTTTTACAAATGACTTCGATAATAGTCGTGTTGTGTAAGACTAACTGTATTTCCCTCCATCCTATCCTGCCCACCATTGTTGCAATTCTGTCTTTTCATCCTGTCCCTCCCCAAGTGTTGACTTCAAATTGCTCCCTCCTCCCATTGCCCTCCCTTCCATCATCCCCCCAACCCTGCTTATCTCCTTCTCCCCCACTTTCCTGTATAGTAAGATAGGTTTTCATACCAAAATGAGTGTGCATTTTATTCCTTCCTTTAGTCGAATGTGATGAGGGTAAACTTCTTGTTTTTTTCTCAGCTCTCCTCTTTTCCCTCCACTAAAAAGTCTCCTGCTTGCCTCTTCAATGAGATACAATTTACCCATTCCATTTCACCCTCTTTCCTCCCACTACACTTCCCTCTCACCATTTACCTTAATTTCTTTTAAGATATGGTCCCATCCTATTCAATTCACTCTGTGCTCTCTGTCTCTGTATGTGCTTGCATGTGTGTATACGTGTGTGCATGCACATGTGTACATGTGTGTATGCGTGCATGTGTGTGTACATCTGTGTGCGGTCCCAACAACTACCCAGATACTGAAACGTTTTAAGAGTTACAAATATTGTCTTTCCATGTAGGAATGTAAACAGTTCACTTTTGGTAAGTTCCTTATGACTTCTCTTTGCTGTTTACTTTTTCATGCTTCTTCTCATTCTTGTGTTGGAAAGTCAAATTTTCTTTTCAGCTCTGGTCTTTTCATCAAGAATGATTGAAAGTCCTCTGTTTCATTGAAAGACCATATTTTCCCTTGAAGTATTATACTCAGTTTAGCTGGGTAGGTGATTCTTGGTTTGAGTCCTAGTTCCTTTGCCTTCTGGAATATCCTATTCCACGCCCTTCGATCCCTTAATGCAGAAGCTGCTAGATCTTGAGTTATCTTGATTGTATTTCCACAATACTGGAACTGTTTCTTTCTAGCTGCTTGGAATATTTTCTCCTTGAGCTGGGAATTCTCTAATTTGGCCACAATGTTCCTAGGAGTTTCTCTTTTTGGATCTCTTTGAGGAGGTGATCGATGAATTCCTTCAATACTTATTTTGCCCTCTGGTTGTAGAATATCAGGGCAGTTTTCCTTGATAATTTCATGAAAGATGATGTCTAGGCGCTTTTTTTGATCATGGCTTTCAGGTAGTGCCATAATTTTTAAATTGTCTCTCCTGGATCTATTTTCCAGGTCAGTTGTTTTGCCCATGAGATATTTCTTTTTTTTTTTTTTAAATTAATTAATTTATTTATTTAAATTTTTACAATCATTTTCACAAAATTTTGGGTTCCAAATTTTCTCCCCTTTTAACCCCCTTCCCCCACCCCAATACCCCAAGCAATCTAATTTTCCCCATCTCCAGTCTGCCCTCTCTTCTGTCATCCCTCTCTTCTCTTGTCTCCATCTTCTCTTTTCTCCTGTAGGGCCAGATGACTTTCTATTCCTCATTAACTGTATGTCTTCTTTCCTAGTAGCAACAGCAATACTAAACAGTTGTTCCTAAAACTTTTGAGTTCCAAATTCTCCCCATCCCTCCCTCCCCACCCATTCCTTTTGGGAAGGCAGGCAACTCAATATAGGCCATATCTGTGTAATTTTGCAAATGTCTTCCCTGATAGTCGTGTTGTATAAGACCAACTGAATTACCCTCCATCCTACCCTGCCCCTCATTGTTTCTCTTCTGTCTTTTGATCCTGTCCCTCCCCAAGTGTTGACTTCAAATTGCTCCCTCCTCCCTTTGCCCTCCCTTCCACCATCCCCCCACCTTGCTTATCTCCTTCTCCCCCACTTTCCTATACTGTAAGATAGGTTTTCATACCAAAATGAGTGTGCATTTTATTCCTTCCTTTAGTCAAATGTGATGAGGGTAAACTAATTGGGTTTTTTTTTCTCAGCTCTCCTCTTTTTCCCTCCACTAAGAAGTCTCCTACTTGCCTCTTAAATGACATATACCATTTCACCCTCTTTCTTCCCACTACATTTCTCTGTCACCATTTACCTTAATTTTTTTTAAGATATGGTCCCATCCTATTCAATTCACTCTGTGCTCTCTGTCTCTGTATGTGTGTGCATGTGTGTATGTGTGTGTGCGTGCATGCATGTACATGTGTGTGTGTGATCCCACCAACTACCCAGATACTGAAAAGTTTTAAGAGTTACAAATATTGTCTTTCCATGTAGGAATGTAAACAGTTCACTTCTGGTAAGTCCCTTAAGACTTCTCTTTGCTGTTTACTTTTTCATGCTTCTTCTCATTCTTGTGTTTGAAAGTCAAATTTTCTTTTCAGCTCTGGTCTTTTCATCAAGAATGATTGAAAGTCCTCTGTTTCATTGAAACACCATATTTTCCCCTGAAGTATTATACTCAATTTAGCTGGGTAGGTAATTCTTGGTTTCAGTCCTAGTTCCTTTGACTTCTGGAATATCCTATTCCACACCCTTCGATCACTTAATGTAGAAGCTGCTAGATCTTGAGTTATCCTGATTGTATTTCCACAGTACTGGAACTGTTTCTTTCTAGCTGCTTGCAAGATTTTCTCCTTGAGCTGGGAGTTCTGGAATTTGGCCACAATGTTCCTAGGATTTTCTCTTTTTGGATCTCTTTCAGGTGGTGATCGATGGATTCTTTCAATACTTATTTTGCCCTCTGGTTGTAGAATGTCAGGGCAGGTTTCCTCGATAATTTCATGGAAGATGATATCTAGGCTCTTTTTTTGATCATGGCTTTCAGGTAGTCCCATAATTTTTAAATTGTCTCTCCTGGATCTATTTTCCAGGTCAGTTGTTTTTCCCATGAGATATTTCACATTCTCTTCCATTTTTTCATTCTTTTGGTTTTGTTTGGTGATTTCTTGGTTTCTCGTAAAGTCATTAGACTCCATCTGTTCCATTCTAATCTTGAGAGAACTGTTAAATTCAGTGAGCTTTTGAACCTCTTTTTCCATTCGGCTAATTCTGCTTTTGAAAGCATTCTTCTCCTCACTGGCTTTTTGAACCTCTTTTGCCAATTGAGTGAGCCTACTTTTCAAGGTGTTATTTTCTTCAGCATTTTTTTGGGTCTCCTTAACCAAGGTATTGACCCATTTTTCATGCTTTTCTTGCATCTCTCTCATTTCTCTTCCCAGTTTTTCCTCCACCTGTCTAACTTGCTTTTCAAAATCCTTTTTGAGCTCTTCCAAGGCCTGAGCCCACCCGACATCCCCCTGGGGTGTCTGGGGTGTTGAGGCACCACCCTCCACGTCTTTCCCTGATGGCAAGAATATTTCCTCGTCCTCGTCAGATCCGAATGTCGGGATCATTTGCAATTGTTGGAAAAAACTCTCTATAGTCTTATTTTTCTTCCCTTTTCTAGGCATTTTCCCAGCCAGTTACTTGACTTCTGAGATTCCTGTCCACCCCCGCCTAGATCTGCCCAGCTAATGCTTGGGCTCTGAGATTCAAATGGGCTTTTCGAGCCGCTAATCAATGTGAGCTTTAGTTCTGGCGCTGGGGTGGGGGCAGGGCCGCCTCCCAGGCTCAGCTCCCTCAGGGGCTTTATGCAGAGACTTTCAGGAACGGAGCGGGTGGGGGGGGGGGCCGCCTCCCAGGCTCAGTTCCCTCAGGGGCTTTATGCAGAGGCCTTCAGTAAAAGAGCGGGGTGGGGCAGGGCCGTCTCCCAGGCTCAGCTCCCTCAGGTTGTTTATGCAGAGACCTTCCGTAATGAGGATCCTGCCTGCTGCTGGGGGGAGTCCTGGGCCGGCCGCAGCCGCTGCTGCCTCCGCTGCCGCCCACGCCTCTGCCTCCGCCGCTTCCTGCCTCCGTCTCTGCCGCCGCCGCTTCCTCCCGAGGTGGCCTGAGTCACGGAGACACTCCGCTCCCCCTCTCGTCCAGCCCCAGCCTTCTCTCTCACTGACCTGTAGCTTCTGTGGGCAGAGGGACTTTCCCGGCTGCCGGAGTTTCCGTCCCTGCACCCTGCTTGGTTCAGCTTCTCTGGGGCCGCGGCCAGGGCAGCACTGGGGGTGGGGTCTGCTTTCCGGGGCACGACAGACCCTGGGGACGGGTCTCCAGGGCTCCCTGGAACGGAAATCTCTTCCACTCCGTTTCTGTACCCCTTTCAGTGGTCCAGAAGATATGGGGGTCTCTTTTTACATTAATTCCATGGGCTGTGGTTTTGGAGCTCGTAAACGTGCGTCCTTCTACTCCGCCATCTTGGCTCCGCCCCCTCCCATGAGATATTTCACATTCTCTTCCATTTTTTCATTCTTTTGGTTTTGTTTGGTGATTTCTTGGTTTCTCAGAAAGTCATTAGACTCCATCTGTTCCATTCTAATCTTGAGAGAACCATTTTCTTCAGTGAGCTTTTGAACCTCTTTTTCCATTTGACTAATTCTGCTTTTGAAAGCATTCTTCTCCTCCTTGGCTTCTTGAACCTCTTTTGCCAATTGAGTGAGCCTATTTTTCAAGGTGTTATTTTCTTCAGCATTTTTTTGGGTCTCTTTTACCAAGGTATTGACCCGTTTTTCATGCTTTTCTTGCATCTCTCTCATTTCTCTTCCCAGTTTTTCCTCCACCTGTCTAATTTGATTTTCAAAATCCTTTTTGAGCTCTTCCATGGCCTGAGCCCACCGGACATCCACCTGGGATGTCCGGGATACAGAGGCCCCAACCTCCACGTCTTTCCCTGATGGTAAAAACAGTTCCTTGTCATCAGAATTGAAAGGCGGGAACATCTGTACCCCATCAAAGTAGCTTTCTATCGTCTTATTTTTCTTCCCTTTTCTGGGCATTTTCCCAGTCAGTTACTTGACTTCTGAGATTCCTGTCCACCCCTGCCTAGGTCTGCCCAGCTAGTGCTTGGGGTCTGAGATTCAAATGGGCCTTCCGCGGCAGGTGCGGCTGCTATTCAACGTGAGCTTAAGTTCTGGTGCTCGGGTGGGGGCAGGGCCACCTCCCAGGCTCAGTTCCCTCAGGGGTTTTATGCAGAGACCTTCGGTAATGGGGCGGGTGGGGGCAGGGCCGCCTCCCAGGCTCCGTTCCCTCAAGGGGTTTATGCAGAGACCTTCGGTAATGGAGCTCCTGCTTGCTCTGGGAGTTCCGGGCCTCTGCCGCTGCCTTCCGAAGGGGCCCGAGCCACAGAGACGCCCCGCTCCCTTCTCGGCCAGCCCAAACGTCTCTCTCACTGACCTGTAGCATCTGTGGGCAGAGGGACCTTCCCGGCCGCCGGAGGTTCCGTCCCTGAAGCCTGCTTGGATCTGCTCCTCTGGGGCTGTGCAGCCAGGGCAGCACAGGGGTGGCGCTGTCCGGAGCGCGATGGACCCCTGGGGAAGGCTCTCCAGGGTTCTCTGGAGCGGAAATCTTTTCCATTGTGTTTCTGCGTGCCTTGCAGTGCTCCAGAATTTGTGGGGAGTTCTTCTTGCAGGAGATACATAGGCTGTGGGTTCAGAGCTAGCATACATGAGTCTTTCTACTCCGCCATCTTGGCTCTACCCCCTCAGGAAGAAGGATTATTGCTTTGAAGGAGAATCTTCTTTTATGAGAACATTGGGGATTTCAATGTCAGCAGTGTTTTCTCTTATGCTACTTTCACTAAAAGTAAGACTAAACACTACTGCCTTCATTTATCTTTCATTTTTTTAGAATCACTTTCATGTTTTGATTCACTTTTTTTTTTATGTTCTCTTCTGACTAGGAATCTAAGAACACTTGCTTTTGACTTTTTAAAAATTAATTTATTTGTTTTCAGTTTTCAACAATCACTTCCCTAAGTTTTTAATTTTCTCCCCACTCCCTCCCTGAGATAGCATGTAATCTTATAGGGGTTAAAAAAACCCCACAAAACCATTGTCCTAACTGAGTGTCATCCCTTCGCAAGCCATTCAAGGCCAAACATGATGTTCACACTGTGAATTTTTGTACATCCTGCAAGACAAATTTTGTGAAAGATTTTTCCTTGTCCAGTGAAGCATATGTAAACCAGGTTTCTTGTAAACCAAGGTTCTACTGTATCATGCCCTTTGATCTTTTAATACAGAAGTTGCTAAATCTTGCGGTATCCTGATGGTAGCATTATGGTTATTTTTTCTAGTTGGTTGTAGTATTTTCTCCTTGACCTGGGTGCTTTGAAACTTAGCTATAAGGTTCCTGTGTTTCACCTTGGGATGTCTTCTAGGTGATGATTGGTGGGTTTTTTTTTCAATTTCTATTTTACTCTTTACTTCTAAAACTTCAGGTCAATTTTCTTTGATAATTTCTTTTTTCTTTTGATAATTTCTTGAAGTATAGTGTCTAGACAATTTTTTATCATAACTTTCAGGTGGTGCAACAATTCTTATATTATCTCTCACTGATTTGTTCTCCAAATAGGTTGTTTTTCTAATGAGATAGTTCATGTTTTCTTTTTCATTCTTTTGCTTTTATTTTATTATTTCTTGGTGTCTCACGAAATTATTAGCTTCCCCTTACCCAATTCTAATTTTTAAGGAATTATTTTCTTCCATAAGTTTTTGCATTTCTTTTTCCAACTGGCTGACTTTCTTTTCATAATTATCTTGCATTAGTCTTATTTTTTTTTCTAATTTTTCTTCAAGTTCTCATTTGATTTTTAAAGTCCTTTATAAGCATTTCCAAAAACTCTTGTTTGGAATTGTGACCATTTTACAATTTTCTTTGAAGTAGAAGTAGTTGTTTTAACTTCACTATCTTCTTCTGACTTTAAATCTAGATTCCTCTATCACCATAGTAGCTATCTATGATCAGGTTCTTTCTCTTTTGCTTACTCATTTTTTTAAAAAGTGGTTTATTTCTTGGCTATTAACTTTGTGTTAGAGTTGGGCTCCAGTCTTGAAGTGTGAGGGTTAATGTTTCAAGGTTCAGGCTTTTTTGTGCTTTTCTTTTCTCAGCTTTATCTGAGGTCCTGACCTCAGGTACTCCTCTCCACCCCTGAGTCACAACCAGGGCCCCCAGTAATGATGACACCACAGATAATCTTACTTCTTGTGGTCCTCCTTCTTAGGGTTGCAAGCTTCAGCTCTCCCCTCCACTCTGGAACCAAAATGAGGGACTCTGCTTTCCTGTGAATACCAACAGCAATCAGGGATTCACTACCCAGTGACCTGACTCAATAGCATGTGCTCACTCTTCTTTGCCCATGGTCATAGACTGGGACTATTTTAGTCAGTCCATCTAGGTCCTGTGTCCAGTGCCAGTAGAGGGCCCTGCAATATTCCTCTGATCAGCCATCCAGAACCAACACTATCTATGGGGTGAAAGTTCCTGAAGTTGTAGCTGCTGCCTGACACAGCTGCTTCTAGGGTTTGTTCTTTGTTGACTTGGTGGTATCTGCCTGAAGGAATCTGTACTCTAATCAGGCCAGACCATCACCCTAAGAGGTTAGGTCTTTCTTAAATCCTCCCAAGTTGTCTTAGGCAGACAGTCATTTTATCCCAACTTTTAAATGTTTCTGACACTCAAAGTTCTCTTTAAGGCATTATTTTAAATTGTTTAAGGGGAGAATTTGGGAGAGCTAGGTAGTTTCCTGACTTATTCTGCTGTCTTCCCAGAATCTGTGTCTTCAATTGGTAAGGTGATATGGGAGGATAAGAAGGTGGATCTTGATAGATTACAACAAAAAAAAATTGTTAATATCAAGTAAAAAAAAAAACCATTGGACTATCTGAAAGAATCTTTCTCTATTGGAAAGGGTACACCTTAATGCCCTGAATCACTCTAAATATCTCCTTCTAGGAAGGGCATGTCAAGCCAAAGCTTGTAAACAAACAAAAAAATAATAATTCTTATACCAGTTGTACTTTTTTAAAAATCAAAACTTTTATCTTTTTGCCATTCCTAATTTTCTATGGCACAGCTTGTGGGCTCATGTCCAATCTAGACTGTGCACCCTTCTTTTGTGATAAAGGAATATATCATTTGCCCAGGAAAGGCTGTGTGAAATAGTAGGACAAGCCCAAAAGAATGTGTGTCTGTTTGTGTAAACATGTATAGATATAATTAGAGACATATGCATTTCTATATCTCTATGTCTAAGTATCTAATTTTGTACTCTGAATCATTTATCTCTCTATCAGGAGATGGGTAACATGCTTTATCATCAGTTCTTTGGAAGCATAATTGATCACTGGACTGAAAAGAGTTAGTAGGTCTTTCAAAATAGTCTTTACAATAATGCTGTCATTGAAGGTTCTGTTTATGTCACTCTGGATAAATTGGTAAGTCTTTCCAGGTTTCTCTAAAATCATCCCCTTCATTGCTTCACATATTACAATCATATTCAGTCACATTTATATACCCTCACTTGTTCAACTATTCCCTATTTGATGGCCCTCTCCTTCAGTTTCCCATTTGCCACCTCAAAAAGAGATATAAATAGTTTTCAACATCCTTAGTTGGATTCTGTTTTGCTTAGAACTAATCCCTCTCTAAATTTACCTTCCTTCCAAATCTGCCTACTTCCCTTTCCCTCCCATTTCCTTGTTAAGTGAAATGTATTTTTTTGTACCCAGATCTGGGGGTATATATTTATTTCCTTTAACCAGTTCAGATGAGAGTAAGGTTCAAGTCTTACCAGCTCCCCATAAATGCCCCTCATCTGTATAGGTGTCTACTTATACACCCTGATGAGATAATTTCCCTGACCTTCCTTTCTCTTCACTCCCACCCTGAGTATTTCTCCTCCCTTGCCTTTCCATCCTTCTTTTTACCTCATCAAGACAGAAGGGAACCACTCCTAGGCCTTCTACTTTAGACTTCCTCTATGATCCTTCATATTAGTGTTAACACCCACATATGTATATACGTGTGTGTATATATATATGTGTGTGTATATCTCCACATTATAATGTAAGCAGTTTATCCTTGTTTAGACCCTTATGACTGTTCATTAATATTTATCTTTTTATGTTTTCCTTAACACCTCTGCTTGAATTTCAAAGATTCAACAGAGCACTGTTTTTCTTTTCATTAGGAATACTTGGAAATCCTCTCTCATTAAAGGTCCATTTCTTCCTGTGGAAGCATTATGTTCAATTTTGTTGGCCAAGTTATTCTTAACTGTAAATCCTTATCTTTGGCCTTCTGCAATATCAAATATGAGCTCTTTGCTCATTACAGTTGTGACTTCTAACTATGTATGATTGGACTGACTCCTCAATACCTGAAGTCATTCTTTTTGGCTGCTTGTAGCATTTCTTTTTCTTGGACTTAAGATACTCTGAACTTTGGCTCAGGCTACAGTGTTCCTGGGAATTTTCATTTGAGGGTTTCTTTCAGAAAGTGTTCAGTGGGTTCCTTCTATTTGTATTTTGCCCTCTGGTTCTAAGAGATCTGAATAATTTCCTTATAAGGGTTCTTGAAATAGGATGCTTATGTTATTTTTGTGGTCATGGATTTCAGATAGTCCAATGATTCTTAAAAATTTCTTCCTCCTCAAATCTATTTTCAAGGTCAGTCATTTTCACTGTATCTTATGTTTTCTGCTGGATTTTTTTTTGTCTTTTAACTTTGTTTTAATATTTTTTCTTGTCTTGTAGAATTCATATCTTCTGGTCATTCTGGTCTTCAGGGAGTTTGTTGCAAGAATATGTATCTCTTGTGCTAAGCTGGTAGTTCTCTTTCCAAATCTTTTTTCCACAGCTCTCATTTCATTTCTTTCACATTTTTTCTCTTCAAATGCTCTCAATTCACTTATAAAAACATTTTAAACACTTCAAAAAACCTCTTTCTTCATCTTTTCCAGGAATTCTGGTTGAGTTTATGCCCAAGATGTGTTTTCCTATGAGGCTTTGCTTATAGATGTTTTTGAATTATTCTCTTCTTTTCTGGCTTTGTGTCTTAAGTGCCCCTACTACCACCAAATAGCTTTATATTGGTGAGATTTTTTTTTTTTCACGTTTGCTTGCTCCTTCTTCCCACCAACTTCCTGACCTTGGAAGGCATTGTCTCTCTGAACTTTCAGAGGGAAGGTTTGGACTGATCCTGCTACTGTTTTCTTGGGGTACTGAGTATTGTGTCAGTCTAGAATCTCAGAGGCAGCTTATGCTGGGGACCTGCAAGCTTTCAGTGGTCTGCTCCTGGGCAAAGTCTGCTCACTGCCCCTCTGTTCTGAGCTAGATTTTGCTCCAAATAAGAATAGACTGCTGCTGGACACAGCTACTATCAGCTGGATGGGAAGCTCTGCTGGCTCAGAGTAACAATACTACAGGTTTCCTTTTGGTCTGTAATTCCTGCGTGGTTATTCCTTTGTAGGCTCAGATCAGGCTAGAAGCTGGAACTGAGATTGCTTCTGGGATTTGAGATACACCACTGATGCCTGTGTATAGGACCTGTTCTCCCTAACCCAGAATGATAGCCTTAGGTGTAGGTCCCAGTCCATCCTGAATTTGTGACCCAGAACTGGGCAGTGTGGACAGAGCTGCCAGTGGTACCTTTTCCTGCCCATGTCTAGTCCATTTTTTCCTGTGTAGCATTATACTCAGTTTTGCTAGCCAAGTTATTCTTAGCTGTAAGCCCATAATCTTTCCCTTATGGAATATCATATTCCAAGCTCTCTGTACCTTCATAGTTATGGCTGCTAAATTATGTGTGATCCTGATTGTGACTTCTTAGGAAATGAATTCTTTCTTTCTGGTTGCTTGCAATATTGTTCAGTATGGGTTTGGGACCTCTTCATGTTCTGCTTGGAAAACAGCTTCTCTGGGCTGGAGTGCTCCGTGCAGAGGTCCCAGCCTGACCCTTTCTCTCTGTCTCCTTATGCCAACCTGGGTTGGACAAATAACTTGTGATTTTTTCTTGATTTTTGCCATCAGGATTCACTCTGGGGCATTTTTTCATCTATTTGCAGGAATCTGAAGGCACAGCCTGCGGTACTTCTTACTGCTACTTCCCCAGCATGGTTTGCCCTGTACTTCTGGTACACTTTTAAAGCATCCAAGAAATTATCTGAAAACCTCTTTACATTCCCACGCTGTCTTCATATAAAAAAGAATAATATGAAGCTGTAAGATAGAATAATAGTTTGAGATGACTTTTTTGGTTCCAGCTCTAATTGTATTTACCTGTACCTCCAGATGGGTTTGTCACTTATGTATTTTAACAAGAACTCAGGCTTAACTGGGAACTAAGAAAATATAAATCCTAAGGCCAAACAGTCTCAAAGAATCCTAGAATGCACTAACTGGTGAGAACTTTAGGAATCATCTTGTAAAAGCCTCTTTATTTTACACACGAGAAAAAAAGAACCAGAAAAGAGAAGTGACTTGTCCAGGAAAATACAATTAGTGACAGAGCCAGGACTAGAAGCCAAGGCTTCTTATTTCTTGGCTAGAGCTCTTCCTACTATGCTACAATACATTCTCTAATGAGTGGCTGCTAAAAATCAGCCTCTCTCTGCCTCAGCAACTCCATCGAAAGAATAACAGACCTGTCCTCACAGGTGCATATTATCCTAGGAATACAGAAGGCACCTGGAACTGAAGGCACCTTACAAGGCATCTAGTTTAATCTTTTACTTTGCAAAAGAACAAACTGAGGCCAAGAGTGAGGAATGGACTTGTCTAAGGTCTGATAAATTAGAGCTGGGATTTGAACCAAGGTCTTCAGAGTCCAAATCCAGGGCTCTTTACTCTTTATACTGCCATTTATTAGTTCATTATCAATATCAGATCTGGCTCTATACAGAGAAGGTGAAGTGAAAATATTTAATAACAATTTTTTTAAAAGTAATGCTCTTTCTAAGACCAGAAAGCCAATCTACCCATTTCACTCAGTTGGGGGACCTCATTATTCATTTTGCCCTCAGCCCAGAGTTCCTTGGTTTCTAGACACATGTCCCCTCCCCTCTGCTCCGCCTTCATTCCCCAAAACTGGAGATAAGTTTTGAATTAAAGAGAAGAAAACAATGGCCTACTCTAGAAGTCCAACAGCTCTAGGGAACGTTTTCCCCATTTTCCTACCCATGACTATCAGCCTCATGTGAGTTCAACTTCCCAAGAAAGTCAACGAATCTATACCTTTTTTTATATTGTTGTTCATTCATTTAGCTTGGGCTGATTTAGTCCAATTTCAGCTTTTTCATACTGTTCCAATAAGACAATAATATTCCTGTAAGGTCACTTTGAGAATCTCAGAGTTGGAAAGGACTTAGGAATCACCTAGTCCAGTCTCTGATCGAATATATTCAGAGATCCTCCACCTTACCACCAACTAACTGGTCAGTCAGCATCTGCACAGACACCTTGAATGATAAAGAAAAATCACTACCTGTCAATGTTAGCCCACAACATTTGTGGGCTCTAATTAAGAAGTGTTTTGGTTTTTTTTTTAAATAAAGAACTGAAACTTGCCCTCCTTGTGACCTGTATTTATTGGTCTTAGTTCTGTATTCTGTAGTCACACATGAAGTTAATCCTTATTCTATACGAAAAATATTTAAGGATAATAATCATGCCCACCCTAAGACTTCTCATCTTAAGTTAAACATGCCCACAATCTTCAGATGATCCCCTTAAGACACTTTTTCCAATCCCCCTTACCATCCTGGTCACCTCCTCACTACATACCCTAGTTTTGTCAATGTTTCCTCTAAAATGTGACTATCAGCTGTGGACTGATCAGAGCAAAGGGTAACCGTATCAGTGTTTTACTCATACATAGTTTATGATCATTAAAGCCCCTTCAGTTGATTTCTTTTTTTCCACATTAACTACTCTTTAATTACTTCTCTCCTTTTTGGACTGATTTTCTGAACCCAAGTGTGTGACTTCACTTTTGCTCAGTTATCCTGTACTTTTACCTAAGAGCATTAAATTTAGCTCGATGGTGCTGGTAAGTGATGAAAGAACATTAAATGAATGAATGAAATAACTATCCTTAGTTCAATCAGGCAAATAAGCAAAGGCCCACACGTAAAGAGTCTAAGGAAAAACAGCCAAGTCTACAAGGTTCAGGAGCAAGTAAGGACTGATATTAAGGTGAGAATGTGACTCCTGACACTGACACTGTCATGCAAGACCCTAATATTATCATCTATATTACCACTGAGGCAAAAAGGATAAGGAATAATAATGGTGACTGATAAGATTATTCTGAATATACATAACTGGCGAAATTGCCTAATTAATTTTATTTTCATAAAATTTTCCACTCTATTCTGTAGTCCCTGAGGACTTATGCTGTATTCCAAAGCCTCCAGCTGATTCAACGCATTAAGAATTTATAGATACCTTACCATATCCCCAGCCAGTGCCAGTACTGTGATTATAAAACAAACATATGCCACAGGCCTTACCCCTAAAGGACTTAACAAATCTGCTAGAGTTAAGACTTTCACAAATAAAAGTCTGGAGGAGTGAGGAAAGGATAAATGGACAAGATTGAAATTGTGTTGAACAGTCTAATATAATAGAAGCAACACGGGGTGGAGTTGAAAAGACCTGGATTTGAATTCTAACACAACTACACACTGGCTGCATCATTCTGGGCAAATCATGTCATTTCTGAGATTCTTATCCATAAAACTGGTACAATAATTTTTGTCCTACCCTTTGTCACAGTTATTTTGAAGATGAAATGAAACAATGTATAAGCAAGTGCTTTCTAAGGTTTAAAGTTGACTAAAATCAACTTAACGAACAATCCCTAAAAGTTTACTTACTACATATAAGGCCAAGTCTTTGGTCCTGTGAAGGACAGAAAGAGGAATAAGAAACAGTTCTCTGCTCAAAAGAACCTTACAATCTAATAGCAAAGATAAGATACAAGCCCAAATAAAATGCAAATTAGAGGATAAGTTCATAGAAGAGCTAACAAAATATGAAGAATGAAGAGGAGAAGAAAAATGATTTCTGACTGAGAGAATGAAAGAAAACTTCACTGAGGAAGAGCAATAAGAGTTAGATGTATAAGGATAGGAAGGATTTATTCAAGAGGGAGGGGAGGAAAGCAAAGAGAGTATTTAGCCATAGGGGCCAATATGAACAAAGGATTAGAAGGAGGAAAGGGACAGACAAGGAGAAAGGTGAACAGTCCAAACTACTTAATGCATAGGGAATGCTGAAGGAAAATAATGAAATATAAGGCTAGAAAAAAAAAAGTTTAGAGCCAGATTGTTCCATAGCAGACCTGGAAGCTGCCACTGTGGCTGCCACAACCACTTATTTTGGACTTATGGACTGAGTCTCCTTTACCTTCTAGGACATGACATTCACTAATAAATTGGAGAGCATCCTGAAGTCAACCAGGACAGTAAGGACCTTGCTGGCAGGCCATATAAGGATATGGAAATGGAAATGTTTATGCTAGAAAATAGAGGATGTTCAAGGGGAGAGGGAACATTATAGTTGTCTTCAAGTACATGAAGGGTTGTCATGTGGAAGAGGCATTAGGCTATTCTGTTTGGCCCCATGCATAGGGGAATTTTGAATAAGGAGCAATGGGTCAAGGTACAAATTTAGGCTAGATGTCAGGAAAAATTTCCTCACCATGAGAATCATCCAAAAGGGGAACAGAAGGTATTAAGTTCCCTCTCATTGGAGGGCTAGTTGGAGATTACTTGTCAGGTATGTTATCATAGCAATTCATATGGGATATGAATTGAACTCTTGAGATCTCTTCTACCTCTAATACTCTGATTCTGTCTTACATGGCTCCTATCTGAGCCCAAGGACTGAGCTGCCCATTTCAATTCCCAACTTGTTTATGAAGCCTTTTCTGGCTCATCAACTCTTTCATTTGTATAATATTGTAGATTTTGATTCAGAGAGCCCAGCTTCAAATGCTGGCTCTAGTACTAATCATCTGTGTGATAAGTATTTGTCCTCTCTGGGCCTGAGTTCCCTGAGCTTGAACTAAAGATGATATAAGGTCCTTTTAACTGATTCAGAAAGCTATTGCCACTGCCCTGTAGTGGTATCCCAATGCCACAATTTACCCTAGGTGGGGGAAAATGAAGTGGCTATTTAATGTTGCTCACCCTTTGTTCTCCAGGAGGACCAATGACATTATGAGCACGACATCTTGACTGGCATGTGAGTGAAGCAGAACAGCACAAGGTCATCAGTCTTACTCTCTCCTTCAGTCACTGGAGTTCAGTGGAAAGACAAAGGTCAAGAAGAATGGTCATGGCCCAGGATACCTTGGCCTTTTTAAAGTCTTTCCCAGATCTGTTTGTCACAGGCCATGCCCATTCAATGACTATGGACTAGGTAAGAATTGAGCAAAAGATGGCCCAAAGATATCAATCTGTGCAGGAAAGACTTTCAGAGTTTCTGGACAAAATGAAAAACAGTTGCTATTTACACTCATTCTAAGCCATCAATCCCTAAATAATGTGCCAATAGGGTTGGGCTGAGACTGTTAGTAGCCATTTAATGGAAGTGAGAATGATTTGGGTTTAAAGGGTCAAGTACACAATGGGCTTTTTTTTTTAAAGCCACTCAGACATGAGAAGTAAACCACATCTTTAAAAAATCCTGTGTAGCAATACAAGTCTTTTTGGGGGGGTGGGGGGGGTTAGTTTGAGATGGATGAATGGATGGACCCACAGGGCAGGAGAAGAGGAACACATTCACTCAGAATACAAATTTATCAGAGAAGCATGCAGTTATCAAGCAGAGATCAGGTTCCATATGACAGCACTCAGGACAGGTATATTCTCACTGGAGTAAGATGATCTAAAGAAGCCTACAAGATGAAATACTACCCGGGGAAGTCTGGAAAGCTGGAGGAACACTAACAATAACTCACATTTAAACACCACTTTACAAAGTACTTGGGGCTCAGACTTGAAGACAAATAGGTCCTGACTCCAAATCCACAAGGTCATCCTACCTTTCCATGATAATATTCTCACCCCCATTTTATAGGTGTAATATAATGAGAAAAAATATAGAGGAAAAATACCCTTCAAGGAAAATCAAGAGACTTGCATTCTAGTTCTGACTGTCACTAACTCCGTGACCTGAGGTAAATTCCTTAACTTCACTAGACCTCAATGGTTTTTTTTTTCCTATAAAATAGGGAGAGAACTCAATAATCTCTATGGTGCCTTTCAGTTCTGACATTTTGTGATCTCATAAGAGCATTGGGAGGTCTTGGGGGCAGGCAGCAAAGACAAATCTTATGTACCTCACAATTCTGACAAGGGCTGACCCTGATCATGGCCATGTGAAACTATTCCTACAATTAACTACCAGAGTGTGAACTACATTCACATAATCTTCTACAACTTGGCATTAAGTAGTAAGTCAATAAACATTTATTAAGCATCTACTATGTGCCAAGCAATGTGCTGTGTTGGAATATACAGCTGTCCTATAGACTCTCCTCCCCATTCCCTGCTCCACCCCCCACCCCAATTCCATTCCCAGAGCATGCTTCAGACAAGACCAAGCTAGAGTGAAACTGAACATTAAGTTTGCCCCAACCCATTACAGTTTTAAAGCTGAGTGGGAGTGGGACAAATCTTCCTAGACTATAGGGCAAGAAAAATACAGGAGACAGTTAAGAAGGTAATACTAATTCTTACTTACATAGCTTTTTACAGCTTACAAAGTTCTTCACATACATCTCTTATTTCATCCTCACAATAGCCTTATGAAATCAGTAACCCATAGATTATCACACCACTTTTACAGATGAGAAAACTGAGGCAAAGAGGTAAAATGACTTGGCAAGAATACATAGCTGGTTAGTGATTAATGGAGGTCCAACCCAGGTTTTCAGAATCTAAGTCCAGTAATGCTCACTAAATTCCACTGTTGGGAGGACTCACATCTCTCATCCTCCACTGAAGAGTGATACTCTATCGAAGCTCTAGGATATCCCTCACTCACCTGCTGTTTTTCAGTTATGTCTTCACGATCCCATTTGGGGTTTTCTTGGCAAAGATGCTGGAGTGGTTTGCCATTTTCTTCTCCAGTTCATTTTACAGATGAGAAAACTGAGGTAAATAAGGTCAAGTGACTTGCCCAGGGTCACACAGCTAGTAAGTGTCTGAGGTCAGATTTTCTCTCATGAAGGTGAGTCTTCCTGACTCCAGGCCTGGTGCTCTATCCATTGTGCCACCCAGCTGACTCTCTCACTCACCTAACACTACCTAAAGCTGAGCTGAGTGTAACAGCAGTTGTCTCTGAAGCAGGGAAGACAGAATCATAAACATCTACACATGGAGCCAGAAACCAACCTTAAGCAGGTTCAGCTGGGCCTAGCCATACTCCAAAGTGTGAGGACCTTGCAGGGGAAGGAAAGGACAGAGAATACCTAAAGATCTAAGTAGGTACCATCTCCTGCTCTCCCCCTACATCTACACAATATAGGCATGTTGTCACCAAGCCTCTGAAGCTGCAGGGCCCAGAACAAGAGGCCAGAGCTAGGGGAAGGAGCAATACACACAGTTTACACCTTTCATTATTACTTTAATGGAAATTTCCCTCTTGGGAGGAGGGGGCAAAAGTTCAAAAAGAAAAAGAAAGTGCACTTCCAAGTAACATGTTTGAAGAGGCAATGGAGTAGAGAGTTAGGATCTGGGAAGAATCAGGGCAAAAAGAACTAGGCCAGGCAGTACTGGAAATTTCACTCCGAGTCATTTATTCCCAAGGGAGCTCCAAAGCCATCACCCGGACCAGTAGCTGCTCCTTTTATTCCCCTAGCCTTCATAGAAGATCCAACAATTCAGACTGTCCTCATATTATTCCAGGTAACAAGGGGATATCGTTTTCTGAAATTTACAGAGGGGTAAATGGAAGCACAGAGAGCCTTTAAAGGAGTGGCTCAAAATGCCCCCAGTGTATTAAGTGGGAGGGAGGGGGAAAGCACAAAACAGGAGGATCCTGGAATCTCAGCACCGGAAAAAAACCTAGGAAATCAACTAACTAGTCAAATCCCCTACATGAAACAAGAGTTTTCCTCACAATATTCTTGGCTAAGTAGTGATCTAACTTCTTCTACAACACCTTCAGTGACACAGAACTCATTACTTCACAAGGAAGCCTATCCCAGAGTTGGGTAGCTCTAGTTATAGAAGTGCTTTCTTATATCTCAAATGCCATATTTGTTTAAAAAAAAAAAAGCTTAGCAGAGTGTTTGGCACATAACAGATGCTATCTAAATGCTTTCCCCCTGCCTTCCTTTACTTTATGGTGAGCTGAAATTTGCCTCCCAGTGATTTACACCATTTCTAGTACTGTCTTCTTAAAAAAAAAAAAAGTCAAACAGAATACATCTAATCCCTTGTTCCTGTCATGAGACCCTCAGATATTTGAAGAGAGTAATAACATCCCCTTTAAATTTTTTTTGTTCCTAGCTAAATATCACCAGTTCCTTTAAACGATCCTGACATAGCATGATCTTCAGTTCCCTCAACTTCCTGGCCACTCTCTTTTGGACTCATTCCAGCTTTCCAGTATCACTCTCTCTTTCCTCTAAGATTGGCCTTGAAACCTTGGTTTTCTAATCCTGTTTCAATTTCTACTGGAATGCACAGCCTCCCTCTGTAACTTGTCTCAACTTTAAATGTCAGCTACTTAAGAAATACTACCAGTATTGCACATGTACACAATTCATGCATATACCTGTTCCTGCATAGATTTGTGTGTTCATACTCATGCACACACAAGCACACACAACAGAGGCACACTGAGGCTTATACCACTTTCTAACAAGAATAAGAAAAAACTGGTCTCTGGGGCCTGCTGCCCCAGGGACACTGTAACTCTTGCTGCATGCAATGAAGTCCTTCAACAGTTAAAGCATTCTCGTGCCAATATTTTAAGAGTGCAGAAGGTTCCAAATTACATGTAAAATAAACAACACCAGACTGTGAAAACTCTTGGCTGCAACGTTCTCTGATGTTAACAAGAGTTTCTTTATTACTGTAACCTTTCAGAAGTGAATAAAAATGATTTCTCTGCCCTGGTTTTGCCCTCCAGTAAAAGGGAAGAGAAAAGTGGCTATGGAAGAAAGCTGTACAATGACCCTTCCAGAAGGCTGGGGGCTGGGAAGGGGCAGCATAAAACAAAAAGCCAACAGACCACAACGTGTGTATGTGTATGTATATGTACATATGTATGTGATATATGTATGCATGTGAATATATATGTATATATGTATGTATGTATTATGGATAGTATATTCTCCCATCCCAACCCCCCCCCCCAGCAAAAGATTTTATTGGCTGATTGCATGTTGTGCTGTGCTGACCATTTAGTGAATTTTTAAACCACCAATATTCCAAGTGATTAAAATACCCTAAAGGGATTGAGGAGGCCAATCACAAGGGCTCAGACTAAGCTGGTGCCAATGGGGAAAAAACCCTGTGTAACAGAGAGAGCCCTGGACTTGAGAATCAAGAGAACTGGTTACTAACTGACCATGAGATCTTGGGCAAGTCATTAGCCCATCCTGCATCCTCCAATGTATAATGGTGGTAATTTCTACATAATAGATTAACAAAGTACTTTATGCTATAATGATAATAATTATAATCATTTAACCACATAGTCCCCTCATCTTCCTTCTCTTTAACCTGTAAGTCTCAAGTTGCAGTGGTCTTAATAATAATAACTAACATTTACATATCACTAAGACTTACAAGGTGCTTTATATACATTACCTCATTTGATCCTCACAATAAACCTAAGAGACACTATTTTACAGATGATGAGGCTCAACAAGTTAAATAGCTTACTCACAAAGTTAGAATCAGAGGATAGGATAGGATAGGACAGGATAGGATCAGAACCCAGAGCTTCCTGCCTCCAAGTTCGGAACGTCAGGACACAACAAAGGAACCACATGACCATGATAAAACATGTAACTTCAAAGCTCCTGGATTGACTATGTGAAAACCCAAGGTTCTGAGGGTAGGAACAGTTACTCAATGTGTCAGAATTGTCAAAGGAAAAGAAAAAAAGAGAGAAATAAAGGTTAAAAAAAAGTCATATCCACTTTGATGCGCAAAGATCATCTTAGTGATAGGAAATAGAAGTTGGATTTTTAATAACCCCGTGCTGTTTACCACAGAAATTAAAGACAAGTTTCAATTTTCACTAACTGAAATTTTATAGCCACTGGACAGCACTTGAGTTCATGAAGTATTAGCAAAGGGTCACAATTAACCAGCTCTGAGAAAGTCAGAATCACCACCAACACTGAACAATTATTTTAAGGACACCTACCATATACTAGACACAGAGTCCTAACACATAAGGACACACAGTCCTTGCCCTCAAATGTCGAAAAAGATGAAAAGCAGCACAAGCTGAGTGCTCAGCAAAGCCCCGCAGTGATATCAAAGCAGAACAGGGAGAGTAATAAAATGACACGTTGGGGAAAGGTAATTAATTCAACTGGAATTCTCAATATTCATGCCATAATCATCTCCTAAACTTCAAACTTAATATGCCAGAAGTGGACATCTCTAAGCCCATGACGTGACAAGAAGAACACTAGAATGAAATCAGGAAACCTGGTTCTAGATTTCTAGACTAACTAGATTTACTACCCTTAGAAGTTCAAGTTGTCTAACTTGCAGTGGGATTTTCAACTTGTCATTCTCTAGTTTCAGGTTCTTCATCACTAAAGTGAGGGGGCTAGGGCCCCACCTATTCTAAAATTTTGTAATTTCCAAGAAAACAGTCAGTGGAGGGAGCCTCAAGGAATGAACACTGTCATACCATCTGAAATATCCTTACAACCAAGTTCTTTTCATGCCTGGGAGAGTGGGGGGAGAAAAGGCTGTGAGGTACATGGTAAAGACGAGTTTTTTTTTAACTCTTGAGTCAAAGCCTGAAGCTAGAAGAGTTAAAAACCTCAAGCAAAGTAAGGAACAGGAAGTGGCTGTCCCCTCACCAACATGCTGGCCCCATTTTAATTTATCTTAATCCCACCTTTCTGCCTTTTCACCAGACCCCTCCCTCCCCCTTCTAGAAACACATCTAGGTGTCTCCTGAATTCATTTATTAGCTTTGCAGGTCATGGTACAATGCAGTCTTTGTTAGTTTCCCAGCCCAACCCTGCTGGGCCCGGCATTCAGCCGCGGTGTTCCTCCACTCTTAAAAAAACATAACCCAATAGTGTGTAAAATAATTGTAAAGTCAATGGAGGCAAAATCAGACAATTTCAAAGCATTCAGAATGTGAATATGCAAGGAACAAATTCAGAAAGCTAATGTTCCCATTTCTACATTTTTCTAAAAGCTGTACTAATCTGTTGCCTCCTAGAATGAGAAATCATTAACTGAAAGAGAAGTTCTTAATCAGAGGAAGGGAAGAAAGGGGCCTCAGGTTTGGGACTTCTGTCTAAAGAAGGAAAATCCTGAATTTGGACAATGCCATTCCCTGAAGAAGTCCTGGGGATAAAGCAAAAGGTATGGGGAACATTCACCATATGGGAGATTTTAGGAAGGTGCTATATACACTGAAGAAAGCAAAACTGTAGATTGGAAGTCAAGGGGATGCTAGTAACTAGCACAATGACTTTAGGCAAGTCCCTCCCCTCTCTCTGTGTCTCGGTTTTCACCAGCGGACCGGAGAGTGCCTCAGGTCCCTTCTAGGGGAAATTTATTTCTTTTTAGGTAAGGGAACTCAAAGCAGGTCTGATGGGGAAGTCATGAGACTTTGGAACAGCATAAAAGGGGAGAAAGGAAACCTGGTGGAAGAGGATAAGTGTGTCCAGTTGTGGTCAGAGGAGAAAGTTTATTGAAAAATTCCCTAATGGAAAGCAGACAGAGTAGAAGGGGAGAGGTTTTTAGAAAGGAAGCTATGTTCTGAACAGATTCAGAAAAAGCATTGGTGATAAGTTCTGGCAAAGATGCTCAAAAACCAAAACTCTTTAAGAGTGAAAGATGCTGGATAAAGCTGTGACGGTGACTGTCGCTGCATAAAACATTTCAGCTTTTGTTACCTCTCAGTGGCTATGTGAAGTTCTCCATGTCTAGCTTGGAGCTGTCATACATTTCTGTCTACTTGACGTCTCCATCCGAATGCCACACTTTCCCAGAAGTCAACCTCATCACTGCAGTCCCAAACCAGTCCTTCTCACCTCCTCTATTTCTTGAAGCACCACCATTTCCCAGGCACTCAGGCTCCACAATCTCAAACTCTCCACCTCTTCCTTTGTTCCCTTGTTTCATATATAATGAACCAAGTTCTGCTCATTCTAGTGCTGAAATATCTTGCACATCAGTCTATTCCTTTCCACCCTCGTGGCCATCACCATAATTGAAGCCCTAACTAATTCTTGCCTATTATGAAATCCTATTTTTCCTCAACAAAATATATCTTTTTCTTTTTCCAATTAAAAAAAAAATGGTATTTTACCAATACCAAATAAAATAAATATTTCCATATACAATGTAGAACAGAAAAAGGGGACTATATATGAAACTGAGAATATTATGCACAAGTTGCTTTCCCTTTGAAGTGTATAATAAATTCAGCATGTACCTATCAAAGCTAACTTGAGAGTCTACATGTTTCCTTCTGGCTTATTATAATTTTCTAATGAATTAAGCCCTCTGGTTCCAATATAAGTTGTACACACTGCCACTTTACTTTCATAAAAAGACAGCTGTAATCATGTCACTCCCATACTCAATGCATCCCTACTGCCTATAGAATGAAGTACCTACTCTTTGCAAGGCATTCAAAGTTCACCCTACCTTTTAGGTCTTTTCACTTAAGATTCTCCTATATATACTCCATGTTACAATCAATTTGGACTCCTCAATGGCTCCAATATGCCTTTTATTTTACAACCTTCCCATTTTTTCTGTTCATGCTGTTCTTTCCTTGTGTTTGAGGGATGTTTCCACTACCATCTCCCAAATCCTACCTGTAAAAATCCTACAATTACTTCAAAGTGTTCATCACCATGAAGTGGGCAACTAGGTGATGAATAAATAAATAAAAAGCCAATCCTTAGCCTTGTGGAAGGTCCCTTTTATCTTGAAGTAACAGAGAACAAAATGGTAGAAAAGGGGGTAGGTGGTGTAAAGAATCACACACAGTTCTTGAACCAGCTATTTCAGGCTGAGCCCAAATGTTTCACAGGGCTTTCCAGATTCCCCCCAAAGACATTATTTTTCTTTTCTCCAGAGAACTCTATACCTCTCATGAATTTATCAATTACTCTAGTCTGTCTTATATTAGAGTTATGGTTGTCTAGCCTTTTTCCCCATTACTGAACTACAAACTCCCCCAAAACAGGACTGTGTCTTATTCGCTTTTCCTCCCTCCCCCAACACTTTGAACAGTTCCAAATGGCCCTAGTCCAGGGTCAGGCAAATAGTAGCTGCTTGATAAATATTTTGATCTGAATTGACTGCTGTAGGATAAAATTGGTGACACAGGATTTATCACTGGGCAACAAGGGATGGAAAAAAGACTGGGTCTGGAGTAAAATCTTCATTCTCCCATTCACTCCTTGTCAGACCTTGGATAAATCACTTTCTGTCTCTGTGCTCTCCTCTGTAAAATGAAGGAGGTCACATGGACTCTTATTTCCAGAGAATAAATAATGAAATACATTTATGTATTCTCTGCGGAGAGGTGGAGGACTGAGTACAGAATGCATCATATGCTGACAGATGTAGTTCACTGTGTCAAAAGATTTTTCTTCAGTTCACAGGGGATGGGGTGAGGTATACTGAGAAATAATGAGTGAATTTTATCACTATGGGAAATTTCAGGGTGGCATCTTCCTTCACTAAAAAAGTAGATAAATTCTGGGGAATTGCTTAACACACATTAGAGTTTAAGGGATTTTCATAGATACGGTCACATAACTAGTAAGTTTCTCAGGGCAGAATCTGAACTCATATCCTCCTCCAAGCCCAATACTTTAGTAAACTATGTTGGCCCTTAACAATTAAACTTAAAATAAAAATGAAATAAAAAGGTTGTATGAAAAGATCTCTAAGGTTCTTTAAGAACTAAAATCTATGATTATTAAAGTATAATAATAATGAGGATGATTATAACTACTATTTATATAGCATTTTACATATATTATCTCGTTTTATCTTCACAACAGCTTTATGAGATAGGTGGTATTATTACCCTCAGGTGAAGAAATTGAGATAAACAGAAGGTAAGTGACATGCTCAGCGTCACAGGACTAATGTCTGAGGCTACATCTGAACTCAGGTCTTCCTGACTCTAAGTCTAGCAATCTCTCTATTGGACCTCCTAACTGCCTAAGTGGGTATAGAAGGAACCTAGGGAACAGTGAGGTAAGCAGACAACAATTCAGGAAGCTTGTAGGATTTAAGGAGACAAAAACAGAAAGATGGCAGAGATAGAAATATGTTAGAAACAAAATTGAGGTATCTAGAGAATCTTAAAATGTGTGCACATAAATTGTCTGTCTTTTTATAAAATAAAGGGACCACTTAAAGAGACATATGGGATGTGGGCTAAAGGATATTAACTGGGAAACTTTAAAAATCAAATAAAAGGAAATCAGTATTTAAATGTAATATTTATAGCCCCAACGGTCTCTAAGTTGAGCTAAGGAGCATGATTGAGAATTTCAAGCTTCACCTAGTTTTAAATAAGAAAAAACCTGTAGTTCCCCTTTAACTGAATGCTCTCTGCTCAGGGAAAGTTGATGAAAGGGTTGGGCTTTTCACCATGGCAGAAATGATTTTCTGTTTACCCAACCCTCTGAAAATCTGATTTTCCATGCCCAAATGATATAATAAGCACTTATTCTATACTATATTTTCATTCTGCTGTACTGCCTTTCAAGGCAGCAACAAAACACGAATGGAGAAACAGGAGTTCTTTCTTGAAATGAAAACTTTCCAAAGGACCAAGTCCCAGTGGTCCTGAGACTCTAGTGAGAAGAATCCTCGAAAAAAAAAAAATCTTCAAATAAAAAGAAGGGAATGTGGGAAAATAGGTACACTAAGATGCTGTTGATAGAGTTGTGAACTAGTCTAACCATTATAGAGAACAATTCACAACTATGCCCCAAAATCTATTAAACTGTGTATAACAACCCTCTGACCATTAGTAGTCTATGTCCCAAAGAGACTAAAGGAAAAGGAAAAGGACCTACACATACAAAAATATTTACAGTAGCTCTTTCTATGGGACAAAGAATTGGAAACTGAGGGAATGTCCATGAAATAAGGAATGGCTCAACAAGCTATTGTAGGTAAGTAAGATGGAATACATGCTGCATGAAATGATGAAGGGGATGGCTTCAGAAAACCCTGGGAAGACTTAGATGAACAGATGAAGAGTGAAGTGAGTAGAGCCAGGAGAATAATTTACACAGTAACTACAATATTATAAAGAGAAGACTTAGTGACTTTGATCAGCAAAATGACCTACAATTCCAAAGGACTCATGATGAATAATGCTATCAAACTCCAGACAGAGAACTGGTAAACTCAACATGCAGACTGAAGATTAATTTTTTCAGTTGGCTTCTTTTTCTCGATTTTTTTTCCTCCCAAAACATGGTTAATGCGGAAATTAGTTTTGCATGACTTCATATTTGTAAAGGCTTTTGTATTTCTTGCCTTCTCAATAGGTGGGGGAGGGGTGAAGGAAGGAAGAGAATTTGAAACTGAAAATAAAATAAAATTGAATTTTTAAATATATGAATAAATAAATAAGTCTTCTACCCCAGGGGCTGAAGCTATATAAAAAATGTTTTTCTATTAAATTACTGTCATATAGGATAGCTAAGTGGTACAGTGGCTAGAGGGCTAGAAGACTCCCTTTGGAGTCAGGGAGGCCTGAGTTTAAATCTGCCAAAGAGATTTACTAACTGTATGACCAAGGACAAGTCACTCAATCTCTCTGTGCCTCAGAAAAATAGGGATAATAACAGCACCTACTTTGTATAGCTGTTGTAAGAATCAAAAAAGATAAAATATATAAAGTGCTTTACAAACTTTGAAGCATTACATAAATATTATTATTCTTAATGATAGTCTTATTTGTTGTTTGAAACACTCCCAACTCTGAGCATCAGTCCTTCACAAAAGCTTAACATGACCTTTTGGCGGGGACACTATCCATACACTTAGTAAGACTTCATCTTTAGAAACAGCTTCTTTAGCTGGTGCAGTGCTGTTTATGGGAAAAGAAACAGAAAATTTCAAGAAGATCTATAGCCATAGAAAATACAAAACTTGGGGCTGGGAATGATGGGGGTGGGGGTTGGAGAATTGGGAAAAAAAGAAAACCCAGAATATAATAAGTTTTTAAAGCAAACATTAGTTTAGGACTTAAAAATTGTTATTCTAGCTTAGTTTTCTCATAAAATTATGCTTGATGTATTTAAAGATATGAAAGCCTGGGAAAAACAAATGTTTTTGGGGAGAACAAAAATCTTTTGGAGGGGGGAATTAGACTTTCTCCTCAAAGTTTTCCAGTTGTCCTACCAAGTTTTACTTCTGCTTGCTAAAAGACACTTAACAGTTCTGTGCTAGAAAACTACCTTGAAAGGCAGGAGAATGTGCCTTAAAGGCAGGCTAATTCTTACTCATGGGGCTCTCCTAGAAAGAAATCCTTTGGAAGTCCTAGAGAGACCCCAGGGATGCTCAAGACCAATGACTGGCTACAATTTCTCTTAGTTCTAGGATCTACTCTACATTTCGAAAGCTTAAATATGCTCATTGTAAATTACAAAGTGGGGATGTCTGGCAGGACAGAGAGGAGCACAGGGGAAGTCATTTAGCCAGTCTAATGTTACTATTACCACTTTGAGCCACTGCCCTGAGCTAATTTTTATGTTTGTTTTTAAAGTTAGGTTGAAATGTCACAAATGGAAAATTGAAGTAAAGAGTACCAGTTTACCACAGGACTGGACACACCTGGCCACAAGCACCCACCAAAAGAAACTGACTTCATTAGTACAAGAGGCAGCAAGTGAAATGTACATCTGAAATCAGCCTGCACATGGAGAAAGTGCTGAGGCCAAAGGCACTGTCTGTTTTTACAGCTGTGTGAAGTCTTAGTTCTCAACTCTTACCAACACTCAGGAGTGGGGGCAAAGAGCCCGAGGAAAAAGGTCTCCAACCTCTTCAGCTGCAATGTGGCTCACAAAGGATTTTAAGAACCAGTTAATGAAATAAAACAAGACCAGATGAGGTGATATGATGAACTTCATTTCTGCAGCTAATTTATATGTTTGAATCTCAAATGAGGTTTAAAAAAAACTCAGAACATTCCAGATAAAATGTCAAAGCTAATTCTGTCAGCCACAAGACAGCATTTGATTTCTGGCCCAGCTGCATGAGCATGCCTCACTTTACATGAAAGCTGGTATAGTATAAATTTTTGTAAACTGAAGAATATTTTCCCATTGGCTTATACTGTAATCCTGTTAAGTAGTTAGTGATTTCTAAACCAACACTTAAATGCATATGCTCTCCATTTAAAAGACTCCTTTGGCAATTCAATTCACCAAACATTATAAGTGCAAAGATCTGTGAGAGGTACTGCGGGATATAAGAATGGAAAACAAGAGACCCTGGCCTGGAAGAAGTTTATAATCTAGTAAAGGAAACAACATGCACACAGATAAGTATAGTAGAAAGTAGAAGGTGATGAGGAGGCAAAGAAGAAAAGAGAAAGTACTCAAAGAAAATTTCAGGAAGGAAATAGGCAAGATTTTCAGAGAGGATAACAATCCAGACCCAAGTGCTGAAATTTATAAATTCCAATTTTCCTACATAATTGAAAAATCCTGTTCTGAGAGTCGGGAGAACTGGGTTCAAAAGCTGACCCTGATATTAATCACTCTCTCATCCTTAGCAAGTCTTTTTCCCCTCTGAAGTCCATATTCTACTTCTGTAAAATAAAGCGTTTGAACAAAATTAGGGGTTCACAACTTGGGGTCTTCAGGGTCCAGGAAGGCAGTTGGTGGCAAAATGGATAGAAGTCAGGGTCTGGAGTAAGAAAGATCTGAGTTCAAATCCAGATTCAGACAATCTACTAGATGTGTAATCCTGGGCAAGTCACTTAACCTCTGTGTGCTTCAGTTTCCTCATCTGTAAAATGAGGATAATATCATCAACTTCTCAGGGTTGTTGTGAAGATAATATAATATTTATAAGGTACTCTAGTTGTCACAACATCAACATCATCATGAAATTAAGCATTTGCTTCAACTGTTTTAAAACATTCTGGGAAGGGATACATATGTTTCATCAGAATACTACAAGAATCCTTGACACAAAAAAGATTAGCACCCCTGGACTGATAATGATGATTTCTAAGGTCCCTTTCAGGCAACATGACACAATGGACAGAAGTGGCCTCTGAATAAAGAAGACCTGGGTAGAAGGCCTGCCTGTGACAGGCAGCAGCACATCCTGGCTGTCTTAGGCAGAATGTGTTTCAGACTCTCATGGTTCTTTTAATGTAACTGTTAAGTTACAGAATAGACTAGAATAGAATAGAAGCTAAAGATCCCCAGTTGTATCCACACATGCACCTGCCCATATGTGGCTACTGAACATCTTTCTCTCCTATATGTTTATCATATGGAGAAAGCAAGCAATTCGTGATAAAAGCAGAAATAACAATTTGAGATTTTTTTCAAATCCATATGGCTTTCTTCATTGTTCTTCATAGGCATGGCAATGAAACCTGGCCTTACTAGTATTTCTATGTCATTAAGAGGTCACCTAGTACACACCCCTGCCTTCAGACAAGATGAGACCTTAACCAATCTGACAGATGAACTAGAGCTAGGCTGGATATTTTGAGAAAAGAGTAATTCCTGAGAAATTATACTGATATTACTATGGCCCAAAGTATACAGAAGTCAATGAAGAGCTAAAGATGACAGTGAGTTTGCCATCTCCATCCTCACTGATATATGAGAAGTTTTTGCTCTAGGGCAGGCATTAGCAACCTGGAACCAATGAAGGTTGTAATGTGCTCCACGCATAAGCACTCTAGACACTGAGTGACCACTATCACACACCTTACTTTGAGTAATCATATAGGCAGGAGCTAGTAAATATGCCTGAATCAATCAATAGGCACTTAGTAAGTGCCTACTTATACCAGACACTGTGCTAAGTGCTGGGGATACAAAAAGAGACAAAAGACAATCACTGCCCTCAAGGAGCTCAGAATCTAATGGGGGAAACAACATACAAAAAACTTTCTACAAAGTAAGCTACATACAGAATGAACAGAAAATAATTAATAGAGGAAAGGCACTAGAATTAAGAGAGGCTGAGAAGACTTCCTGTAAAAGGTTGGATTTAGTTGGGACTTATATGAAGTCAGGGAGGTTAATAAAGAGGAGGAAGGAACATGTTCCAGGTATGTGGGACAGCCAGAGAAAAATGGAGTGTTTTGTTCACAGAATGATCAGGAGTCCAGTGTCACGGGATCAAAGAAAACTCATCAGGGAGCAATGTGCAAGAAGGTTGGAAAGGTAGGAGGGTGCTAGATTATGAAGGGCTCTGAATGCCAAACAGCGGATTTTGTATTTGATCCTGGAGGCAACAGAATTGGGGGGAGATGGGGAGAGGAGAAACAGAGAGGTAAGACAAGCACTTTGGGAAAATTGCTTTAGTGGTTAAACGGAGGATAGATTAGAGTGGGAAGAGACTTGAGATAGGCAGACCCACCAGCAGCCTTTGGCAATGATCCAGCCAAGGTGACAAGATGCTACACTAGAGTGGTGGCAGTGTCATAGGAGAGGAGGGGGAATATTGAGAGGTGCTGTAAAAATGAAATCAACAGGCCCTGGCAGCAGCTTGGATATGGAGGGGAGGGGAGGAGAGATAGTGAGGAATTCAGGATGACTCCTAGGTTGCAAGTCTGAGGGACTGGGACAATGGTGTTGCCCTTGATAGCAAAATGGAGGATAGGAAGAGGGGAGGGTCTTAGGGGTAAAGAAGAGTTCTTTTTTAGACATGGTTAGCATAAAATATCTACTGGATATACAGTTTTGGATATCTGAAAGGGAGTTGGCAGTTTCACCAAAGGGTCAAGAGAGGAAAAGGGAGAGAGTGGCTAATGAAGGAAGATGACTTGGGAGAGAACTGGAGTCAAGAGATTAGAAGTCATGATGTGGATGAAGAGTAGAGTTTAGTAAAGGAAGGAAGAGGGAGAGATGAAAAGTCAATTACAGTCAGATAAGGGAATTTCAGAATTCTTGAACACAGAGGTGTTATATTTGTGGGTCATGGCAAGACCTAGGGTATGACCATCTATGTATATGGCTGAGGTGGGATGGAGGAATAGGCCATGGGAAGTGAGCAGATTGAGGAACTAAGTGATTAGAGTACTTGAGGGAGAGTTAAAATGTATGTTGAAGTCTCTTAGTATGAGAGCAAGAGTTGGAGAGGAGAGAAAAATTGTGAGCTACATAACAAATTCTTTGAGGAAGAAAGGGGAGTGACAACAGCTACAAGGATTTTGGTTGAGCAGTATAGATAAACTGCATGAACATCAAAGGAAGATCAGGGAGAGTGTGAAAGTGGCAATGGGGAGCAAGTTGTATTCCAAAATGAGTGAAGATATAGCCAGTACTGGAAAGGGTGGCCAGGCAGGTCATGTCATCAAAGGAGTCAGTAAGAGACAGCAGATGGAGAAATGGGAAAGGAAAAGATTTAGGATGAAGGGAAGTTTCTTACCTATGCGACAGGCATTACAAAGAGGATGAGCAGAGTTCAGTTGAAATGTTGAAGTGAGGTGGATGATGGAAGTGGGAAGAACTGGCATTGAGGAGGACAGGGTACGTGGAATGGGGTTTGGATAATGACCTTCAGGAGTTCAGTCACTGGGAAGTGTGAAGGGTGGGAACCAGGAGTGAAAATGTTTATTATTGGGTGGAGGGCACCACTCCAACAGAAGAGGCACAGCAGGAGATGGGAAGCACAAGTGTGCAATCAGAGACTGTTTGACTCTTCTCATCTGAGGAGGCTAGCAATGAGGTAGCAGCTGAAAATGAAAGAATTCCTGTGCAGGCAAAGGTCCTTTAGGGCAGATGGATGGTAGTGGAATGCTCTCCAGTGACAGCTAGACTACTCATTTCGAGTGCAGCCCAGTTTCATAGCTGAAGAAAGGGGTCTAAGTTCAAGTTAGACTTCATGGGTTTGCTGGCAACTTACTTAAGTGAGTGAATGGCATCTAAGTGAAAAAAAAGAAAAAAGTGCTGAGCTTTGCTCTGGATTACTGGGACAGCATAAGCAATCAGAACAAAAGTTCATATTTTTGTAATGGCATCCATTTTCATTTCCTTCAATAAGGAGATCATCAGCCAAGACAAGAAAGAAAGAAATGGAAGCAAGCAGTTCCAAAAAGTGAATAGGGCCTGTGCAGAGGGAGTTGAGTTCTCTTTAGAAAGAACCTAAGCATCAAAGGTACACCAAGCCTGCAGGCCTAGACAAGCACCTAGAACACAAGAAAGATTCACTCATGAAGCACTTGGTACCAACAATTCCCAAACAAAGGTGTTTACAAGAGTAGAGTTTGGTAAAGGAAGGCAGAGGGAGAGATGAAAAGTCAATTACAGTCAGATAAGAGAACACAAGGGAGACTGAGCAGATATCTTTGCCCAGGGTCTCCCTCTAAAAAGCACATCTCTCACAGCAGATCTGTGAAGCAGATTAAAGTAGAGTAACAATTATTGGCCCCATTTTGCAGCTGAGGAAACTGAGACCCAGAGAGATGAGGTATTAATCACAAAGCTAGCAATGGGCAGAACCTGGACTGGAACCAATAAAGTCAGAGATCTCTAGACCACATTGTGGGAACTCTCAGATTACTGGAGGCAGCTCAAGCTGGGTACTGTACAACCACTGCTGTTGGATATGTCAGGCTTCTGCCTGCATCAGCAAATCTGAACATTATTATCAGTGTTTCATGGCATCATCTCTTTCCAAGGTGTGCTGGGAGAGCCCCAGTCCCAGTAGTGTTCTTCCCCACTGCCCAAAGGCATTCCCCTAACCTCTAGTGAAGAGATTCAGACTAATTCTTAGTTATCTAGGACATAATTTTCATATTAATCACTACAGATAATACCAGTCCTCAGGTCAGAGCTAACTGGGTCAGTCAGTCAGCAATTCAAAAACAGAGGGCAGAGAGATCTTTCCTAAAGCAGCTGGTGCTTCTGACCTGACAGAGGCAAACCATGGACTGGGAGAGTGAGGAAAAAATATCTGACTACGTTCACTTACCCCCATGACTCTGCCACGCTGCTCAACGTCCTCCCACATAAAATGAACTATGATACGACACATGTAGTTCCCTGAACGGCCTTCCTGCTTCATCCGGACAAGACACATCCTGGGAAAAAAGCAAACAGTCACAGGCTGCCTTCAGTCTCTTCTCCTTATACTTCCCCACGAGGCACTCCATCCCCCAGCTCCATGCCTTTGTACTCCATCTTCACTTGCTGGGATCCCTGGCTTCCTTTGAGCCTCAGCTCAGATGCCATACTCTTCACAGATTTTCCTGGACCTCCTAACAGGGGTGGGGAACCTTTGACCTCGAGTACACATGTGGCCCTTTAGGTCGTCAAACAAAGCCTTTTCCCTGAATCCAAACTTCACAGAAAATAATCTCAAAACGCTGCAAGTTCCCCACCCCTGTCAGGTAGGAATCCCAATCCCAAAAGGATTTGTTGATTCTTGATTAGTCTGTTCATCCCTTCATCCACCTATTCATTCAACAGAATTCATTAAGCACCTACCTACTATGTACAGAAAAGCATGCTAAGTGCTAAGGAAAATATAAAATTCATGGAAGACATGTCAAGGGAAATAATAAAAAAGCATTGTAGGAGATAACACTTCCAGTCTTCAAAATATATTAGGAAGCAGCAATCAACAAAATCATTCAGGATTAGTTAAAAAGTGGGAAACCAGATTAACGGAACAAGCTAGACAAGGGAGAATAAGTAGCAATGAACAAGATTCCAGTGTTCAATAAAACTGAAAACATTAAATTACCCAGGAAAAAGCAATCTATTTGATTAGAATTCTTGGGAAAACTGGAAGACAGTATGGAAAGAATTAGGCTTAGACCATCCATATTCCATAATGAATTCAAAATGGATGTGACCTGATATTAAAGATTATATCATAAAAATCTGAAGAAAAGCAGATCATATACCTTTCACAATTACAGGTAGGAAATGTGTTCTTTAGTTTTAAAATAAGTTTTTTATCAATGTCTTCTGTTTTTTACATTGTATTTTTTTCTCCAGTATTCCTCCTCTTCTCCTGGAGAGCCATTCCATTATAACAAACAGTATTTTTTAAGGACACATACACACACACACACACACACACACACACACACACACACACACAAAAACAGCACCATAAATCGAAATATTAAAAAAAGCCAAAAATATGTACAATACACAATAGCTATGGATGTCCAAGTTGGATTTATACTGGAGATTCAAACCTTTGCATTAACTGTTGCAAAGTGAAGCAAGCAGATCATGAAAACAGTATGTGCAATAAGTAGAATGAATATGGTGAGAACAATAGACATAAAACATTTCTAAATGAACGCTACAAAATTATAAAGATAACCTTGGCCTCCAAAAAAGAGATATGAGAAGCTAACCACCAACCAGCACTTTGGTGAGTAGGGGAGATCCATAGTTATGGAACACTGCATTTAATTTCAGATGGCTCTTTTTTTAAATATAGTGAGCAGTTTTGCTCAACTTTTTTTCTCTTCTTACTCGTTCTCCTTGAAAATTTCTTTTTCTTATTAACAATGGCTCTCCAGAAGGTAGGAAAGGCATATAGGAGGAAAATATGTGATATAAAAACAAAAGGTATCAATAATAACAAATATTTATTATTAAAAATAAATAATACAGAATGTCAATAACATTTTTAAAGTAAGCCTGATAATTTGATTGGTACAGTATTAAAATTATAAATGAAAATTTTTATTATATTTGCATAGCAGAGCCCTGAGCACTGAATATTCCATTTTTCTACTTAAGTTGTTCTCTATTTCTTTAAGAGTACTTCACAACAGAATCTAGAAAAGTCTTTTGTGGGCTTTGGCAGGTTGAATTCCAATATTTTATACGTTTTGTAGCTATTTGGAATGGGATTTCCCTTTCTATTATTGCCTCTTGCATTTTGTTATTATTATATGTTAGACATCACTGATTTCTGAGAGTTTATTTTGTGGCCTCTAACTTTGCTAAAACCTCAGTCTCAATTAGTACTTTTGCATACTCCTTAAGATATTATTTTTTTATTTGTTTTAATCAGCTAAGTTCTGTCTTCTCAACTCTCTCAGTCAACCCTAATTGAGAACAGAATAACAAAGCAGAGTTCATCAAAACTAATTTTCACATTAGCCTTGTCCAAAAACAACCCCTGTCTCATTCTGAATGGTGGCAGCTAACATGTTTCCTCCTTAGTTCTCTGGAATCCTAGTTATTAAGATGGTAAGAGTTCAGCACAATAGTATTCCACCACTTATATATGCCATAATTAATTCATTCCCTAATTTACAGGTACCCCCTCAGATTCTCATTCTTTTTTGATTAATATATATGTATAATATATATAAACATATATATTAATCTTCAATATTCATTTCCACAAGATTTTGAGTTTCAAATTTTCTCCCCATCTCTCCCCTCCCAGCTCATCCCAAGATGGCATGCATTCTGATTATCCATTCCCCTAGTCTGCCCTACCCTCTATCATTCCCCCTCCCCTTCCCCCTTACTTTCTTATAGGGCAAGATAGATTTCTATACCCCACTGTCTGGACATCTTATTTACCAGTTTCATGAAAAAACGATTTCTAATGTTTTTAAAACTTTGGGTATCAAATTCTCTCCCTTCTTCCCTCCTTACCCACCCTCAGTGAGAAGACAAGCAACTCAATATAGGTTACATAGGTGCAGTCATGCAAAACACTTCCATAATGGTCATATTGTGAAAGAACTATATTACCCTCCATGTTATCCTGCTCCCCATTGATTCAATTCTCTCCTTTGACCCTGGCCCTTTTCAAAAATATATGTTTCTAACCATCCCCTCCCTTAATCTGCCCTCATTTCTATCACCCTTCCCCACCTTCCCCCTTCCCCCTACTTTCCTGTAGGGTAAGATACTCAATTGACTATGCATGTTATTCCCTTCTTAAGCCAAATACAATGAGAATAAAGTTCACTCATTCCCTCTCAGTTCTCCCCTTTTCCCCTCCATTGTAAAAGTTTTTTCTTGTCTCTTTTATGTGAAATAATTTACCTCATTCTCTCTCTTTCTCCCAATATATTCCTCTCTCACCCCTTAACTTTATTTTCTCAATATCACTCCTTCATATTCAGCTCCTCCTTTGTCCTCTATCTATAATATTTCCTTCAACTACCCTAATACTAAGCAAGGACTCATGAGTTACAAATATCATCTTTCTGTGCAGGAAAGTAAACAGTTCAACTTTAATAAATACCTTATGATTTCTCTTTCCTTTTTATCTTTTCATGCTTCTTTTGATTCTTGCATTTGAAAATCATATTTTCTATTCAGCTCTGGTCTTTTCATCAAAAATGCTTGAAAGTCCTCTACTTTACTTCATATCCATTTTTTTCCTCTGAAGTACTATATTCAGTTTTGATAAGTAGGTGATTCTTGGTTTTATAAGCCTAGTTCGTTTGACTTCCAAAATATCTTATTTGAAGCTCTTCAATCCCTTAATGTAGAAGCTGCTAGATCTTGTGTTCTCCTGATTGTATTTTCACGATACTTGAATTGCTTCTTTCTGGCTGCTTGTAATACTTTCTCCTTGATCTGGGAACTCTGGAATTTGGCTACAATATTCATAAGAGTTTTCCTTTTGGGATCTTTTTCAAGAGGCGATCACTGGATTCTTTCAATCTCTATTTTACCCTCTGGTTTTACAGGGCAGTTTTCCTTGATAATTTCTTGAAAGATAATGTCTAGGCTCTTTTTTGACTATGGCTTTCAGGTAGTCCAACAATTTTTAGATTATCTCTCCTGGATCTATTTTCCAGGTCAGTGGTTTTTCCAATGAGATAATTCACAATGCCTTCTTTGTTGTAAATTTCTTGATTTCTCATAAAGTCATTAGTTTCCATTTGCTCCATTCTAATTTTTAAGGAATTATTTTCTTCAGTGAGCTTTTGGATCTCCTTTTCCATTTGGCCAATTCCACTTTTTTGAGACATTCTTCTCCTCATTCACTGGCTTTTTGGACTGCTTTTGTCATTTGGATTAGTTTATTTTTAAAGGTGTTATTTTTTTCAGTATTTTTTTGGGGTCTCCTTTGGCAAGGTGTTGACTCATTTTTCCTGATTTTCATCATCCCTTTCATTTCTCTTCCCAATTTTTTCTCTACTTCTCGTACTTGGTTTTCAAAATCCTTTTTGAGTTCTTTTATGCTCATCATTCAATCAAATTTAATTAACTTTTTATGTTTCTCAATTCCTGTGCTTAAAAAGTTTCTATGAAGCTCTGACCTTTTCATCAGGAATGCTTAAAAGCCATTTATTTCATAAAAGATCCATTTTTTTTCCTGTGTAGCATTATACTCAGTTTTGCTGGGCAAAGTATTCTTGTCTATAAGCCTTTATGCTTTTTGAATTATCATATTCCAAATGCTCTGCTTTTTTTCTTTTTCTTTGACTTGGAAGCTCTGGATTTTAGTTATAATGTTCTTGTGAGTTCACCTTTTGGGGTGTCTTTCAGGAGGAGATCATTGGATTACTTTTATTTCCCTGGTTCTAAGAGATTTGGGCAGTTTTAAGATTTCGTGAAATATATATTTTTCAGTTATAGTTTTCAGGTAGTACAATGATTCTTACTTTTTTTTCTCCTCAAAAGAATTGATGGAGTCTGAATACAGACCAAAGGGTACTATTTTCACTTTATTTTTTTCATATTTTTTTCCTTTGTTCTGTTTCACAATATGACTAATATGGAAATGTATTTCACATGATTGTACATATATAACCTATAGCAAATTGCTTATTCTTTTAGGGAAGGGGAAAGAGACAGAAGGGAAAAAATTTGAACTCAAAATTTTATTTTTAAAAAATGAATGTTTAAAAAAAATTTTTTTTCTCCTTGATTTGTCTTCCAGATCCGTTTTTTTTTTTTTACTCTAAGATAGTTTATATCTATTTTTTTTCCAACTTTCTGACTTAGTTTCATTATTTCTTTTTGCTTCATGAAGTCATTGGCTTCTGTTTGGTCCATTCTAATATTCAGGGAGTTTCTTGCTTAGGATTTTCAAAGTAAACCATCATGTCATCAGCAAATACAGATAGTTTTATTTCCTCTTCACCCATCTTTGTGTCTTTAATTTCTTTATCTTATTGTTATTACTAACATTTCCAGAACTATATCAAATAAAAGTGGGGGGAGTAAGTATCCTTGCTTTATTTCTGAATTTATTGGGGAAGCCTCTAATTTATTGTAATTGTCTGTGATATTTACCTCTGGTTTGGGATAGATAATGTTCTATTTTAAAAACGGACTATAGTTTGTAGGATTTTTAGCATAACTGAGTGTTATACTTTGTCAAAGGCCTTTTCTGATGAATCAATCATATGGCTTTGTATGTTTTTCTTATAATTATGTTGACTGCTCTAATGTTAATAGTAGAGAAGGACAAATATAGACAACTGGTACAAATTCAACTGGTCGTGATGACTTCTTATATAAATCATTGTAGTCTCTTTGATAGGATTTTGCTTAAGTTTTTTGAATCAATATTCATTAATGATATTGTTCAGTAATCCTACTTCTGTACCCTGTGATTTTTTTATGCACTGATTTCAGGTATTAGGACATTTTTCTCATAAAAGGCGTCAGGCAGTATGCTTTCTCAATTTTTGAGAATAATTTGTGTAGTACTGTTACTAATTGTTTTTTAAAAATTTGACAGAATTTTTCTTTGAATCCACTAAGACCAGGAATATTTTTCCTTTGGTAGTTCCTTGACAGCTAATTCTATTTCCTATTCTGAGACTGGATTATTTAAGATCTCTATCTAGTCTCCCATCAATTTTGATATATTACATTTTTAAAGTATTCTTTTATTTCTTTTATATTCTCAGTTTTGGTGGGATATTTCTAGTTTTGCTATTTCACCTAATTTTTTTTGCTATTGTTTTTTTTTTAACTTGCTGCCATCTTATTTTTAATCAGACTGGTTAAAGGTTTATCAAATTTATTAGTCTTTTCAAAGAACCAGTTGTTAGTTTTATTATTTTTATACATTTAGTTTCCAGTTTATTTATTTTCCCTCTAATTTTTAATACTTCCTCTTTTGAACTTAGTTTAGGTTCATTTGTTGGCTTTCCAACAACCACCAAAAAAAAAAAAATCAAAAGTGAATGCTATGAAATTTCAAAAAACAAGCATGGCTCCAAAGAAGGGATATAAGATGACACTGCCATCCCTTCCCCTTGCAGAGAGTTTAAGTACACTGTATGTGCTATCATATAATGTATGGATCAGTTTTGCTGATTTTTTTCCTCTATTTTTGTCTTTAAAAAACACTGTTTTATGATGGCTCATTGGGAAGTACGGGAAGAATACAGGGGAATATTTTGGTATTTTTTTTGAAGAGACATCAATAAAAGTTTATTCAAAAAAAAGAAAAAATTTTTTTAAGATATAAACTATAATCCACAATATTATATGGTATGTTATTTATCAAGTGACAAAACAGGTATCATATGAGATTTGCAGGGACAAGTTTATTACTGACTACAGAACCTGGAAGACTCAGTGATCTAGGTCTTAAACAAATGGACAGCAATTTAACTTGAGGGGAATCCAAAAGCATACATGGAATGAGAACATTTCAGACTTAAGCAAAGACTCAGAAGCAGAATAAGCCACAGTTTGTTCAAGAGGCAGAAAACAAGACCAGCCTGGCTAAAGATGGAATATGTGGAAGGAAGAAACATAAGCTAACACTAAAAAGGCTCCTTTTCCAGTGGCACCTGGAATGACAAGCAAAAAATCTAAATTCTACTTGGTAGGCAATAGAAAGCCAATAAAGATTTTTGAAAAGAGAAGCAAGACTCAAGCACAAGAAAGATTACTCTGGATGTGTGAATAATAATTGAAAGAGTATACACATAAGAAACCTGTTAAAAGGCTTCAAGATTAAAAGAAGATAATAGCATGTAAGAGTTTCTGTTCATTTTGCAAATAGTCCATAAGAATAACAGACTTCTATGTCAGAATCTGCCAGCTAGTCCACACAGCCTCTAGCCGGAAACACTTACTTGTCAAAGTGAAAGGATGACATTGGATGGCTCTCCTCTCTCTTTTTTCTCATCCCTTCTTCCTTTTTTTACTTGCCCTGTTGGGGTAGCTAGGTGGTGCAGTGGATAAAGCACCAGTGCATGAGTCAGGAGGACCTGAGTTCAAATCTCACCTCAGACACTTGACACTCACTAGCTGTGTGACCTTGGGCAAGTCACTTAACCCCAACTGCCTCATCCTAGGTCATCTCCAGTCATCCTGATGAATATCTGGTCACTGGATTCAGATGACTCTGGAGGAGAAGTGAGGCTGGTAACCTGAACAGCCCTCCCTCACTCAAAACAAAGTCATGTCATGTCATACAAGTCATGTCATCTGATGGCATGGTTTTCTTCGGCAACGAAAGACAAACACATACTTGCCCTGCACTGCCTCCTCCCAAACCTTTTTCCTAAATAAGGGAGCTTTTTAAAGTGCTCAGTTTACAGCCTGCCAGAGCTGGAAGGAGCCTTAAAAATAATTTACTCCCACCCTTTCATTTCACAGAGGAGGCAAATTGTGGAAGAAGGAACTTGTCCGTGGTCATACAAAGAATCAGGAGCAAAGCCTGGACTGGAATTCTAGGCTCCTTATGCGAGCTCTGAGGGCAAGAAGAGCACCTTATACTTCATTATGCGAATAGAAGAAATGATCGCTAATGTAACTTCTACTTCTGACAGTATATGATTCTATGAACTTTGTTTCTGGATGAGGAGGGGGCTGGTCATAGAAAGAACTGGATACTCAACTCCAAGAAAATCAAACTAGGTAAATGGACCAACATTCATTTCTCATATGGTTTTCTGGAGGTTATTCACACCATTCCTATTGGCCTTTCACCTGAAAAGACATTATATGTTCTGATGCATAAGTGCTGTCAGGGACCAATTCATCAACAGCAATAGTGAGGTAATGGAATTCATTTATTTGAAAGTTTGGAAGTTTGTTAATGCACCTGCCCCTGAGATTTAAAAGGCCCAGCTTTTCTCAGACCATAAACTTTCTAACTCCATGGACATGAGGTGAAATGTTTTCCATTTCACAGGGCAGCATGTTCTCTTGCTTCCATGGATACCATCCCAGCTGATGGTTATCTTAGAGCAATGAAATGGTGGGGTAAAGACAAATTCAAGAAATTTAGGACTATTTTTGAAATGGGGTCTTGTTAAGAAGATGAGACCCTAATTATAATTCAAACTCAGTAACCAAAAATCAGGATTCAACATGAGGGCCTCCATACTACCAATTTGCATGGAATCCTTAAGCATACAGCAGAACATTATGTTGTAGCCTAATTCCTTTCCCCCACCTGACCCTCACTCATTCGATTTCATAGGTCTTTATGTCCATGATTATGCACTTACAATATTCTATTTAAATTGTCTGGATGATAAATCAGAGTAGCGTGATTAACACGAAAAAGTTACAGAAAGTGCACCACCTCCCTCTACAGAGTTTGGACATTTTCTCATTATTCTCCAAGAAGTGCTTTATTTACTAGGAGAAGCTTTATTTATGCAGTCTATTACGGGTCCAGAGCAACCTCTCTTTGCACTGGACTTATCAAAGGGACCAGTCTAGAGAAGATATAACAAAAACTAAATACAGATGCAGAGAATTATAAATTTAGAGCTGGAAAGGAACTCAGACATAATCTGGCCCAACCCTCTCAAAGACCAGAGACCTAAGGGTTAGTCCTGGAGGTGGGAAGACCTAAATGTGGACACAATCATTCAGGAACTCTAACTCCAAGCTCAGAGATGGCAGCCAGGGAGGGGAAGCAGCTGAGCCTCTCAGGCCCAGAAATGACAGTACCTAAAGACGAACGGTAGATCAACAACAGTTCTAGATCCAGCTGAAGAAAAGTGGTGGCATAACACTTCCATTCCACATCACTGCAGACTGCTCCCACAGGAAGGAGAACTATTTAAAAGAGATGGAAATCTTATAATAGGTATAATCTTACACGGATCCAGTTCTTAGAGAAACCACTCATTCTAAGGCAAAGAGGAATCATAACTCAGAGGGGAAACTGAGCCCCAAAAGAGGAGGGCATGGACCTTGATAAAAAATTTCATAGCAAATGGGAAAAAAGTGATCATGAGGAGGGCAAAGGGTAACAAAAAAATGCACAATCCAGAAAACAGGAAAATTCCTACCATGCAGCAAATATTTCTATTCTCCCTATAACCTACAGACTTGGTATTTCTAAGAATAGAAGCCAGGGGGCAAGATCTACAAAGCAATAACAGAAAACCTGTTCAGAAGATGGGACTCAAAATAAGTTCTTTAGAAACATTAATTCTGTGAGGAATGCAGAGACTAAAGAAGGAATAAATAAGTATAAAGGCCATAAAAGCAAAGAGAAATAATGAAGAGAATGAGGAGGGAAAAATTCTTTTCAGAAAAGGAGCAGACAATAAAGCTTTTAAAATGAACAATAAACTAAGGTGTTGGGAAAGAGGAAGGGAGATTTTACTTGACTACTAACTGAAAGAAAAAAGAGGATAATATTTAGATAACTAGATAAAAAGAAAAAGAAACTGATAAGCAAACTCCAAATTTAGGAAAAGGGGTAATAAACATGAGGGGGGAGGGTTCTGAAGATGTGGTGAAGAGAATTAGTGAGAATAGGGTTGTTTTAAAGTAGATTAAGCTAAAATAATTGAAAAGATAATGTACTGTCTTTACCAGAGAAGGGAGGAAAAAAAATCTTAATTTGGAAAAACCAGTATTAGAGACAAGTAGAGAGAAATATAAACCTAGCTCTAAAAACTGTAAATATGAATGGATTTAAAAAGAGCAACAAATTAGATAAGAAAGCAAAATTCCATAATCTGGCTTCAGCAATTCTCATGTTCCTTAAACAAATAAAAAACACATCAAGCTCAGATCCAAGTGATGGAAGATTAACAAACAGTATCATCTCCTACTGCCTAAGCTTTTTAATCAACACTATGATTGCTCAGCTCAATCCTATTCTAACATAGGGAAAATTGTTCCTGACAAATTACAATAAAAACTATTCTTAAAAATCCAATAACCCTTTTCTCAATCACATGTTAAAAGGCAGTTCTCAATAAAAACAACAATCATATTCATTCACCAAGTATTTATTGAACATTTATCTTAATACCAAAAGGCAAAATCTCTACTGGTTCTTAAAGTTATGGTGTTGAATCCAACCAGTGAGAAAGCAAGGAAAATGAGACAGAAAATGCTAAAAGCACTACACTTTAGTGCAAGAAAAAAATCTTAAGACTTCTGTTATCTAAACTAAGCCATCCATGTTACAAGGACGGAAACTGAAGCATGTTATTAGTAACCTACTAACAATTAAATTAGAAAACAAAGAAGTAAAAACTCAAAATATACCTACACTACAAAATAAAAACACAAAGGTCTTTAAAATATAAGAAATGACTAAGGAGTCTGAAATGCCTTAAACTCTTAGTTTAAAAAAAAAATCACTGATTTTAGATAAGGTTCTCCTTACTTATTTGAATATAACAGTGTTTCCAAAGCTGATTTGACTGGACAACACTTCTGGACTTGAAATATATTGATGGAACCGATAAATAATATTACAGGAGTTCTAATAATATGAGTATGGTGAAAAGCAAGAGTCATGAAAATTTTGAAGGAAAAATAAAGGAAATAAGACCTATTTTCAGACATAAAAAAGCTGCAGTTAGCATTTTCACTGATACATAATTTCATAATATCTCAGGAGACAAAGTAATGCAAGCGTAAAAAAAATTTACTGAAATCCCTTCTTATTTACATCTCATGACAGAGCAGGTTATGTGGACAGTTTGACAAATGCTCTGTGAATCATGTTCAAGTTCCAGTTGTAACAGCCCCCAAAAGCTCTGTGAAAGAGAAGAAGCGGGGGAAAGCGGAAAGCACACATGGAAGAGGAGCTGAAAATAATAATGACTAAGAGAGAAGGAAGGCAATAACCCTTTTAACTAGTCATTATAACAATGTCCACTCCATCTCCACAACGTACATGTCCATGTGACAACAGAGAAGCTGTCCATAAGCCCCTGAGTGTTGGTGAAGGGAAGAGAGTAGGGTCAGACTAAAATCACTTTTCCCTTTTAGAGTTAGAAAAGGCAGGTTTTTCTAGCCATGAATTCCCTCCTTTTTGCTTGAGTTCTTCTGCCTAAATCTGGAAGGAAAGTATTCCTGTTATTCCTAAAGCTGACCTCCTGCCATGTCTTGGCAGCTAGCAGCATCCTGCCCTTCTCTACTTGGCCCCTCTGACAATGCCAGTTGTGTTTTGGCCTTCGTTTTCCCCTGCAGTAGTTTCTAAGCTGCTTAGCCCAGATTGGATTTGGAATTCAGTGTAAAGATCGTGGGCACTTGGGTAGATTTGTCACTCTGGTTGCTGGGAAGGAATCCTTACCCTGCCATCAGCTGGACTGGCTGCTCTCCTTGGAGGCCAAACAAATCAAGCCTGCATGGCTGCACTCAAGTGCCGGCAGTGTAAGAAATGAATGAGGTTATTTATTTGTTGGCTGGCAAGTTGTCATTTTCCCGGGGCTGTGTACATGGCTATCTCCACCTGGTTTCCTCTACCCACTTATTCTCCAAGCCTGCTTCTCATTTGGAGAGTACAGGGTCACAGGACTCACAAATACAGACCTACTGGGCGAGGCCCTTCCTGAAGCCATCTCATCTGACCACGAGCCTCCTCCAAACACTAATAATTCCTGGCCTGGCTTCTACTTGTCTACTACAGGACAAGCTCCTGGAAGAGAGGTACTGGTACCCTGGGCTATGTGGTTAGTTATGCAATTTCTGTAAAGTGTCATATAGGCCACTAGGCATTGTAGACAAGAGGCTCATTAACACATCATGTTAAAAAGAAATACATGTAGGTGAGTAGATTGAGGAGGGGGGAGAAGTAGTGGGGGAAGAAATATCAAGGCAGGGACAACTAAAATTTCATGAGGAGTGTGAACTCCTTATTGTTTCATCAACCAAGATGAGGCAGCCTTAAAGAGCCCTAACAAAAACATAGAAATGGTCACTATGACTCTAGTTCTGCCACATCAGTGTACCCTGGATAGGCTGAATGCTGACCAGGCAGAGCCTAGAGCACCCCAAAAGGCAGCTGGTACTCAGAGCTTAGAGTACCACATCCTTGGCTTCAAACCAAACACTGTTTAGAGATGGAGTTGTTCTTTCAAGGAAATGGCCAAACTCCCTTCTCTACAAAGTGGGGAAGTAAGGTTCTAAAAGGGGGAAATCACTGTCCCTTGAATACATAGCTACCTTATGGCACCTTCAGAACTAGAACCCGGGTCTTTCTCCTGAGACCAAAATTCTTTCCACTGCATCATGTTGAATACTGTGACCTATATCAATAAAATGGTCTCTCTTTTCACTGATTTGGTTTGGCAACCACCACCCTCACCAGATATTTTCCCTAAGGCTTGGCTCCTTAGTAGTACCACCACCTGACTAAACACCAAAGCCACATTTCTAAGCCCTGATGCTTAGGGCCTTACCCCATAGCCTTTAACCTAAAGCTATCAGCTGCATAATCTGTACCAATCTTAGGGGTTCCAGTAGCAAAGAAGGTAAGATTCATTTCAGTAACTATCAAAACCAAGAAACCTTTCAGAGCAAGAGTCAGTCCTAGGAGCCTCTCTAAGACAAGGAGCCTTTTACAAGGCAGCAGTTCCACAAGCTCCTCAGATGCTCCCTTTGGTTAGAGCAGTAAACTTAGTTCTGCAGAATTTGGCTTCCCCCGATCTGGCAGTTTGATAAATACACTCCCCGCACCCACCTTCCATGTCTCTCCTATATCCTTCTGACCTTTAAAAACAGCAAGTAACTTTAGATGAAAAATTGATTTTTTTGGCTACTGATTTCACAAATGAAGAAAAATATACTGTTTAAGGTGTTAAATATTTTTACATGCAACAAACCTGGCAAAACCTGGCCTCTGTGCACACTGTAGACATCCAGGCATAAATGTCAGCGCTATAATTTGTTATAGGTTTCTGATGACCAGCAATGAAAATTACCACAAATTCTCACAATTTAAACCACTTTTACGTAAATGAGGACTTTCCTAAAACAGCTGCTGGAGGGAACTTTCCGTCGAGCCTCAGCAGGGCTCTCAAAGACCCTGATAATGTGGCTCACTGGGGCACTCGTTCTTTGAGAAAATCCTTCAAATATGAGTTTCTCTCCAAGTCTATGATTTGACCTTTAATAAAAAAAAATGCTAATAGAAGCCAGTTAAAAAAATGAATGGAACAGTTTTTTCAGCCTGAACAAACGTCATTTTATATGCTCAATCCTGCTATGGTCTATACCTTGCAAGTCAGCAGGATTGAAAAAACCCCATGTGGTCAACTTATTTCAAAGGCTCACTTACCAGACATGAAGCAGAGTAATAAGAAACCAAGAGTTGAATGTATCAGGCATCTGGCACCCTGTAAGACAACAGCAAAATAGTTTTTAAATGCAGGTGCTTTAAAAGTAAAGTGTGAAATAGCATATTTATTATATTTTAATTGCTAGTAGGAAGCTGATCAACTCATTAATTCATTGGTTCAACCACCATTTATTATTTATCATGTGCTTATTATGTTCAAAACTCTATGCTAGGCATGGGTTAATATACAAAGATGACAGCTTTTAGCAGAAAATGTTCTCTAGTGATTCCATATAGCAAAAGACCCCTCGAAGACCTTTAATTCAATTTTAAAAGCATGCAAGAAGATTTAGCCTTCTCTTTTTCTCTCTCCCAACAAAAGAAAGGCAGAGGTTCTTAACTTTTTTTTTGGATCAGGGATCATTCTGGCAGTCTGGTGAAGCCTGTGGTTCGTGCCTCAAGGATCCTTTAACTAACTCAAGGAAATGGTAAATATTAATTAGAGGTGAGTGAAAAAAAGACAATTTTTCTCCCATCCAACTTCATGGAACCTGGCTTTATGGTGACAAGAAGTGCCACAGAGATAAATATGATAACAACGGATCTACCCAAATAGCAAGGAGAGCATTCTTCCCAGAAGAAAAGGCTCAGGGTAAAGAAATAGAGCTAAAAAGGATGTCAGTCTGATCAACAAAGGAACATGGTATTCAGCAGCTAGTGCTGCCACCCTTGGCCCTGTGGTAGCCCAGCCAAAAGAATGCTTTTCACCACTCACTGACAAAGCTGGGCAAGGGTTCCAGCTGGTTCCAGAACCCACAAACCAGTTCTGTGCCCAGACTCTCAAATCTTTCAATTTTTTAAGAGGCCAAATCTCAGATCTGCTCAGAACAACCTTTGGCTGAAAGAAAATTTTGGGACGCTCTAATTACTTCTGGCAGATAACCTCCCCTTCCTAAGTGAAGGCAGGTAGAGTTTTATCCTTAAACAAGAGGAAGCAGAATAAAGAAGCTGAATGTGGTCAAAGTTATGCTTAGCCACACAGTCCTCTGGGTCATTAATTCACTGAAGGCAGGGATGGTATCTCCTGTGTCAGAGCAATTACTTAAACATAATAATGTGCACTAAGGGATAACAGAGAAGCAATAGTTATGGGGAACAGAAAAAAGCAGGTCCTCTGATGGTGGAGAGGAAGTCAAGGGAACTCAAGGCTCACCAAAATGAGCCTCAGCAAAAGGAACCACCTTGGCTATCACAAGTTACTTCAGGGATGCCTACCTTTAAAAAGAAAAAATTGGGAAGGGGGGAAAAAGATTAATGACAACGGGTATATGTACAGAATCCTAGGGATCTATGGACCTTAAGAGATTATCTGGGGCAACTCCCTTTCTTCAGACAGGTATAATATACATTATTATTCCCATTTTACAGATGAAACAAAGAAGGCCTAAAGGGAATGAATGACTTGTCCAGGCAGCAGACCTTGGACTGTCTGCCTCCTAAAGTAAGGAAGATTGCTTCCTTCCAACTATAGCATGTTCCTCCTAATAGCAACAAAGTAAAACCCTTCTCTCTATTGCCTATGTATTACAGAACCTGCTTCAAGAAGCAGGCAAAAAATTAAAACAAGTATTATATTACCTTGGGCAGCCTGACCAAATCTATATGGAATTAGGTTGATACTGGGCAGCTCCCTACCCTAGGGAGAAACTGAGGTTTCTTGGAAATCTTTCCTTCAATTTGGAAAATGAAATTTGGCTAATTCTAAAGGACAATCTGTTCTGCTACTACATCTACCTCAAACCTTCCCAACAGCAGCCCCCAGGAGCCCTTCCAAACTTCTCAGAGACAGAATTAGCCCTCAGGCTGTGAGGCATCCTGGCCAGGAGCTGGACTTAAGTTACAATTTTCTCCTCTGGGGGCTGCCAGCTCACTGCTGAAGATAGGAAAAGAGTGGAATTGCAGGAACGTACTAGAATACTGGCTTGTCAGGGCACAAATGCTCCAATTTATGGCCATCCTAGCAAGAGTACCAAGTACTGATGGGGGAAATAATGTAGTTTCTGTGGCAGATCAGTGCATCATGATTCAGTGAATATTTGAGGATTAAAACTATATGCATATCTTTAGGTGTCCGATTCTGAGTAAGCACTCACCCTAAGTTCCTGGGAAAAGAAAGAAAAAAAGAAATAGAAAGATAAAAAAGGAAAGGGAATAGAAAAAAGGGAGGGAAACTATATAAGAGATGAAGCTATAAAGCAAACAAGATGATTTTAAAATTTTATATCAGAACATATACCTAAATAATTGTCAGAATGATTCAAAGCATTACCTCTGACACTGTTTGGTGTGGGTGGTGGCATAATTAATTTTAGAAGGTAGCAAGAGTGTTTAACTGGGAGTCAGGAAATCTGAGTTCTAGTGCAACTCTGCTATTCACTTCTTATATGACCTTGAGAAATCACTTCGCTCCCTCAGAGCTTTGGTTTTTTTCCCTTGGTAAGTAACCATGACCTATCTTTTCCCTTCTGGTTTTAATATTCTCTAACTGCACATTTCAAAGGAATCACTTCAAAAGGTCATCCATCTGATTGTCATGCCAACAGGGCTGCCACTTTTCCAAACATTCTTGGCACACTTTTATTAGAATTGCCTTTGGAACCAATTCACAAGTCATGTATAAAAATCATCCTTATTACTTTGCAATCCCCCTATCTTTAACCTCAAATTTTATTACCCAGCTTACAGAACCACATCTCATCCCAAATTCAACTCAGAATGATGTTAGGCTATTTCAAAAAATTAAATTCACCCCCAAGAAACAAGTATTTGCTGCCACTGAGGCCGTTCACAAGACGGGGGCCCAAGTTCCAACAACAATGTCGAAAGGAAGAACTCAGATACATTTTGGGTGAAGAGCAATAGCAGCATCACTTTCCAGCCACCCCTCGCACAGGGTAGCTTCAGAAAAGCTCAAAAACAAGTATGTGATGCATGCTGCTATAAACATTTTGCAAACATGTCTTAACAGGTCATGCGCTCAAATTGTTCCTCAATGTGCAATACTAGATTCAATCCAGGGTCCGTTACTGAAGAACAGGGACAAGTACCAGGCATTCAACATCATACCAAATGCAATAAATTTTAGAGCTAAGTGTGTACTGATATATAATATGTATGTTGATGACAATTTAAGCAACGTCACATCAGTGAACTGGCAGAAATCACTTAAAAACACATTCAAAAAATGTACTGCTGCAGAAACAGTATAGTTCTTAAAAGCAATGGCTACTTCTCCAAGTACAGAAATAACTTTCCCTCTTTGAACTGACTTTATATTGAGAAAACATGAGAATCAAAGAGGAAAAACAAAAAGCACTTTTTCCCAACATAAAAGGGGTGAGAAGGAAGAAAGTCATAAATAATAGGAATATATAGATTGCATCAGCTAAATAAATCAAAATTTAAATTTTTTAATGTTAAGTTGGATGAAATAGCCTAAAAATATCACATTTGTATTTCTATGAGAGTTAAAACATTAAAAATATAGTTTTAGTAAACAATTATATTTTTCTATTGAAGAAAAGTATCCAGAATACAATCATTCAATGTTTTAATTAAAGATAACAATGAAAACATCTGTCATATTTGGATCACAACTGCCATCATCCTAGTATAATAATGCACTAATATCTCCCAAACCTGTGGGATTAATTATTTATGCTCGCTAAGACTTTCACAGGCATTTGCTTCAATTACTTTGAAACAATTGAATAAAAATATCACTGTGTGGTCTTTGGATATAGTTATACAATTGATTTTTCAAAAAAATCAAAATAAATTACAGCTTTAAAAGAGAAAATGTGTACCATCTAAAAGTGAGAGATTCAGTTTTCTCACTTGTGAAAAATAGATGTTACGGTTACAAACAGTTTTTACAAAAAATGGATAGTGTCTTCCTGACTAGCGATTTAAATCAAAGTCACCCTACTGAACACAACGATTCCATTTCTTTTCAGAACTTCTACAGAGCAATCACTTACTTAGGAAGAACTCCTCAAAGTCGGTTTTCTCCACACAGCTAGTATACATGCGCAGGGCAGCAATCTTAATCTTCTAAACAAAGAGAATAAAAAGAAACTCAAGACATGACCAGATGGACATTTGGGTACATTAGGTAGGGGCCAAAGAATCACAATTCTTGAGCTAGAAAGCATCTTGAATGATTATCTTGTCAAGTCCTCAGCTAGATGTTTATCCATGTCTTCCTGAGCATCTCAAGAGACAAAGACTATCCCTCTCAAACACTGATTAAAAGCCAAAAAGTTCTTTCTTATAATCAACTGAAACTTCTTCTGCTTTAATTAAAGCCCATTTCACCTTGCTTGAGCCTCCAAAACCAGAGAATTACTACTTTAGAATCCTCATTAAAAGTCAGTAATAGACACACACACACACACACACACACACACACACACACACACACACACACACACACACCACCCCATTCCCTTACCCCTCATAGACTAAACAGTCTCAATTCCTTTAACATTTCTTCCCAAGGACCATAAGCCATTCCTTTAATTCTTTGCCACTTTTTCTGGATCTTCTTCAGTTTCTCCATATCCTTTTAAAAGTCTGTTGAATAAAAGCAGCCCTTGTACTCTAAGGGACTGACTAGAGGAAATTACTGAAGTCATCAGACTTTTGCAGAGATAGTCCAGTTTTTAACAATAATAGCTTTTTCCATAACTAATAAAGAATGTTCTCTCTGAAGGAATTACTTCTAAGTTAAGAAACTGAGGATCAAATAAATAGGAAAACATTCTCAACATTAAATTAACAGGAATAGAAAGTGAAAGAATTTCATTAGAATACTTCCAATGTACTTGAAAGCACTGGATCATATCTTCAAAGCGGTTGTCAAAGCTTGTCAGTCCAACACAGTGCCAGGTGAAGAAATATTTCATTCTCTCCAAAAGTACTATCAAAAGTCAACTGACCAATAATTGGGTGGTTAATAAAACATTTATGGGGCAATTGAGATTTTTAGTTTATATAAAAAAAGTTAGAAAAGAACTAGCAAACCCAAATATTCACTTAAAGAGCAGTCTAAAATTCAGATTCAATAACTAGACCTTTTTCTATTAAGGAAAAAAATACAACTCTACACACTTTCACAGCATTTTAACTAGTCAATTCTGTTCTTCAGATTCATTTTATATCTCTTCATTCTTGATCAGTCTTGGATGATCAAAGACTCAGTCATCTAGGCCAACTTGCAGTTGAAGCAGGATTCCCTTCTACAGCCATCTCCAACATAACACCCAATCTTTAGGCCTGAACATTTGGGATACCCATATCATAGTGTTGGTTCATCTAAAAGCCTTGAGAATTACTTGAAAAATAGTGCCAGTCTCATTTACTTTCCCATTCCACTTCTGGATAGATTTAAATACTGGAAAATCTTCTTCATATTGAGACACTTGCTACTCTATGACTACAATGGTACTTTCTTCCAGTATCCAAGCAGAAAAAGCCTAACCCCTTTTCCACAAGAAGCTGAGATGAGGTTAAGAACCACTAAGGACATGATCCTTACCTCTGTCTACTCCTTCCATTGTGCCCTCTGGAATTTTCTTCCTCTCATACTCTTACCCACGTGCTCTCAATGAAATGAGGTTTCTCCCAGATGACACTGCATCCTTGGTAATCCTCTTCAATGCTGGCTGCAGCTAAACGCACCCTCCCAAACACACTAATCCTAAAGTTGGAATACTTTTTGCTCCCCAGTGCCACTTCCAAAAACTCCTTCTGCCTTTTCTTCATGCCTCCTTTCTATTTGTTTGTTTGTTTATGCCTCCTTTTATTGCTCAGCAACTCCTCTTCATTTGAAGTTCACTCTGCTGAAATTTTTCACTATTACAGCTCATTGAAACCATTGCATACTGGTCCCTAGATAACTCTCACTTCATTCTTAACAAGTTCAGCCCTTGCTCACTGGTCTTCCCTCTCCTCCCCAACTCCTCCTCTTAGACCAGAGGATTCACTCATGCTGATGATCCTCAAACTTCCCAAATTCCCAATTCCATAAATCTCTTCAAATCCAATAATCTACTCCTAAGACTCCACCCTCAAGTATGCCTAAGGATGGATATGCCCTGGATTTCCCCATTACCCACAAATGTTCCACTTCCTTCATCAAAAAATATGATATTCCTGTCTGACCATAATCTCCTATTGTGCCACTGCTCACTACACCTCTCCCTTCCTAAACCTGTTCTAGGTTCTTGTGATGACAAGAACTGATTATCCCTCTACTCCATCTCAATACTTTCTCAGGTCATTATCCCTACATTACTCTTTCTCTTCTCCACCTCATACGTAGTTTCAACCCTACAGTTAACCAATTCAACTCAAAACTGTCATTTTCTCTTGATATCACTTGTCCCCTTATTCTGTCAGTACTCATTTCTTGCCAACCCCAGCCCTGGAATACTTCTACTACCAACCCCTTTCTTGCCAATGCAAAGACTGCTTCAACAGAACCAGAGCAATCCAACTAACTGTACTGAGTCATTTTAAATGTATGCTATGTAACATGAACTGTGTCTCACAACAGCAAGGTCATTCTTTTACTTCCCCCTAGCTCATTCCTTAGAGAAGCCATTACAAACCTTCTCTTCCAAAAGTAATCTTCTCAAGGTTCCTACATGCATGTGCAATCAAACACATGCACACAAACATACCCAATCGGAGGTATTCATCTCTTATTTTACATAGGAAATGGAGACCCTGAGCTCCCTCTTCTCCCTTATCTTCACTTCAAGACCCCTTGCCATCATCTCCCAACTTCTTCTTTCCCTCAGTCTCTGATAATAAGGTGGCCATTCTCCTTTCTAAGACCAAAGCCTCTTTGTGTAGACTTGATCACATCTCTCCAATCCGCTCCAGACCACTGCTACCTCAATCATTCCCTCCTCTTCACTAATCTTCAACTTCTTCTTTATTCACTGGCTCCTCCCTACTGCCTTCAAATATGCAAGTCTTAAAAACTTTTAATAGACCCTACCATCCCTTAAGCTATTGTTCCATATCACCCTCTCTTTCTCAGCCAAATTCCTAAAAAAAACTATCTGCACTCAATGTCTCCACTTCTTCTTATTTCGTTCTCTCCTCAACTCTTTACAATCTGGTTGGCAACCTCATCTCTCAACTGAAATTACTCTTTCCAAAATTATCTCTTAGGGGCTAAATCTGATGGTCTTTCTATATTTTCAATAACCCTAGTTTCACTTGCCCAGGTCTTGGTAATGATATGTATCAGTGACCATCTATTACTTGAAGAAATTATCCTGTTGTCATTAACAATTTTAACCCATGGACCAAATTTTTCATTAAAATCCTTATTTGTCTACTGATTAATTTACTACCATTCAACTACCTTCCCCTCTAAAGAAAGAATTCACTTCCCTGCCTCTGAGAGGAAGATTTCCTCCAGAGCCCTCCCTATATGTGCCCCTTGACCCTAATAGTGCCCTGTCAGCTAACAGAAAACAGCTTTCCCTGTCCTTTTGTTATCTGGTTCCTGAAACCCTCAGAAATAACTGGAATTTCTATTTGACCCGACTGACTGACCTATACATTTGTTCTCTTACTTCCTACCTTTCCCTTCAGTCCAACAAACATTTATTAAGTGATCATGTAGCCCTGTTCACAAGGACTAATGGGTGGAAAACTTAATAGGAGGAAAGATAAGACAACTAAATAAGTAATTATGATATAAGATGTAATAGGAGTAAAAAACAGATCATGTCAAGTCCTAGGTTATTTACACACTATTGCCCTCATACACACCTAACCTCTGACTCCATGCCTACAGTATTCTTTCCCCTAATCAATAATTCATGGAACCCAAAACTAACATAACCTCTTTAAAACAGAGGTAGAATATCAGCGCCTTCTCTTCAGGGCTCTTGGACAGAATTCCCACCAATAAAGACAGCAGAAGAGACACAAGTGAACACCACTGTTCCACAAGAATATTCCCAGGGCCCAAGGAACAGAAAGAAACATCATGAAATAAGGCCAGAGAGACACTACAGGATAAATAAGGAAAATTAAGAGACTATTCTAAGTTAAACCATATGGAAAATTTTCTTGTATTTTGTTGTTGGTATTTTTCATCCTTTGTTCTAGAAAAGGACTAATGACATTGTGAGCATGAGTTGTCTCACTGTCTCCTCCAGAGTCACTGGAGTCCAGTGGCAAGACAAAGGTAAAGAAGACTGGTCTTGGCTCAGGATGCAGTGGGTAACCTTGGCCTTTTTTTATATTAAGGTCTTTCCCAGGTCTCAATTTGTCTGAAGCTGTGTCCATTCAATAACTAAGGGTTAGGAAAGAATTGAGACAAGTAACAAAAAATAATTGCTAATTACACTCATTCTAAGCCATCAATACCTAAACAATGTGCCATAGAGGCTTGGGTTGGGTTTACTAGACATTCAGTGAAAGTCAGAGTATATTTTAATAATCTCCAAAACAAAATATCATGTATCTTTTCCTTGGGAAATATAAATAAGGAAGGACTAAGAAAAGTAGACTACACACTGAAGTGATCAAAGATTTCCCAACCCTCAAGAAATCTGATAGGCTATTTTCCCCTCTCTGTCTTGCCTCTCCTCTACTTTTCCTTTGTTTTTCCAATTTACCCTTAATTCCTTCTCATTCCTTTAGCTTAAAAGTACCCCACTTGTCTACTTTTGCCCTCTCTCTGGCTTTTATACGATAAATCATTCAAAACTAAATTAAACTATCCCAATTATAGTCATTTGAGGGGAAATGAGGAAAAGAAGAAAAAGAGTTGAGGTTTTTTTTTGCAAAGGCGGGGCTGGTTAATAAATTTTATTAATTATACTACATACAGATGCCCAATTTTTGAAGAGCCGATGTGAAGTAAAAAGCACTCAACATTATTCAGACTTCCTTTGATTCCCCAAAACACTTCAACAAATGAGTGCTTCTGAGCACTCATTTTACATATTTCTAAAATTTATATTTTCATAAATATTACAAACATCAGCAAAGTGCACTAAAGACATGAAAGGTATAGAAAACTGGGCTGAATCTTCCCACAAAGACATTTTGGAGGATCTTTTTCTTTTTAATAAACACTTTATGTTAGCTTATTTTATTCATTTCCCACTCTCAAATAAAAGCATAGTAGAATGGGTACGTGCATTAACTCCTGGGCAAAATGATATGGCTGCTCTTTTTCAAATTAAATTCTTGAATCCAAAGCTGATTTTCCCTTTCTGCCAAAACAAAATCTTCAGTTTTTGTCAGAGTTCTTGACTTTCTCCAGGCTTCAATACTACTTTCAATTGTATTTCTGTATCAGTAACAGTATACTACTCATCAGCTGCAATCTACTCTCCTAGCTAGCTTATTTGCAATTTATGGACCAAGAGCAATCAGTAATGTTATCATCTCAATGGATATTTTATATGTATCCTTACTCTGCTTCAGGCCTCTTTCTTTGACCTTCAGTTTCCCTGTCTCACCACAGTCAGAACTGTGACCTGACTGATGATTACAGAGCAACAGGGACAGGGTACTCAAGGTAAAAATACAACAGTGGCAGCATCTTAGCTCCTTTTTCCTTGTCTCAGTTTTCTGAGGAAACTCCAACCAAACATGACACCCTAACTCTTCAATTCTTAGCCCCAATTATACTCCCTTCACATTATCACCCTCCCCCAAATGCTATGAGAGTAGAAGTGCCAATTAATAGATGTTACCAGATGAAAATGTTCAGGAGAGGAAAGCCAATCATTGGCCTATTCAAATCAGCTTTAGCAAACAAATAAAGCTACATAATGGATTTTCCTGTAATGCCACAGCATTAATCAAGATATCCAAATGCTATTAATACTCACAATGAGATTTTTACAAACAGGAGCTAAATAAGAATTAAAATGCAAGTATTAATTTCTTTTTTAAAAAATTTATTTTTATTCTTCACTTAAATCCCCTCCAAAAAGGCACTTCCATATACCTACTAGAACAGAAAAAGAGGATTTCACACGAAACAACAGGTCTCTATCATGTAAGCTTGCTTTTCTAAATACATAATAAATTCAATTTGTAGCTTTTCAAAGCTCACTTGCTTATATGTACTTCTTTCTGCTCTCTTCTAAGTTTTTTTGAAAAAGACGATTCAATGACCCTCTTTTCTTTTTCTTGTTACCCTGTCCCTACCTCTCCCCAACCCTCACACTGGAAAATGAAAAATGAAGCCCTTGCCACAAATATGCATTGGTTAGATTTCTTAAATTGTTTTTTTCCCCCAAACATGCATACAGCCAACAGGTTTCCTTATACTTGCTACAAAAGTAAGGTGGGTTCTATTTCATCTTGTAAGTAACTGTGAAAAGTGTTCTACCAAAAACTTACACAAAATCACTTGGAAAATATCAAACATGCCACAAATGCATGGTGGTGATGCTATTCTCAATCTTGGTTTCCACAAAAGTACAGGCAAAATGTATTAAGATCAAAACAACTGCTTTATCCAGTGCCCAAGGATTTACCGAAATGGCTAGGTCCCACAGCAGCAATCTGAGAAATAACAGTCTTCCTGCACACATACCAGGAAGACATTTCCATGGGAGACTCTTGATAAAATGTTTCCACCCTATGTCCTCAATCACCCACATGGTTAAGACAACTTACTGGAATGGTGGAGAATGAGAGGGAAACAAAAAAATTATGAAAGGCTGGCTAGAGAAGCACTACCTAGAAAGCAATAAAGACAAAATTATGATGGAGCAAAAAGTCAAAGAACAAGATAAAAGCAAATCTTGAAGGACTTTACCCATCTACTGTATTTCAATGGTCCTGTGAATCCCATGGCTTCTATTATCTTTGTGAGGGCACCAACCTTCTCTTCAATGGGTTTTGAGGAATCCTTAGAATTTAGAAGCTGTATGAGCAAAGAAAAGGGAAAACATTAAGGTACAGGGAAAAGAAAAGTTTTAGCCCCTCAAAACATTAAGGTACAGGGAGAAAAGAAAAGCTTTTGTTTGCCCCTCCAACCAAATTCTGCTGCAAGGTTTTCTGACTTTCCAAGGCTAGGTTTTAAAATCTCATGTCTCTGGCATTCAGTACCCAGTGCACCTGTCTGAAACATGCTGATATTTGATGAATGTCCTCTAAACACTGTACATCCATCTGCTACATCTCCCACTGGAAACAATAACAAACAAGGTTCTTTGGAAACAGGGTTGGAAAGCTCTATGGAAGGGAGTTCTCTCAAGAGAGTCCTAACACCAGCTCCAATGAACACTTCTGGGAGCAAGAATGTCATGTTTACTGGCAGAAAGAAAAACAGAGAAATAATTTTTAAGGCAGCCAACCAAAATGAGGAGAGGAAGGGTAGAAGGAAGGGAACAAGTCACATGCCAAGCATTATGCTAAGTACTTTATACGTAGTATTTCATTTGATCTTCACAACTACCTTGGTAAGTAGGTGCTACTATTACCCCCATTTCCTCAGGAAACTGAGGCAGAGGTTAAATGACTTGCCCCAAATTATACAGCTAGTAAGGGTTTGAGGCTGGATTTGGACTCAAGTTTTCCTGACGCCAGGCCCAGTGCTCTATACACTGTGCCACCTAGCTGCCTCTGTCACCATCATATAATTTATGAAAAAAATCTATACACCTAGAATAATAAAATTTCAAAAAGTGATAAAATTCTATTTGGAAAAATGGCAAAGTTTTTGGATAAAAATCTGCAGTAACTACAAATGAATATGGATTCTCTACAATCATGTGTTACGTCCAGTCAAAAATAAAGAGCAGATTCCTTTACTTATCTTACTTTTCCATTAAAGAACTTCTCCAATAGTAAATGACAATGTCAGTATTTTGAATTTTAAAGCAGAGAATTACAACATACATATATGTGATTATTCACCTGGACTGCAGTGTGATATGTCCTATTCGGCCGTGGATCTATTCCAGTGATCTGTTCTGATCCACCACCCACTTGAGAAAGGCTCTTCTGGGACCACTGGAAGAAAATGATCAAAGAAATAAACAATTCTAAATCTTCACTCCTAATATTAAATGACTTCTACAAAGATAGGGCCATTCCTACTCAAGGCATGGCAACTCCTGAGTATCTATCTACTCACCACCAATAAATCAACAAAAGAGGATTTATTAGCACTTATCATGTTCCCAGACACTGTTTTAGGAAATACAAAGCCAAAAACTGGTCTCAAGATACTTTCATTCTATTCAAGAAAAGAACACAAATACTCTGAAGCAAATAATATAACGTATTTAGAAGGTAAGAAGAGACACAAGCAGCTGGGGGTATCATGAAATGTCAAATGTAGGAAGTGACTCTGGAGCTGAGTTCAGAAGGAATCTAGGGTCTAAAGGACGTTTTGAGTGGAAGTGCCTTCTAGGCATGGGGAGGCAGCTTGTACGAAGACTATAGATGGAAATGAAAGAATACAGTTTGGACATGCAGAGTTTATGATGTCTCTGAGATAGATATCCATTTGGAAATATCTGATGCTCAATAGAGGATACAAGATTATAGGTGAGGGTTGAGTTGGATTTATATTTCTGAGAGTTGTACACATAGAAATAATTGCCAGCAGTGGCAGGAAAAGCAGAAGGATCAAGTACAGGGTTCTGGAATTTAATGGAGGTAATGATCAGGAATAGCCTGAAAAGTACTAATCTTAACAATGGGAAAAAAAATTCAGGTCAGAATTCCCTCCCTTGGGATCTGAATAGTTCACAGTCCAAAAGGAATAGAACATTCAGAATAGAAATGCTGCTGTTCTCTTTAATCCTAACAAGGTGGGGGAGGGGTGCCGGGGTGGGGGGAGGAGGAGAGAAGGAATTTTCATTTGTGGAGATCATCTATTACTATTCTTCTAACCATGGTTATTAAAAGATTAGTCAGGATTCTTCAGGTCTGTCCCAAGAACATCTATGCTTTAATTCATGAATATCAAACAGGCTTTGTAAAAGACAGACTAAACACAGAACACCTCACATTACATCATATACATCAATTTAATGATCCAGCAAGGGCACAAAGCACTCAAACAGGTTCAAAGACCACAACTAATAGTGGTTCTACCTAGCTTGGGTTCTGGCTACGTTCTCTTCCATTAGGTTAAATGGCCTCTCTCCCCAAGCATCTCCAGTAGTAGCCAATAGATTCCTGCTGTGGCTGTACCACCCTACCCCATCCTATCATTATTCATGAACTGACATTTCTCTAACACCATGTTAAGTATAGCAGATGGTAAGTATAAAATGGACAACACTTAGTTTTACGTACATATACGTACATTTATTTATTTTTCTTGCTAACCTTCCACTACCACCCAATGTTTCTATCTCAACCCTTAAAAGAAAGCATTCATCTTTAAATGTCTTTGATACACCCAAAGTTGGAACCACTGAGTATATTCACAGAAATGTCATGCAGCTAATACAGAAGACAACTTAAAGAGAAGAGACAGAGAGGCAAAGTAAAAGGACAGGTAGAGTACTTGAAGGTGTCTTGACAGTTTAGAAGGAAAAGAGGATAGTCAGGAGTTTGATTAACTGGAGCCAAGTTTAAAAATGAGAGTGCTTCTCTTCGCATATTCATCCAAAATGCAAATATGAAAAAAAATCTATGGCTAAATCATATCATAAAAGAAATTATTAATAAACAAGTATTTCCTGAGCATTTACTATGTGCATAGCACTACTAAGCTAGGTATTCTGAGCAATACTAAGAAAGTATAGGAGACAGCCTACATCCTCAAAGAGCTATTCAGATGGAGATGAATCTCAAACAACTAAAATATAATACAGTAGACAATAGGCTCTTTGAGTTCAGGACCCAAGTCATTTTTCATATCTGTATACCAGGTACCTAACAGATAGTTATTACTTAATAAATTTTTGCTGAACTTATAACATCTCACATGAACCACTGACTGGATACAATGTTGGTCTGAATCAAATAAGAAATTTAAAAGGGACATAAACAGGCAGTTTTCAGAAGAAGAAATCAATGCTATCTATAGTCATATGAAAAAATACTCTACTTTGATTACAGAAAGGCAAATTAAAACTTTACTACTTCAAACCTATTAGAAATGATAGATGTTGGAACAGTTGAGAGAAAATAGGCAGACTTATGAACTGATGATGGAGTGTGAAGTAGTTCACCCGCTCTGGAGAATAATTTGGAACCATACTCTAAAACTGTGTATTTCCTTTGACCCAGCAATACCATTTCTAGGTCTGTACCCCAAAGACATGAAGGAAAAAAGAAAAAGACCTATATGTGCAAAAATATTTACAGCAGCTCTTTTTGTTGCGGCAAAGAACTGAAAATTTTGAGGGAATGTGCATGATTGAACAAGCGGGAGCATATGATTGTGATGGAATACTATTGGGCTATGAGAAATGACAAGGGGAGTGGTTTTAAAGAAAAAAAAACACGGAAAGACCTAAATGAACTGATGTAAAATGAAGTGAGAAAAGCTGGGAGATCATTGTTCACAGTAAGAGCAATGTTGTAATGATTTAACTGTTAAAGATTTGGCTTCCCTGATCAATACAAAGACCCAAGACAACGCCAAAAGACTTATGAGAAAAAAAACCTTGACCACCTCCAGAGAGAATACTGAGTACACATTGAAGCATAATTTTCTTGCTTTTTAAAAAAAATATATTTTTGCAATATGGCTAATGTGGAAATATGTTTTGCATGATTTTACATGTATAACTGATATCATTTCACCTGCTCTCTCAGTGGGTGAGGAGGGGTGGGAAGGAAGAGAATTTGAAACTCAATTTAAAAAGAAAGGAATGTTAAAAATAAATTTAAAAAAAGGAATAGTAACGAAAGTTAAGCCATACATTTGAGTTCAAATATCAACCTTAAAAGTACAATATAGGGGAGACATAAAGAGACACTAGCTTAGGCTATAGTAAGACAGGAATACTCTGCCCTTGACAGACCAGATGTAGAGCAGAGCTTCTTAAACTTTTTCTATTCTCAATTTCTTTCTGCCTGAGAATTTTTACTCAACCCCAAGTATATAGGTATATAAAATAGGCACACTAATCAAATATTTACTGATAATAAATCATAAAGAAATTTATTTTAGAACAATGGTATACATGTAATTTTAGCATTTATTAAGGACTAAAGCAAATTTCCACAATAATGAGGTGGATGTACCTGTTTATTTTTACATAAAGAATTAAATCTCGGCAGAATATTTGATACTGCAGAATAAAGAATATTCAATATTTTTTGGAGTTCAATATTTTGATTTTATAATAGTCAATGCTGAGAACGCCACTCTGCATAAATATGTAGTACAAAATGGCAGAAGTAGGTTTAGAGTCACTTTAGAAATTGTTGGAAATTCTTTCCTAATTCAAGCCAAAATTCAGTTAACAATTTTGTATGTACTGCAATTCGTAATACACAATAGTCTTGAATCTGAGCCGAACTGTTTCTGGCAGCATTCATTGGCATCATGTGGTGTAATGGTGTGCACAATGCAAAGTGTGCACATTGTATGTTCAGAACTAAAGCTACAGTGAAACTGCACAATGCAACGCAGGTAAGCCCTGCCAGAAATACCTAAGATTCATTACGTTTGATTTTGAATTAATTTTTGGTTATTACGTGTTCAGAAACCTTTTATTGTTGACAATAGTTTAGGGTCTCAATCACCTCTTACCTGGACTACTGCAATAACCTAATTGGTCTTCCCATCTCATGTCTCTTCCCTTTTCTAATTCATCCCCTACACAACTGCCAAAGTGATTTCTTTAAATACAAATTTCTTCATGTCACTTGGATAATCTCCAGTGGTTCCCTACTGCTTCTCAAACAAAACATAAATTCCTCTGTATGGTTGATAAAGTCCATCACAATCTGGTCTCTGTCTACCTTTTCAGTCTCATTACACTCCTTCCACCACAACACTTAGCAAGTTGGTAAATGGAACATAGTAGGCACTTACTAATACCTGCTGACTTAACTATATTCTCTGGTTCTGTCAAACTGTCCTTCTTGCTGTTCTTCATGTATGGAACTCCATGTTTTTTAAGTGACCATCTCTCATGCCTACAATGTACTCTCTCCTTAACTCTCCCTCATGGAATTTCTTACTTCCTTCAAAATCTAACTCAAGTGTCAGCTTCTGATCATCCTAAGTACAGGGGTCCTCCCTCCCAAAACTACCTTGTAGATTCTTTTTATATGTACACAAAATGTCCTCTATAATATAATTTAAGCTTTTTTATTATTATTATTTTATTTGTATTCAGTTTTCTATAATCACTTTCATCTTAGATTTTTCCCCTTCCTCCCTACCTTCCCACTCCCTCCCTGAATAGGCATACAGTTTTATATAGGTTCTACAAATACATTCCTATTAAATACATTTTCATCTTAGTCACATTGCATAGAAGAATTAAAATGAATGGGAGAAATCATAAAACAAACCAAAACATAATATAAAAGAAAATGATTTGCCTCATTCTGTAATTGAGTTCCATAGTTAAATCCTTGCATTGCAATGAAGTACTAAGTCTACCAGAAAAATTCCTTGCACGCTGTGGTTGTTGCTATGTACACAGTTCTCCTGGTTCTGCTCCTTTCATATCAGTTCATATAAGTCTTTCCAGGCCTCTCTGAAGTCTTCCTGTTCATCATTTCTTATAGCACAATAATATTCCAATACATTCATATACCACAATTTATTCAGCCATTCCCCAATTGATGGGAATCCCCTTGATTTCCAGTTTTTGGCCACCACAAAGAGAGCTGCTATAAGCATTTTTGTACATGTGGGACCCTTTCCCAGTTTTATGATCTCTTGGGGATACAGTCCTAGAAGCGATATTGCTGGGTCAAAGCGTATGCACATTTTTGTAGACCTTTGGGCATAGTTCCAAATTGCTCTCCAGAACGGTTGGGTCAGCTCAGGTCCACCAACAATGAATTAGTGTTCCAACTCTCTCACATCTTGTCCAACATTTATCATCCTCCTGTTTTGTCAAGTTAGCCATGACAATATCAGCCAATCTGATAGGTGTGATGTGGTATCTCAGAGTTGTTTTGATTTGCATCTCTCTATAATGATTTAGAGCATTTTTTCATATGACTATAGATAGCTTTAATTTCTTTCTCTGAAAACTGCCTGTTCATATCCTTTGACCATTTATCAACTGGGGAATGGCTTGCAGAATTTAAGTTTCTTGAAATGATTGTCTTTTGCCTTTGAACACCCAGCACCTAACACACTACATGCCAGCCTGGCACAGAGTAAGAACCTTTAATAAATACTTGCTGATTAACTGAACTAGGACCAGCTGGGGGAAATTGGAAGGCAAATTTAGGCTTAATGTAGAGGAAAAATCCTTACAATTAAAGAGTTTTCCTAAAACGGAGTGAGCTGTCTCACGGAAGAAACAGGTTCCCCTCTCACTAAAGTTTTTCACATATGCTTTAATGTTTGAAAAGCATTTTATATGGATTATATTTTATTTACACAGAATATTTCATTTTTCCTCATGACCACTTTTCAGGTATGTAATAGAAAAGATTCTTGTTAAGAAACAACTTGGAGTCCTCTTCTAAATATGAGACTGTGAGAGTGAGTTCAATAGAAATTCAGAGAAAGGAAAGAGTAGTGCACATAAGTCACTAGGGAACAGATGAAGCAGGCTTTGAAGGAAAGATAAGATTTGGATGGGTAGAGGAGAAAGGGAAAAGAACAGCATCTATTATCAAACAACTACAAGAGTAGCAAAGAGCAGGGCAAGCAGCGGAACCTGAATTCATTCAAGTTATTGCCTTCATACTCTGCTTCCAATAAGGTTGTTTATATACACGTAAACTATATGTTTTTTGTTTGCTTGCTTACAGGGGCAGTATGACATGGTGGTGAGAGCTATGGACCTGAAGATCAGAAAAACCTAGTCCATTTCCAAACTTTACTCCATCCTTATGATCATGGGCAAGTCACTTACACCCACCAGCCTTCAATTTCCTCATCAGTTTGAGACGTCACCTTTAGTGAGCACCTTGTGTAAAACACTTTGTGTAAATGTTATAATTTTCAATGAACACACGTAATCCTGATTTTTTTAAAAATTAGACTTAATTGGTTTGTGTAACTCCCACTAAGTTAACTTCCTCTACCAATGTAGATGTACTCATAGGAACTTAAAAATCTTAAGAGACTTCTCAGTGGCTGTCAAAGAAAAAGTTACTTGCCCAGGGTAACACAGCCAAAGTGTCAGAGGCAGGAACTGAACCCAGACCTTCCTAGCTCTAAGACTAGATGTCTACTACACAACAATGCCACCATCTCAACTACCAATTTGAACTAACAAAGAGGGAGGAGGTCCCAATTTATAGTCTGACTATAAAAAGGGCTTTTGGAGCTACAGGCCAGGAAGCTAATCGACACTTAAACATATGCTTCTATTTGCCAGTTTCAAACTGACAAGATAACCCCTTCATCATCATAACTCACTTTCTGGTTTCCAAAGCACCTTCCTCACCCAAACCCTATAAGTAATGCAAGGATTACCGGCATTTTATAGATCAATAAAGTGACTTGCCTAAGTTACAGCAACCACTAAGTACTGCTATACAAATGCACTCCATGCAAGTGAAGAAGCAGGGCAGTGTGAAACAAGGGAAAGCACACTGGTTCCAGAGCCCTAGGGAGCAGGTTCTAACGCCACCTGACACGACCTCTGCAACATGGGCAAATCACTTAACCTCCTTAGGCTTCAGTCTCCTTATCTATAAGAAAGGAGGGAAGGGGGAGGAGGAAAGGAGGGGGAAGGGAAGAAAGGAGGGGGGAAGAAGGGGGAGGGGAGGGGGAGGGAGAGGGAAAGGAGGAGAGGGGGAAGGGGAAAGGAGGAGAAGAGGAGGGGGAAGGAAAGGGGAAGGAGAGGAGAGGGGGAGGGGGAGAGGTGAGGAGAAGGGGAGGAGGAAAGGGAAGGGGAAGGGAGAGGTGAGGTAAGGGGAGGGGAAGGGAGAGGTAAGGAGAGGGGGAAGGGGATGGGGAGGGGAGGAAGAGGAGGAGGGGAGGGAGAGGGGAGGGAGAGGAAGGAGAGGGTGAAGGAGAAGGAGGGGGAGAGAGGGAGAGGGGGAAAGGAGGGGAGGAAGGGGGAAAGGAGGAGAGGGGAGGGGAAAGGAGGAGAAGGGGAGGAGGAAGGAAAGGGGAAGGGGGGGAGAAGGGAGAGGGGAGGAAGAGGGGTAAGGGAGGGGAGAGAGGGAGGGAGGGGAAGGGAAGGAGGGAAAGGAAGAGGATGAGAGGGGGAGAAGAGGAGAGGGAGGGAGAGGGGGAGAGGGAAGGGAACAGAAGAAAAATAATGCAAAAAAGAGGTGATTGGACTAAATAGACTCAGTGGTCTCTTCCACCTCTAGATCTATGATTCTAGGACTCTATGCACTACCTATAAATGTAGCAGGACAGTGAGTTACTTCATTGTAAATAAATACAATAGGCTCATGAAAAAAAAGACTTTTACCCTCCACAGAAGGGAACCTGCCACCTCTGAATGTTATACTACACAAAATTTTGTTTTAGCTGATTCTCATGCAGAATGAAACACTTTTAAATTTCCTTGCCTTTTAAAAATCTTAGCTCCCAAGCAGCTGCAGCAATGAGATGAAGCAGAAAAGTGGATTCTCCACTGAATATCTGGAAGGAATTCCTAATAATAAAAGTCATCAGACTGTAGCGTGCTCTCCCAAGTTGGGTGATGGAAGGTCCAAGGCTGGGGTATTTATTAGCAGCACCACCCAAGACACCACAGTATAGGAAACAGTCCTAGCCTGGCTGGCATCAGAGAAGTCTAAATAGGGCCCCATGAGGTATTCCCATCACAGTATTTGGTTAGCTAATCTATAAATACATGACATTTGGACACAAACAGTAAGGTTTTCATACCAACAGAAGACCAACAAATCTTACCTGGAAAATGCCAGAGGATGTCTGGAGCCATCGTCTTTGGGAAAGAAATAAAGGTGTCAACTGGCTGCATGTTGTTACCCACTGAGTTACACCAGGTTGGCCCTTCTAGAAGAAAAGAAAGAGAATCTTCCAAGATTCTACATGATGTAGCAGCAAAACACACAAACAAACCAAGTTTGAAAATTCCATCAGACTAAGGCAAATAAATATCTGCTAACAAAGGAATCATTTCAAACTGGGACCAAGAATCTCACTTCCCAATGTTCATCTCTCTTGGTGACAAGGTAGCTACCCTTGGGACAACTGGCAGAAACCAAAGGAAGTTCATCAATAAAGGAAGCAGTGGGAAGAGAAATAAAAGACCCAAACAATTAATAATAATAACTCGCACATTTGTGTGCAACAGTTACAAAGCACTTGAGAGAGACAAACATTATTTCACATGATCCTCACAATAACCCTGCGATGTAGCCAGTGTGAATACTGTAATAAATAAGACATGGAAAATGGACATTTCAATACTGTTTATCTCAAAGGTAATTATCACAGACTTCAAAAGTAATTTATTTTACTTAATGTAAACTGCTACCAGTCACAAATGGAACAGAGCTCTGGATAAGCTACACTTATTAAGAGCCATATGTAAGGAGCATCTTGTTATCCTTTCTAGACTGTACTTTCTCAGAATCCATGGCCATGGCAAGGTCTAACTTCCAGGTGTTAGATAATAACTCCCAGAATAGCTCCAAGTTTTATAGATAGTAATTCCTAGAATCATAGTGATAGTCTTATTGCGACTGTGCCATGAGATATGGGGGTAACCTAATTGATATTTACTACACTTATTCTGGAGAACAATTTGAAAATAGGCCCAAAGAACTATAAAAACTATATACTCTTTGCTCCAGCAGTACTGCTAAGTCTGTACCCCAAAGAGATGAAAGAAAAAGGACAAGGTCCTATATGTAAAAACATTTCTAGAAGCTCTTTTCATGGTGGAAAAGAATTGGAAATTTTGAGGGCATGCTCATCACTTGGGGAATGGTAGAAAAAGTTGTGACACATGATTGTGACAGAGTATTATTATACTGTGGAAAATGACAAGGGGGAGAAGTGGTTTCAGAAAAAACATACCAAAACCTATATGAACTCAAGTGAGAAGTGAAGTGAAAAGAACCAGGAGATCATTGTGCCCAGGACCAGCAGTGTTGTAATGACGATCAACCATGAAAAACTTGACTACTCTGATCAAAACAATGATCCAACACAACTGAAAATGCTCATGATGAAAAAATGCTATCCACCTCTAGAGAAAGAAGAATGCAAACTGAAGCATAATTTTTTCACTTTCTTCATTTTTCTTGCTTTTCTAAAAAATATGGCTAATATGAAAATGTTTTGCATTATTTCACTTGAATAATGCTTTCATTTTACTTGTTTTCTCAGTGAGAGGGGGTGGGGTGGGAGAAGAGTATTTGCAACACAAAATTTAAAAAGAAAGCTTTAAAATGAATAAATAATATATTTTTTTAAAAAATTAGAAAATTCACTTCATGATTACCATGCTCTCATACTGGCTTCTCCCTGCTATTTTTTCATTTTGCTTATGTTTTACCTACAATGTTCAAAAGAAACATTTTGTAGCTCAGTCAATAAAAAACTCTTAAGATGCTCACATTTAGTTAATAACTGGTTTTATCATGATTTGACAAACATGAATTATTTTTAGTACTAAATACTTTTGACTTAGAGGTTTGGATCTTGTTGAAATACTTTCTTGAAAAGAACAGCTTTCATGATGGCGGAGTAGAAGGACACACATTTACGAGCTCCGAAACCAAAGCCCATAGAATTAATGTAAAAAGACACCCCCCATAACTTCTGGAACACTGAAAAGTGTACAGAAACGGAGTGGAAGAGATTTCTGCATGAGAGCCCTGGAGAGCCGTCCCCAGGGTCCGTCGCGCCCCGGAAAGTGGACACCACCCCAGCGCTGCCCTGGCCGTGGCCCCAGAGAAGCTGACCCGAGCAGGCTTCACGGACAGAAGCTCCGGCAGCCAGGAAAGTCCCTGCACCCACAGAAGCTACAGGTCAGTGAGAGAAGCTGGGCTGGAGGAGGGGAGCAGAGTGTCTCTGTGACTCGCGCCCCCTCGGGAGGAAGCGGCGGCGGCAGAGACGGGGGCAGGAAGCGGCGGAGGCAGAGGCGTGGGCGGAGGCTGAGGCAGCAGCGGCAGCAGGCAGGATCTTCATTACTGAAAGTGTCAGCATAAGCGACCTGAGGGAGCTGAGCCTGGGAGACGGCCCTGCCCCACCCCACTCTATTATTGAAGTCCTCTGCATAAAGCCCCTGAGGGAACTAAGCCTAGGAGGCGCCCCCCCCACCCGATCCGTTCCTGAAAGTCTCTGCATAAAGCCCCTGAGGGAGCTGAGCCTGGGAGGCGGCCCTGCCCCCACCCCAGCACCAGAACTAAAGTTCACATTGATTAGCGGCCAGTGGCAGGGAAAGTCCATTTGAACCTCAGACCCTAAGCACTAGCTGGGTGGATCTAGGCGGAGGTGGACAGGAATCTCAGAAGTCAAGTAACTGGCTGGGAAAATGCCTAGAAAAGGGAAGAAAAATAAGACTATAGAGAGTTTTTTCAAACAAATGCAAATGATCCCGACTTCCGGATCTGACAAGGAAATATTCTCGCCACCAGGGAAAGACGAGGAGGGCGGGGCCTCAGTACCCCAGACACCGCAGGGGGATGTCGGGTGGGCTCAGGCCTTGCAAGAGCTCAAAAAGGATTTTGAAAAGCAAGTTAGACAGGTGGAGGAAAAACTGGGAAGAGAAATGAGAGAGAAACAAGAAAAGTATGAAAAACGGCTCAATACCTTGGTAAAGGAGACCCAAAAAAATGCTGAGGAAATTAACACCTTGAAAAATAGGCTCACTCAATTGGCAAAAGAGGTTCAAAAAGCCAAGGAGGAGAAGAATGCTTTCAAAAGCAGAATGAGCCAAATGGAAAAAGAGGCTCAAAAGCTCAATGAATTTAATAGTTCTCTCAAAATTAGAATGGAACAGATGGAGCCTAATGACTTTACGAGAAACCAAGAAATCACCAAACAAAACCAAAAGAATGAAAAAATGGAAGAGAATGTGAAATATCTCATGGGAAAAACAACTGACCTGGAAAATAGATCCAGGAGAGACAATTTAAAAATTATGGGACTACCTGAAAGTCATGACCAAAAAAAGAGCCTTGACATCATCTTCCATGAAATTATCAAGGAAAACTGCCCTGACATTCTAGAACCAGAGGGCAAAATAAGTATTGAAAGAATCCATCCATCACCACCTGAAAGAGATCCAAAAAGAGAAACTCCTAGGAACGTTGTGGCCAAATTCCAGAACTCCCAGCTCAAGGAGAAAATCTTGCAAGCAGCTAGAAAGAAACAATTCCAGTACTGTGGAAATACAATCAGGATAACTCAAGATCTAGCAGGCTCTACATTAAGGGATCGAAGGGCGTGGAATAGCATATTCCAGAAGTCAAAGGAACTAGGACTCAAACCAAGAATCACTTACCCAGCTAAACTGAGTATAATACTTCAGGGGAAAATATGGTCTTTCAATGAAACAGAGGACTTGCAATCATTCTTGATGAAAAGACCAGAGCTGAAAAGAAAATTTCACTTTCAAACACAAGAATGAGAAGAAGCATGAAAAAGTAAACAGCAAAGAGAAGTCTTAAGGGACTTACCAGAAGTGAACTGTTTACATTCCTACATGGAAAGACAATATTTATAACTCTTAAAACTTTTCAGTATCTGGGTAGGTGGCGGGATCACACACACACATGTACACGCATGCATGCGCACACACATACACACATGCACACACATACAGAGACAGAGAGCACAGATTGAACTGAATAGGAGGGGACCATATCTTAAAAGAAATTAAGGTAAATGGTGGGAGAGAAATGTAGTGGGAGGAAAGAGGGTGAAATGGAAGGGGGTAACTATATGTCATTTAAGAGGCAAGTAGGAGACTTTTTTAGTGGAGGGAAAAAGAGGAGAGCTGAGAAAAAAAAAAAACAAAAACAAAAAACAAGAAGTTTACCCTCATCACATTTGACTAAAGGAAGGAATAAAATGCACACTCATTTTGGTATGAAAACCTATCTTACAGTATAAGAAAGTGGGGGAGAAGGAGATAATGCAAGGGGGGGATGATGGAAGGGAAGGCAAAGGGAGGAGGGAGCAATTTGAAGTCAACACTTGGGGAGGGACAGGATCATAAGACAGAAGAGAAACAATGAGGGGCAGGTTAGGAGGGATGGTAATCCAGTTAGTCTTACACAACACGACTATCAGAGAAGTCATTTGCAAAATTACACAGATATGGCCTATATTGAATTGCCTGCCTTCCCAAAGGGAATGGGTGGGGAGGGAGGGATGGGGAAAATTTGGAACTCAAAGTTTTAGGAACAACTGTTTAGTATTGTTGTTGCTACTAGGAAAGAAGACATACAGTTAATGAGGAATAGAAAGTCATCTGGCCCTACAGGAGAAAAGAGAAGATGGAGACAAGAGAAGGGAGGGATGACAGAAGAGAGGGCAGATTGGAGATAGGGAAAATTAGAATGCTTGGGGTATTGGGGTGGGGGGAGGGGATAAAAGGGGAGAAAATTTGGAAGCCAAAATTTTGTGAAAATGAATGTAAAAAGTTAAATAAATTTTTAAAAATGAAAAAAAAAGAAAAGAAAAGAACAGCTTTCCATTCCCCAAATGATAAATGGTCAAGAATATGAAATAAGAAGTTTTCAGAGGAAGAAATCAAAGCTTTCAACAGTCATATGAAAAAATACTCTTAACAATTCTGAAGTACCCCCTTCACATTCAAATTGGCTAAGATAAAGGAAAATAACAACTGATGGAGGGGTTATGGGAAAAATGGTACAGTACCTATATATACAGAGCTATGAACTAGTTCAACTATTCAGGAACACAATTTGGAAATATGCCCAAAAAGCTATTAAATCTACTAAGTCTATACACGAAAAAGATCAAAGAAAAAGGAAAAAGACCCAATATATAAAAATTCTTAAAACAGGTCTTTTTGTGGTAGCAAAGAACTAGAAACTGAAGGTGTGCTGATGAATAGAGTAGCTAAAACAAGTTATTAATATGCTAGAATACCACTACTATAAGAAATGATGAAGAGAGTAGTTTCAGAAAAACCTAGGAAGACTTGTATAAACTAATAAAAAGTGAAATAAATAAAACCAGGAGAATTTGTACAATAATAATAATATAAAGATAATGAACTCTGAAAGACTTATTAGTAACTCTAATGAACACACTAACTCCACAACTCCAAAGAATGCATTTTAAAACATGCTATTAAAAAAACTAAAGAACTCAAGAATACAAATTGAAGTGTATTTTTTCCTTTTTCTTTTTTTAATGTGGCTGATGTGGGATCTTGTTTTCTATAATTATACATATTTGCAATGGATTTTTTTTTCCTTTCTCATTAGGTAGGGAAGGAGAGAATGAGAGAAGGAATTCAAAACAAAATAAAATTGAATTTAAAAAGAAAAAGAAAAGCATGACTCTCTCTGCAGACTCTTTAAGACTTAAATGCTTCGGGGAGGGGCCAAGATGGAGGAGCAGAAAGATTCATGTACGCTAGCTCCGAAGCCACAGCCCATAAATTTCCTGTAAAAAGAACTTCCCACAAATTCTGGAGCAGTGGCAACCGCGCAGCAACGCAGCAGAGGAGATTTCCGTTCCAGAGAGCCCTGAAAAATCGACCTCAAAGGTCCATCATGCACTGAGCCCACAGGAGACCCCAGCCCTGCCCTGGTTGCGCGGCCCCGGGAGGAGCAGATCCGAGCAGGTTTCAGGGACAGAACCTCCAGTGGCTGCTAAGGTCCCTCCAGCCACAGGTGCTACAGGTCAGTGAGAGAGACTTCTGGGCTGGCTGAGAGGGGAGTGGGGTGTCTACATAACTCAGGCCCCCTCGGGAGGCAATGGCAGAGTCAGGGACAGGAGCAGACCCGGGCTCCCCAAGCAGGCAGGAGCTCCGCTCCATTACTGAAGGTCTCTGCATAAACCCACTGAGGGAACTGAGCCTGGGAAGCAGCCCTGCCCCACCCCAGCACCAGAACTTAAGCTCACAATGAATAGCAGCCCTGCCCACCGCTTAAAGCCCTGAGGCTGGAGAGCAGGATATGAATCTCAGACCCCCAAGCACTAGCTGAGTCGATCTAGGAGGGGGTGGAGAGGAATCTCAGAAGTCAAGTAACTGAATGGGAAAATGGCCAGAAAAGGGAAAAAAAATAAGACCATACAAGGTTACTTGCTTGGTGAACAGATGTTTCCACCTTTCCTCTCTGATGAGGAAGTACAATGCTTACCATCAGGGAAAGACATAGAAGCCAAGGCCTCTGTGTCCCAAATATCTGAAATATCAAATGGGCTCAGGCCATGGAAGAGCTCAGAAAGGATTCTGAAAATCAAGGTAGACAGGTGGAGGAAAAACTGGGAAGAGACATGAGAGAGATGCAAGAAAAGCATGAAAGACGGGTCAATGCCTTGGTAAAGGAGACCCAAAAAAATGCTGAAGAAAATAACACCTTGAAAAATAGGCTCACTCAATTGGCAAAAGAGGTTCAAAAAGCCAAAGAGGAGAAGAATGCTTTCAAAAGCAGAATTAGCCAAATGGAAAAAGAGGTTCAAAAGCTCACTGAAGAAAATAGTTCTCTCAAGATTAGAATGGAACAGATGGAGTCTAATGACTTTACGAGAAACCAAGAAATCACCAAACAAAACCAAAAGAATGAAAAAATGGAAGAGAATGTGAAATATCTCATTGGAAAAACAACTGACCTGGAAAATAGATCCAGGAGAGACAATTTAAAAATTATGGCACTACCTGAAAGCCATGATCAAAGAAAGAGCCTAGACATCATCTTTCATGAAATTATCAAGGAAAACTGCCCTGATATTCTACAACCAGAGGGCAAAATAAATACTGAAGGAATCCATCGATCACCGCCTGAAAGAGATCCAAAAAGAGAAACTCCTAGGAACGCTGTGGCCAAATTCCAGAATTCCCAGGTCACGGAGAAAATATTGGAAGCAGCTAGGAAGAAACAATTCCAGTATTGTGGAAATACAATCAGGATAAGACAAGATCCAGCAGCTTCTACATTAAGGGATTGAAGGGCATGGAATAGGATATTCCAGAAGTCAAAGGAACTAGGATTAAAACCAAGAATCACCTACCCAGCAAAACTGAGTGTAATACTTCAGGGGAAAATATGGTCTTTCGGGGGAGGAGGCAAGATGGCGGAGTAGAAAGACTCACATATGCTAGCTCCGAATCCACAGCCCAGAAATTTCCTGTAAAAAGAACTTCCCACAAATTCTGCATTAGTGCAAGCTGCGCAGAAACACAGTGGAAGAGATTTCCATTCCAGAGAGCCCTGGAAAGCCGTCCCCAGGGGTCCGTCATGCTCCAGACGTGGAGCCCACCCCTGCACTGCCCTGGCCACAGGGCCGCAGAGGAGCAGATCCAAGCAGGATTCAGGGAATGGAACCTCTGACAGCCACGAAGATCCCTCCACCCACAGGCGCTACAGGTCAGTGAGAGAGACGTCTGGGCTGGCTGAGAGGGGAGCGGGGTGTCTCCGTGGCTCGGGCCCCCTCGGGAGGCAGTGGCAGAGGCAGCAGCGGGCCTGGAACTCCCGGAGCAGACAGGAGTTCAGAGCCATTACCAAAGGTCTCTGCATAAACCCCCTGAGGGAACTGAGCCTGGGAGGTAGCCCTGCCCCCACCCCAGCACGAGAACTTAAGCTCACATTAAATAGCAGCCGCTCCTGCCACGGATAGCCCTGAGACTGGGAAGCAGCATTTGAATCTCAGACCCCAAGCACTAGCTGGGCAGATCTAGGTGGGGGTGCAGAGGAATCTCAGAAGTCAAGTAACTGGCTGGGAAAATGCCCAGAAAAGGGAAGAAAAATAAGATCATAGAAAGACACCTTCTTGGGGGACAGATGTTCCCACCTTTCATTTCTAATGAGGAGGAACAATTCTTACCATCAGAGAAAGATGAAAAATAAGATCATAGAAAGACACCTTCTTGGGGGACAGATGTTCCCACCTTTCATTTCTAATGACGAGGAAAAATTCTTACCATCAGGGAAAGATGTGGAGGTCGGGGCCTCAATACCCCAGACATCCAAGGTTGATGTCCGGTGGGCTCAGGCCATGAAGAGCTCAAAAAGGATTTTGAAAAGCAAGTTAGACAGGTGGAAGAAAAACTGGGAAGAGAAATGACAGAGATGCAAGAAAAGCATGAAAAACGGGTCAATACCTTGGTTAAGGAGACCCAAAAAAATGCTGAAGAAAATAACACCTTGAAAAATAGGCTCACTCAACTGGCAAAAGAGGTTCAAAAAGCCAATGAGGAGAAAAATGCTTTCAAACGCAGAATTAGCCAAATGGAGAAAGAGGTTCAAAAGCTCACTGAAAAAAATAGTTCTCTCAAAATTAGAATGGAACAGATGGAAACTAATGACTTTCTGAGAAACCAAGAAATCATAAAACAAAACCAAAAGAATGAAAAAATGGAAGAGAATGTGAAATATCTCATGGGAAAAACAACTGACCTGGAAAATAGATCCAGGAGAGACAATTTAAAAATTATGGCACTACCTGAAAGCCATGATCAAAAAAAGAGCCTAGACATCATCTTCCATGAAATTATCAAGGAAAACTGCCCTGATATTCTACAACCAGAGGGCAAAATAAATACTGAAGGAATCCATCGATCACCGCCTGAAAGAGATCCAAAAAGAGAAACTCCTAGGAACGTTGTGGCCAAATTCCAGAATTCCCAGGTCAAGGAGAAAATCTTGCAAGCAGCTAGAAAGAAACAATTCCAGTATTGTGGAAATACAATCAGGATAACATAAGATCTAGCAGCTTCTACATTAAGGGATCGAAGGGCGTGGAATAGGATATTCCAGAAGTCAAAGGAACTAGGACTCAAACCAAGAATCACCTACCCAGCTAAACTGAGTATAATACTTCAGGGGAAAATATGGTCTTTCAATGAAACAGAGGACTTTCAAGCATTCTTGGTGAAAAGACCAGAGCTGAAAAGAAAATTTGACTTTCAAACACAAGAATGAGAAGAAGCATGAAAAAGTAAACAGCAAAGAGAAGTCATAAGGGACTTACCAAAGGTGAACTGTTTACATTCCTACAGGGAAAGACAGTATTTGTAACTCTTAAAACTTTTCAGTATCTGGGTACTTGGTGGAACCACACACATACATCCACATGCATGCACGCACACACGCACACACACATGTACACACATGCATGCACACACACATACACACATACACGCACATACAGAGACAGAGAGCACAGAGTGAACTGAATAGGATGGGACTATATCTTAAAAGAAATTAAGGTAAATGGTGAGAGAGAAATGTAGTGGGAAGAGAGAGGGTGAAATGGAATGGGGTAAATTATATCTCATTCAAGAGGCAAGCAGGAGACTTTTTAGTGGAGGGAAAAAGAGGAGAGCTGAGAAAAAAACATGAAGTTTATCCTCATCACATTCGACTAAAGGAAGGAATAAAATGCACACTCATTTTGGTATGAAAACCTATCTTACAATACAGGAAAGTGGGGGAGAAGGAGATAAGCAGGGTGGGGGGGATGATGGAAGGGAGGGCAATGGGAGGAGGGAGCAATGTGAAGTCAACACTCTTGGGGAGGGACAGGATCAGAAGACAGAATAGAAACAATGGGGAGCAGGATAGGATGGAGGGAAATACAGTTAGTCTTACACAACACGACTATTATCGAAGTCATTTGCAAAACTACACAGATAGGGCCTATATTGAATCGCCTGCCTTCCCAAAGGGAATGGGTGGGGAGGGAGGGATGGGGAGAATTTGGAAATCAATGTTTTAGGAACAACTGTTTGGTATTGTTCTTGCTACTAGGAAATAAGAAATACAGTTAATGAGGAATAGAAAGTCATCTGGCCCTACAGGACAAAAGAGAAGATGGGGACAAGAGAAGGGAGGGAGGATAGAAGAGAGGGCAGATTAGTGATAGGGGAAATTAGAATGCTGGGTGTATTAGGGTGGGGGGAGGGGATAAATGGGGAGAAAATTTGAAACCCGAAATTTTGTGAAAATGAATGTAAAAAGTTAAATAAATAAATTCATATTAAAGAAAAAAGAAGACTTAAATGCTTCTCAAGCAATGGCCCTTCTTCCCTAAATAAATAGGCACAACTCTGAATTTACAGCCCTTGTTTAATTTTGAATCTATAAAAATTTTGCCCAATTGTCCCTTGTTTTCCTCAAAAAGTACATTGTAATCACAACTGAAGTACCTTGGTTTGTTATTTCTATCTTCTTTTCACTTGCTAGATTTTTCCCCCTACTTACTGTATGTAGTATTAATGTGTAATTATAACACATAAAAGAAAAGTCGAATCTTGGGGATTTGTAAAGATTCTTTGGATTTTTTTAGATTTGTATGGCTTCTTCTGTTAATTTTGTAAAGATTTCTTGAAAACTCCCCACAAAGGGAAGCTAGGTGGTACAGTGTAGATAGAGCACCAGCAGTAGAGTCAGAAGGACCTGAGTTCAAATCCCATCTCAGATACTTACTAGCTATTTAGCTGTTTAACCCTGAGCAATTCACTTAATCCCAACTGCCTCTATTAAAACAAAAAAAAAAAAAGACAGACAGACCGACCCTGGAATATGGTTTCGATTTTTTTTCTCTTCTAAATTTCTGAGATGTTAATAATCTGCCAAGTCTCTAAGACATAAAGCTATATCTTAGCATTTTCATTCTAAATCTGCACTTTCATTCAATAATTAAAACATTTTCTGAACTTTTCCCATTTCTATTTTTTTCCTTTAATTTGGTTTCTGTTATAGAAAATATGCTGCTGGTTGCTTGGAGTGGTTTCCTATTATTTTAGTAATTTTGTTTTTCATTATTTCCAGTCAATATTTTAAATCATCTTTTAGTTTTAACTTTAATTCTTCTATAATCATTTAACTTTCTAGAAATTCTTCTATTTGCTCTTATGTTTTACAAGTGCTATTTTTGCTTAACTTCCTTAACCCATATAAGAATATCTCTCAGAATTTTATGTTGTCTTTTTTCCATCTCTGTCACTTCAGGTGTTTCAGTTGTTTCAGTTGCTCCATGATTTTTCATGTTACTGACATATATCTTCATTTTATATTTTATTTTGGTCTATTTTTAGCCATATACCTTCCTTTTTAAGTGTTTCAGCTACTGTTTTTTGAGGGGTATGTAAGATCTTCCATTTTAACTGGAAATTTTTGTATGCTTATGCTTTTTTCTATAAAATCTTTATGAGCATGACCTATGCATATAAAGGATATCCTTGATAAATACATGAGAAGAAAACAGGAAAGTTTTCAGAGACTATTTTCTATAAAAGACTACATATTCAGCATCACACAATTTACTGACAGACATAAAGACTAGAAGAACATTCTGTGCTTATCACTTAAAAAGGATAAAAACTCCTGAGTTCAGTAGAGTCTTAAAGGCTTTTACATCCAACATGGTATTATCTATGCATGTTCTTTGGTAAGTATCTTTGGTAGATGCACCCACAAAGTTCATAGAGTTTGTTCAATTTCGAGACTATTAGTATCAAGCAAGAATAACTTCAGCAGTTGTAAGATAAAATAAATTCATATAAATCACCAGTGTTTCTGTACATAATAAGCAAAATCCAGCAGAAAGAAGTAAACATTTATTAAGTGCTCCCTTGGGCCAGGTACTATGCTTTGGATTAAGGACACAAAAAAGTGTCACAGCAATGTCCACCAATTGGGGAATGGCTGGACAAATTGTGATATATGAATAGGACAGAATACTATTGAGCTGAAAGAAATGATAAAGGAAATGGTTTCAGAAAAACCTGGAAGACTTGCATGACCTGATGCAGAGTGGAGTGAGTAGAACCAGGAAGATAATTTATGAAATAAGAATAATATTGTAAAAATTGGAAAGATTTTGAAAAACTTTGAAAGATCTAGCAACTCTGATCAACACAATGACCAACCACAACACCAAGAACTCATGACAAAACAAGGTGTCTACCACCTGATGGACTCTAACTAAAACCTGAAGCATATTTTCTTTTACTTCTTTCCTTCTTTCTTTCTTTTCTTGGACAAGGCTAATATGGGAAATTGTTTTGCATGACATAATTATTTGTAATGGATTTTGTTTTTCTTGCATTCTCCATGGGTGGGAGAGAGGGAGACCAAGATATTACCAAAAAAAAAAACCCAAAACAATGGAAAAATAGAAGATAATGTGAAATATCTCATTGGAAAAACAACTGACCTGGAAAATAGATCCAGGAGAGACAATACAAAATTATGGGACTACCTGAAAGCCATGATCAAAAAAAGAAATTATCAAGGAAAACTGCCCTGATATTCTAGAACCAGAGGGCAAAATAAATATTGAAAGAATCCACTGATCACCTCCTAAAAGAGATCCAAAAAGAGAAACTCCTAGGAATATTGTCAAATTCCAGTTTCCAGGTCAAAGCGAAAATACTGCAAGCAGCTAGAAAGAAACAATTTGAGCACTGTGGAAATACAATCAGGATAACACAAGATCTAGCAGCTTCTACATTAAGGAATCGAAGGGCTTGGAAAATGATATCCTAGAAGTCAAAGGAACTAGGATTAAAACCAAAAATCACTTACCCAGCAAAATATATATTTTGTGCCAGGTACTATGCTTTGGATTAAGGACACAAAAAAGTATAATACTTCAGGGGAAAAAATGGTCATTCAAAGAAATAGAGGATTTTCAAGCATTCTTGATGAAAAGATCAGAGCTGAATACAAAATCTGACTTTCAAACATAAGAATCAAGAGAAACCATACTAAACTTACTAAAGCTGAACTCTTTTTAGGCCTACACGGAAAGATAATATTTCTAACTCTTGAAGCTTATCTCAGTATTTGGGTAGTTGGAGAGATTATACACACATATACACAAACACACACACACATATAGACAGGAGAGCACAGGGTGACTTGAATAGGAAGGGATGATATCTAAAAAAAATAAAATTAAGGGGTGAGAGAGGAATATATTGGGGGGAAAATGGAATGGGGCAAATAAATTATCTCTCATAAGAGAGGCAAGAAAAAGCTTTTCCAATGGAGGAGGAAAAGTGGGGAGGTGAGAGGGAAAAAGTGAAGCTTACTCTCATCACATTTGGCACAGCACAAGGAAGGAATAATAACATGCTCACTCAATTTTGTATGAAAATCTACCTTACACTACAGGAAAGTAGGGGAGAAGAAGATAAGTGAGGTGTGGGGGGATGATAGAAGGGAGGGAGTAAAGGAGTAATAAATGGGAAGAGGGAGTAATTAGAAGTAAACACTTTTGGGAATGGGCAAGGTCAAAAGAGAGAATAGAATAAATGGGAGGCAAGATAGGATGGAGGGAAATATAGTTAATCTTACACAACATGACTATTATGGAAGTCTTTTGCAAAACCACACATGCATAGCCTATATTGAATTGCTTGCCTTCTCAGTGGTGATGGGTGGGAAGGAAGGAAAGGAGAGAAGTTGGAACTCAAAGTCTTAAGAACAAATGTTGAGAATTGTTTTTGCATACAACTGGGAAATAAGAAATACAGGTAATGAGGAACAGAAATCTATCTTGCCCTACAAGAAGAGACAGAATATGGGGATAAAGGAAGGAAGAGGTATGATAGAAGGGAGGGCAGATTGGGGGAAGGGGTAATCAGAATGCTCGGTGTTTTGCGGTGGTGGGAGAGGAGAGATGGGGAGAAAATTTGGAACTCAAAATTTTGTGGAAATGAATGTTGAAAACGAAAAATAAATAAACATTAAAAAAAGAGAACAGAATCAAACTTCTAGAAACCTAGAAATTTCCATTCAGACAAGACAAATTCAAACTAAAGAATGTTCTACTTCAGCTGCAGTTTGTAATTTTTTAAAAAGGACTTTAATTTGGAGGTTTCTTAGGTTTTCTATTTTAATTCAAAAAGATTTATCAGAATTATTCAGATGTTACTTTCCTAAAAATTCAAATATGGGATAAGACAAAACATTTTAATTTCATACCAAAAAAGAAATGGGAGGACATGGCAAGAAGGAACAATGTGAACTTTTGGAAAATTTTCTTAAGAATTTCATCACTTATTTTTTCAATATCAACTGAAATGTGTCAACATAATTTCGGCTCTACTTGGCCTTATACCAATATTTTAAATCAAATTCTCATTAGCAAACAGTCACTTTAATCTCAGTCTTCCTTCTCCATTCACAAAGGAATGGAGGAAGGAAGGGAGGAATGGAAGGAAGGAAAAGAGGGACAGAAAGAGGGAGGGAAGGAAGGAAAGGTGAAAGGATTTATTGAAAGCCTACTATGTGCTAGGCCCTGTGCTAAAGGTTTTACATATATTTCATTTTATTCTCACAAGAAATGCTATTATTACCCCCATTTTATAGTTGAGGAAACTGAAGCAGACAGAAATTAAGTAAGTTAACCAAGATCACACAGAACCAGTATGAGTCTGAGGCCAAATTTTAACTCAGTTCTTCCTGATTGCAGATGTAGTTATCTATCCCCTCTTACAGCTACAAGTCTAGTCCTGACACTCAACTGTGCCTAAATTAAAACAAGATAGTCCTCTTCTCTTATGATCTGTAATATACAGTTGCAAAAATCATGTTCCTTGGTTAATAATAGCTTACATTTATATGGCACATATAAACTTAAAACTTAAAAATGTATTGCATACATCAGTCCATTTGACCATCATAACCTAAAGGCCTGCACAACACATGGCCTTTGGGTAGCCTGTGAAAAATGTAGAGGATGTAAAAGAAAGAAAAGATGTAAGGAGAGTTTGTCCCCACTTAACCTGCCTTCCACTAATCCTATTGTGCCTGTCATGTAATTTGGCAGGTGTGTTGTTTGTCATGTGACCCATGGCAACCATCATCAGTCTGTCTCTAGTCTGAGAGGAACAAGTCATATCTTTTTGCTGTGTTTTTGGTTATTATTAAATGTAAACAGTAAGAAAACCTGAAAAATGTATTAAAATTCGTACCACTTAGCAAAGTAATTTTTTAACATTAATGTAATTTCATGATGAGTAAAAATCTTAAGTAATGTGTAATTAATTGATATTAATTGAAATTTCCCTTTTTAAATTATAGTTCATTTGCAAGATGGTTTAATTATTAATTATACCTCTACTTGGAAAGTGAGCCTCTAAAAACTTATCTGCAGCCCGAAGAAGTTTAGCCTATTTTAATTTTGGCCCCTACCTACTACCAAGTTGGGCAGGTCTAACATAAAGTATCATTATTCCCATTTTACAGATGAAAAAAATGAGGCTAAAAGATATTAAGAAATTGTGTTACAAAGCTAATCAGTAGCAGGGCCAGCACACAAAACTTTCTCTTAAGTCTCCAGACGCACAGTTCTTTCCACTATACTACATAGGCCTCTCTTTGTATTGCTTTTGAACATGTCTTTTCTCAAAAACCTGAAGTCAATCCCAAATGTTTCTTTAATCAAACTAAAATGCTTGACTATAAGTCGTATTTCCAAAACTTGAAAGAGCTCTAAGGATGTGCAACCTCCTCAGTTTACAAATGAAGAAACTCTAAGGTCCTAAAGGGAATAAATTGCTTATGGTCAGACTGCAATAGTGGCAGAAGCTAGGCTAACAACTCAATATTCTTTCTGCTAAACCAAACTACCTCTAAAGATTTCTGAGTCCTCCTGCCTAACCTCTCTAACCACACACTTCCTAGTGTTCAGTAATCCAGGCATAACCAATCTCCTAGTTGTCTTTCTCCACTCCTGAGCCACTCATCCTCCTTATTATTAACACTCCCTACCTTCCTTCATAGGTCTGCGAAAAATTCATTTCCTTCACAAAACTTTTGCAGACCCATCCCACTTGGCTCCAGTTACTCCATTCACTGTTCTTTTCCCCTCCACCCTCACCCAATAACTCAGATCTACACATGTTTAGACTTCTTCAACTAAGTTATATGTCTGTATGGAACAAGTACAGAAACTGGCTATTTTTTTCAGAGTACGTTCTATACCCCTGGGTAGACATGCCACATGAATAGTTATGGATGATGGAGCAATGACTTGCTATTAGCTGCAATCTATCTCTTTGAATTTACAGCATTTTGAAGCCCTGTCCCAGTGATCTGCATTCAGATATAAAGAAGCATATTTTCTGCTGCTACCAGATGATTGACAGACCCAGCAGCAGGATATATAAGGACAGGATATATAAAGATAAAGGAAGAAAGCAAATTATCTTTATAGAAACTATGAAAATAGAAGCTACCCTATTTTCTGGGATGGTCTAACTTGTTTATACAGTTTGGTGCTTTCTCCTTCTCAAATAAAGTTTAATTCATCATTCTGTTCTTTTGTTCTCTTTAAACTAAGTTTGTGTCACTGAACTATGCATACCCACTTTGACCCACTGGTTCTACTACTGGGTCTATGCCCCAAAGAGATCAAAGACAGAAGACACATATGTACAAAAATAATTATTACAGCTTTTTTACTAGTGGGATTGGAAATTAAGGGGGTGCTATTGAGGAATGGCTGAACACATTGTGGAATATGAATGTAACAGTAATAATATTACACAGTAAAAAATGATCAAAAGGTTCAATGATATAGACGACTTTCAATTATTCATGTTGAGGAAAAGAACAGATCTGTATATAAAAATTTGATTTCCCAAGATAAGAATTAAGAGAAACATGAAAAGGTAAACAGGAAAGAAAAATCATAAAAGACTCTCTAAAGTTGAACTGTTTACATTACTATATGGAAAGAAAATATTTTTAACTCTTGAATCTTTTCTCAGTATTTGGGTAGTTGAAGAGATTGTACATACATACATACACACACACACATAGAAAGATATGGGTACAGGGTGTGTTATATCAAAAGAGATGATATCCACATACAAAAAAATAAAATAAAAATTAAGGGGTGAAGGAGGAAAATTCTGGAAAGAGAAAGGGAGTAATGGAACAGGGCAGGCTGTAACTCATAAAAGAGATAAGAAAAACTTATTCAATGGAGGAGATAAGGGAGAAAGGGAGAGTGGGAAAAAAAGCTACTCTCTCCACATGTGGCTGAAGGAGGGAATAACATGTTCACTTAATGTGATATGAAAATTTATATCACATCACCGGAAAGTAGAAGAGGAAGCGACAAGTGGGGTGAGGGGAATGTTAGAAGGGAGGGCAAATAGGAAAAGGAAATCACTAGAAATAAACACTTTTGAGAAGACAAAATGTCAATTATAGGGGAAAAAAATAAGGGGGGATAGAGTAGGACAGAGGGCAAAAGAATTAGTATTACACAACATGACTACTATGGAAGTCTTTTGCAAAAGAACACATATTTAGTCTGTATTGAATTGCTTCCCTTCTCAGTGGGGCTGGGGAGGGAGGGGGGAGGGAGAGAAGTTGAAATTCAAAGTATTAGAAACGAATGTTGAGAATTTTTATTGCATATAATCAGGAAATAAGAACTACAGGGAATGAGGTATAGAAATTTATCTTGCCCTACAAGAAAAGAGAGAGGCTAGGGATAAGGGAAGGGTGGGATGTGATAGAAGGGAGGGTACATTAAGGGAAGGAATAATCAGAATACAAAGTATTAGGAAGCAGGAGGTGGGGTGGGGGGAGTGATGGTGAGAAAAACTGGACATGTTACAAAGTGAGGAAAAAGCAATTAGTATTAAAACAATTGACTGAATTAATTACTGAGAATAAATCAATGACATCTTTAGTCTGGGGAAAAGAATTTCAATCTAAATTCCCTAGAGGAAGGTAACATTGGGCAAAATTTGGCACTGATGGAAAAGTTAAGGTTTTAATGGTAACCTTGATTTTATGATTGCTATTTAATCAGGAACCAGAACATGTATAGAAAGGCATGTAAGTCACTTAAGACTTGCCTCAAAAGATGTTCCTTAGCCAAAGTGAAATTATAATCATATCTGAAACCTAGTTATTGGAACCTACCAGTTTTTAGATGCTATGGCACTATTAAGTGACTGTTCTGAGTCCAACTCCAGGTAAGGGTAGCAAGAAAGGTGATCTGAGCCTTCAACCTATGATGCCAGTAAGCTGGTGAGATGCTGGTATGAACTGCTTAGGGTGATCTCATGGAAAGGGTGGGAGAGCAGCTGTTCAGCCTGGGCTGAGGTAAAATTCTCCTGACTCAGTTTCCATACTGACACCTGGCAGACTTTAAGCCTGACTGAATGCAAGAGGATAACCTAATCCTACCTGGAACTGACATGAAGTTGGGAAGATACTGTATCCCTGTAATGTCCCTACTCTTGGTGGTAATTTCCCATAGTAAAAAGGTTTGTAAGCTTAATACCAGATCTATTCAATTATAGATTATTGGTAGGGGAACATCCGATGTTAAGTCTAAAATTAAGCTACCAGGCTTAGGACTTTAGACTAACAACAATAAGCTTGGGTCCTTTAATTCTTAGTAATATTGTGGAGACAGTTAGGTCAAGGGCTGGTGAAGTTAGCAACATAAATTTTATTTGTGTCTCAGTTGGTCAATGTTAAAAAAAAAATTCTTTTGTGGTCCATATTGGTTTTTTTGTTCTTTATTTGTTCTTTAAAAAGAAGCATTACCTGACCAAAAGTTTGAAATGCTTTATCTGTTATAAACTGTGTTAAAAATAAAAAAGTTTTAAAAAAATTAAAATAAAATGAAATAAAAAAGAATGGCTGCTCCCCACTGGAAAAAAAAATGACCAAAAGGACAGTTTCAGAGAAAACTGGGAAGAGTTGTATGAACTGATGCATAATAATGCACTTGTCAAACTTGTCAAAATTTGTAACAGCACTTGTCAAAATGAGTAACTTTGACTTAAAAATTCTGATTAAAAACCAACCACAATTCTAGAGAACCAGGGATAAAGCAGTAATCAAGCCTGCTACCCACCTCCAGACAGAAAGATAAACTTAAGAAACAGAACAAGACATAATATTTTTAAACATGGACAATGTTTAATTTGTTTTGACTATGAATATGTTATAATGGTTTTATTTTTCTTGCTTTTTCAACGCTGGATAGTGGAGGGAAAATAAATACTTGTGAATAGAAAATAAATTTCTTTAAGTATGTAAAAGAAAAAAATTAGATTTGTAACTCAGTTTTGGAAATAGAAATATGGTAATAGAACTAACTAAATTGCTCTTCAGCATATCATCTGATCATACTAGTATACTTTAAGCCAAAGTTCAACAAATTTTAGATGGCTGGCTACCAGAGTACCCCAAAAGTTCATTTATCTACCCAGTATCACAAACAAATAGCAATTTAAATATTAAACTTCATCTGCTAAGATTCATACTGGAAAAAAAATTAACTGTATAACTATCATGGCCAAACTTCAGCAAGAAGAGTTTAAAAAGTGTATCTACCTCCCTTCACTACAGAGGTAGGGGACTATGAGTATGCAACACTGAAAATACTATGGGGGGGGGGGGGAAGCCAAGATGGCGGAGTAGAAAGACTCACGTATGCTAGCTCCAAACCCACAGCCCATAAATTTCCTGTAAAAAGAACTCCCACAAATTCTGGAACAGTGGAAGCCACGCAGCAACGCACTGGAGGAGATTTCCGTTCCTGAGAGCCATGAAAAACCGACCTCAAAGGTCCGTCGCGCACCTGACAGCGGAGCCCACCCCTGCGCTGCCCTGGCCGCGGGCCCGAGAGGAGCAGATCCGAGCAGGCTTCAGGGACACAATCTCCAGCAGCCGCGAAGTTCCCTCCACCTACAGGCGCTACAGGTCAGTGAGAGAGACTTCTGGGCTGGCCGAGAGGGGAGCGGGGTGTCTACATAACTCAGGCCCCCTCGGGAGGCAATGGTAGAGACAGGGACAGGAGCAGACCCGGGCTCCCCAAGCAGGCAGGAGCTCCGCTCCATTACGGAAGGTCTCTGCATAAACCCACTGAGGTAACTGAGCCTGACAGGCAGCCCTGCCCCCACCCCAGCACCAGAACTTAAGCTCACATTGAATAGCAGCTGCGCCAGCTGTGGAAAGCCCTGAGGCTGGGGAGCAGCATTTGAATCTCAGACCCCATGCACTAGCTGGGCAGATCTAGACGGGGGTGCAGAGGAATCTCAGAAGTCAAGTAACTGGCTGGGAAAATGCCCAGAAAAGGGAAGAAAAATAAGATCATAGAAAGCTACTTTCTTAGGGAACAGATGTTTCTTCCTCCTTTCATTTCTGATGACTAGGAACAATTCTTACCATCAGGGAAAGATGTGGAGGTCGGGGCCTCAGTACCCCAGACATCCAAGGTTGATGTCCGGTGGGCTCAGGCCATGAAGAGCTCAAAAAGGATTTTGAAAAGCAAGTTAGACAGGTGGAAGAAAAACTGGGAAGAGAAATGACAGAGATGCAAGAAAAGCATGAAAAACAGGTCAATACCTTGGTTAAGGAGACCCAAAAAAATGCTGAAGAAAATAACACCTTGAAAAATAGGCTCACTCAATTGGCAAAAGGGGTTCAAAAAGCCAAGGAGGAGAAGAATGCTTTCAAAAGCAAAATTAGCCAAATGGAAAATGAGGTTCAAAAGCTCACTGAAGAAAATAGTTCTCTCAAGATTAGAATGCAACAGATGGAAGCTAATGACTTTCTGAGAAACCAAGAAATCACAAAACAAAACCAAAAGAATGAAAAAATAGAAGATAATGTGAAATATCTCATTGGAAAAACAGCTGACCTGGAAAATAGATCCAGGAGAGACAATTTAAAAATTATGGCACTACCTGAAAGCCATGATCACAAAAAGAGCCTAGACATCATCTTTCATGAAATTATCAAGGACGGGGCGGAGCCAAGATGGCGGAGTAGAAGGACGCACGTTTACGAGCTCCGAAACCAAAAGCCCATAGAATTACTGTAAAAAGAGTCCCCCATAACTTCTGGGTCAATACAAGGTGTGCAGAAACAGAGTGGAAGAGATTTCCATTCCAGGGAGCCCTGGAGACCCATCCCCAGGGTCCGTCGCACCCCGGAAAGTGGACCCCACCCCCAGCGCTGCCCTGGCCGCGGCCCCAGAGAAACTGATCCAAGCAGGCTTCAGAGACGGCTGCGGGAAAGTCCCTCCGCCCACAGAAGCTACAGGTCAGTGAGAGAGAAGGCCGGGCTGGAGGAGAGGGGGAGCAGGGCGTCTCCGTGACTCGGGGCCCCTCGGGAGGAAGCAGCGGCGGCAGAGACGGGGGCAGGAAGCGGCACAGGCAGAGGTGTGGGCGGGGGCTCAGGCAGCAGCGGACCGGGACTCAGGAATCCCCCAGCAGCAGGCAGGATCTTCATTACGGAAGATTCCTGCATAAAACCTGACGGAGCTGAACCTGGGAGACGGCCCTGCCCCCACCCCGCTCTATTACTGAAGGCTTCTGCTTAAAGCTCCCAAGGCAACTGAGCTTGGGAGGCGGGCCCCCCACCCCGCCCCCACCCGCTCCATTCCTGAAAGTCTCTACAGAAAGCCCCTGAGGGATCTGAGCCTGGGAGACAGCCCTGCCCCCACCCCAGCACCTGAACTAAAGCTCACTGATTGACAGCCAGCAGGAGGAAAGCCCATTTAAATCTCAGAGGCCAAGCACTAGCTGGGCGGATCCAGGCAGGGGTGGAAAGGAATCTCAGAAGTCAAGTAACTGGCTGGGAAAATGCCTAGAAAAGGGAAGAAAAATAAGACTTTAGAGAGTTTTTTCCAACAATTGCAAATGATCCCAACCTTCGGATCTGATGACGAGGACGGATCCTTGCCATCAGGGAAAGACGTGGAGGGAGGGGCCTCAGTACCACAGACACCCCAGGGGGGTGGCGGGGGGGCTCAGGCCCTGGAAGAGCTCAAAAAGGATTTTGAAAAGCAAGTTAGACAGGTGGAGGAAAAACTGGGAAGAGAAATGTCGGAGATGCAAGAAAAGTATGAAAAACGGGTCAATACCTTGGTAAAGGAGACCCAAAAAAATGCTGAGGAAATTAACACCTTGAAAAATAGGCTCACTCAATTGGCAAAGGAGGTTCAAAAAGCCAATGAGGAGAAGAATGCTTTCAAAAGCAGAATGAGCCAAATGGAAAAAGAGGCTCAAAAGCTCACTGAATTTAATAGTTCTCTCAAAATTAGAATGGAACAGATGGAGTCTAATGACTTTATGAGAAACCAAGAAATCACCAAACAAAACCAAAAGAACGAAAAAATGGAAGAGAATGTGAAATATCTCATGGGAAAAACAACTGACCTGGAAAATAGATCCAGGAGAGACAATTTAAAAATTATGGCACTACCTGAAACTCATGATCAAAAAAAGAGCCTAGACATCATCTTCCATGAAATTATCAAGGAAAACTGCCCTGACATTCTAGAACCAGAGGGCAAAATAAGTATTGAAAGAATCCATCCATCACCACCTGAAAGAGATCCAAAAAGAGAAACTCCTAGGAACATTGTGGCCAAATTCCAGAACTCCCAGCTCAAGGAAAAAATCTTGCAAGCAGCTAGAAAGAAACAATTCCAGTACTGTGGAAATACAATCAGGATAACCCAAGATCTAGCAGCTTCTACATTAAGGGATCGAAGGGCGTGGAATAGGATATTCCAGAAGGCAAAGGAACTAGGACTCAAACCAAGAATCACCTACCCAGCTAAACTGAGTATAATACTTCAAGGGAAAATATGGTCTTTCAATGAAACAGAGGACTTTCAATCATTCTTAATGAAAAAATCAGAGCTGAAAAGAAAATTTGACTTTCAAACACAAGAATGAGAAGAAGCATGAAAAAGGAAACAGCAAAGAGAAGTCTTAAGGGACTTACCAGAAGTGAACTGTTTCCATTCATACAGGGAAAGACAATATTTCTAACTCTTAAAACTTTTCAGTATCTGGGTAGTTGGTGGGACCACACATACACATGTACACGCATGCACACACATACACACATGCACACACATACAGAGATAGAGAGCACAGATTGAACTGAATAGGATGGGACCATACCTTAAAAGAAACTAAGGTAAATGGTGAGAGAGAAATGTAGGGGGAGGAAAGAGAGGGAAAGGGAAGGGGGTAACTATATGTCATTTAAGAGGCAGGTAGGAGTTTTTCTTAGTGGAGGGAAAAAGAGGAGAGCTGAGAAAAAAAAAAAAAACAAGAAGTTTACCCTCATCACATTTGACTAAACGAAGGAGTGAAATGCACACTCATTTTGGTATGAAAACCTATCTTACAGTATAAGAAAGTGGGGCAGAAGGAGATATTGCAAGGGAGGGGATGATGGAGGGGAGGGCAAAGGGAAGAGGGAGCAATTTGAAGTCAACACTTGGGGAGGGACAGGATCAAGAGACAGAAGAGAAACAATGAGGGGCAGGTTAGGAGGGATGGTAATCCAGTTAGTCTTACACAACACAACTATCAGGGAGGTCATTTGCAAAACTACACAGATAGGGCCTATATTGAATTGCCTTCCTTCCCAAAGGGAATGGGTGGGGAGGGAGGGATGGGGAGAATTTGGAACTCAAAGTTTTAGGAACAACTGTTTAGTATTGTTCTTGCTACTAGGAAACAAGAAATACAGGTAATGGGGAATAGAATGTCATCTAGCCCTACAGGACAAAAGAGAAGATGGGGACAAGGGAAGGGAGGGATGATAGAAGAGAGGGCAGATTGGTTATAGAGGAAATTATAATGCTCGGTGTATTGGGGTGGGGGGAGGGGCCAAATGGGGAGAAAATTTGGAACCCAAAATTTTGTGAAAATGAATGTAAAAAATTAAATAAATAAAGTAATATTTAAAGACCAAAAAAAAAAAGAAAATATTACCAGGCATGGTCAATGTATTGGTTAAGTTGACTTTTACTAACTGTCTTTGTTCTCTAAAAATATTTGTTATAAGAAATGTTTTGCTGTAGCAGGAAAAAGTATATTTTCAAAAATGAATATGATGTAACAACAAAAGGCCACCATTATTTAAATGTATGTGTGTATCTACATATATTTAAAGACTTATATTGGAAACTTTGGGTAAGTTATTGGCTCCACCTCCTCCAAGGAGCAAGAGAATGAAGTTCTGTCATAAGGCCCAAGTGGCACTGCTTTGCTCTGCTTCTTTCTCTGCTGCCTGATCCCCTCTTGATCACCAACACTAGCAGTATCCTACTGGACAAGGAGCTCATTTCTCATAAGACAAAGTCCATTACAAGCACACCTGTATCTGGATCATTCTTCCTCCAAACAACCAATGAACAAGTGTTTATTAAAATATTATTTACTAATAAATACAAGTAGTTCTTACTAATATATCATTATTTGTTAAGGCAATTGCCTACTATGTGCCAGACATCATACTAGGTGCTGGCATTACAACTGTAAGTGAGACAGTCCAGTTTCTCCTCCTTCCTGACTCCCACAAACAACCACTACAGCAGAAGGATCCTAGGATTTAGTACTGACAGAAGCCTTGGAGATGATCTGATCAAATAACCTCATTTTATAGATAAGGAAACTAAAGTCTAACAAAGTGACTGTTTCAAAGTCACACAGAAAGTAAAAGACAAAGCATCTAAATCCAGGTGTTCTATTGCTTATACTTCACCGTATTGCTTCCCCACCTTCCTCTGAATACACCCATTCTCAACACTACAAAAAACTAGTATAGATAAAATATGTTGGACCATTTGGTAATATAATGAATAAAGCAGAATGTTTGCAGTGGGAAGAGGCCTGGACTGGGAAGCAAGAGCCCCAGTTCTAACACTGGCTTGTGTGTGACCTGCTCTGTTTTATGAGTTATCCCAGCTCTGACATTCTAGGCTCTAGGGTCACTTCCAGTGTTCTGATATGAAATTTGGCTCTTAGGTTTAAGGGCCTAGCTACTTCCTAGAAATACAGCAAATTTATTTAGTCTTGCTTTAAATCATTTTAATATGCTTTTTTTTCCCTAAGAGTACAGAATAGTGTTCTACAAATTGTTGTTTTCCTCAATAGGAAAAAGTATCTACAACACAACCAGTAAAACCTCACCCTGACAATGAGCATACACCATTTGCAAGGCTGGAGTTATGTGGCATTTTCAGTGTGTCTATCTTGTCTTCTCAAATATAACTAAGGAAAAGGAAAAGAACATGCAAGGACTGAGACCAAGGAGAGGAGTAAGAAAAGGAAAGGGGGAACCTAGCTAACTATGATAGCCCTAAAATTCTACCTGGAGAAAATAAAAATAGATTTATTCAACTTAAAAGTAGGAATGAATGAAACTTTTTTGCCAAATATCTGGGCTTTGAGAAACCAGGCAGGGATAATCTTATGTCTTTAATAGTCCATAAAGCACTCAACAGATGTTCAGAAAATATCTATAAATTTGATGTATAGCGGCACTATCATCCAGCGAGGTACTTAATGTTTTATTGATTGATCATCAAGTAAGCCTCACTCAATTCCTTCTATATTTCACACTCTGATATATACTAAAATCATAACATTAGAATGAGATCTTAGATGTCACCTATAAATGCCAAACATAATGGTTTTTTTTCTCCTCAATCTAAACACAACGATCTTGATTCCTTTACATTATTTGACACCATTGAATACCTTCTCGCCTTGAATACTCTTCTCTCCTCTCTTGGCTTCCACGATGTTCTGTCCTGGTTCTCCTCCTATCTAGCCTAACTTTTTTTTTCTCAGTCTCTTGCTTTATTGGTTCTTCATCCATGTCACATTCACTGAATAGTGGTACCCCTCAAAGCACTACTATCCTAAGCCCTTTTCTCTTGTCTCATTGATTCATCTCCCATGAGTTCAATTAGCATGGTGATGTAGATGATTCCCAGATAGATACAATCCTAGTCTCTTCAGCTCCAGTTCTATATAACCCACTGCTTTTTCAGACATCTTAAACTGGATGTCTAGTAGGCATCTCAAACACATGTCCAAAACAGAACTGATTAATCCCCAAACTCTCCTATCTTATCAACATCCATTCCTATTAGTTGAAGATGTTACTACCTCCCAGGCTCGAAGCCTAAATATCGTTCCTTATTCCTTACTCTCACTAACCCCATATATCCAATCTGATGTTCCAGGAATTTTCTGTGACTATATCTGGAGGTGACTATACCTCCATACCTGGAATGCTTTTCCTCCTCATCTCTGCCTCCTCATATCCTCTGGCTTCCTTCAAGTCCCAACTAAAATTCCACCTTCTACAGGAAGCCCTTCCCAATCCATCTGAATTCTAGTGCTTTCCCTATGTTAAGTATTTCCTATTTATTCTGCATATAATTGTTTGTGTATATTTGTCTACTTGTCTTCCAGTTGGATTGTGAGCTCCTTAAGGGTAGGGACTGTCTTTTACTTCTTTTTGTATACTCAGTGATTGGCATAGTGCCTGGCATATAATATGTGCTTAATAAGTGCTTATTGACTCATTGGCATCATCTTTTCTCCATTCACAAAGTTATAACTCTAGTTCAGGTTCCTCATCATCTTTTACCTAGATAACTGCATCAGCTCTAAATGGTCTCCCTGGCTCAAGTCTCTCTCTGCTCTAATCCATCTTCTACTCATCTACCCAGATGATTTTTCTAAAGCATAGGTCTAACCATGTCACACACTTCCTCAATGACCTCAAGGGGCTTTCTATTATTTCCATGATAAAATATAAATTCTTCCATTTGGCATTTAAAGATCTTTCAGTCTTTACACTTTCCTCCCTTCCACATATACTAGGATACTGCTACATTGGCCTACTTACTGTATTCCTTAAACACAACATTCCAACTTCATCTTTGTGCTTGTACGCTGTATCCCATGGCTAGACTGCTCTCCCCTCCTCCTTGGCCTCTTAAGTTACCCTAGTTTCCTTCAAGACTTGCTGAGACCTGACCCTCTGCAGAAACCTCTTCTGGTCTGCCCAGCTTCTTGACTCTGATAATTTTCCATATATTTTGTACGTTTTGTATGTACCTAGTGACTGAAATTATGTTTCCCTATGTTTCATAAGTGTAAAATCTCTGATATTTTTGTATGTCTTTATACCCTCCACACTTAGCATATAGCTATGAGTTTAATAAAGGCGGGGTAACTGAAGTCTGACCTTCCATTCAAATCAGGAATCCCTTCTACTTACACAGGATCTTAGATATAGAGCTAGAAGGGACCTCAGAGGTCATTCTACTCCAAATTCTTTATTTTTCAGATGAGAAAACTGAGGTTCAGGAGTTAAGTGATTTGCCCAAAGTCACACAAGTTCTAAGGGGCAGTCAGGATTTGAACCCAGGTCCTCTGACTCCAAATCCAGCTCTTTCCAGTGTTCAGCGCTTGCCTCAGTACCTTTAAATTCTCCTCTTCAACAAATGACAACAATAACAGTAGGTGACACATATAATGCTTTAAAGTTTACAAATCACTTATGTACTTCATAACATTTGATCATCACAACAAATCTATGAAACAGAGTACCAACATTATTCTCATTTCAGATGGGGATCCTTTTCCTCATTATTTTCTTTTAATTAATCCCCCTTATACTGTATCTTAGCCAATTCAGTAAGCCACATTGCCTCCTGTGGATAAAAAAATCATAAAGGAGGCAATTTCAGAGAAATTTGGGAAGCCTTGCATGAACTGACACAGAATGGAGTAAGCAGAATTACACACAACAAAAATATTACAAAGACAATCTTTGAAAAACATAAGAATCCTGAACAATGCAATGATCAACCATGATTCCAGAGAACACATGATGAAATATGCCACGCACTTCCTGACAGAGAGGTAATTAACAGAAGGTACAGACAGAGATATATTTGGACATAGCCAATGCTAGAGTTTGTTTTGCTTGATTATACATATTTATTGCAATGGTTTTATCTTGCAGGAGGGTTGGTAACAAAGGAGGGAAAGAAAGAAAATATATTTTTGTTCACTAAAAAAAAATAAAATAAAAACCTCTTGGTACTCCAGGCAACTCTAAGACTGTAAACTGCAGAGAAGTTGTGGACCCACTACACTGGTAGAGGAAGTTTCTCAAAAGAAGTTCCAAATGCTAGTGAAATCAGAAGTCTAGTCCCTACTCGTGACTACCATTAAAATGGAAACTGCTTGAGGACAAGGACTCTCTGGTCTTCCTATCACCATAGCACTAAGAAGAGAATTTAATGACTTTTCAGGAGGGAATGTGTTTTCCTTGACTATGTATATTTACTATAAGGGCTTTGATTTTTTTTCTTTATCTTAAGGGAGGGTCCAGAAATGGTTGATATAATGAAAGAAATCAATCAAAACTTTTTTTAAAGTGATAACCTTAGTTTCCCAGCAGATAAAAGAAAATCCCTGAGAATCTTACCAAGCAACACTCTCACTTCATAAGTTAGTAGGACTCTTGCAGTAGTCACTATACGTTGGGCAGAGGAAGAGCACCTAGATTCCAAAGCAATACCCTTTCGATGAGTAAAGATCTTTTGGTACCTTCTACTTCATTGTTACACTAACCTTTTAAATTTCTTGAATATCTAGTGCCAATAAGAGTTTCTTTAGGGACAAAGGAAGAGAGATGCAATAGCCTATATGCTTAAAAGTGCAAACAGCTGGATGGCAGAGGGGTTAAAAAGTATATAGTTCCAGAGAACAGAACTAGGGATAATAAGGTTAGCAAGTTTTATTAACCTATTTTGTAGGATTTTCATGTCAGGTAAAGGTTGGACTAAATGACTTCTGAAGTCCCCTCCAAAATCTTATGATTCAATGAATTCAAAGATCCCTATGAAATGAAATAACTATAGAAGTCTTCATGAAGCAAACAGAACTTTAACTGAACCTTGAAGAATAGGTACAATTTGAATAAACAGAGAGGAAGAACATTCTAGGAATAACCAAAGGCACTAAGTGGTAGGAAAGGCATCTTCAGGGAACGTAAAGGAAGCCAGTTTGGCTGCAGGGGAAGGTTTTGGACAAGAGAAAAACATGGTGAAAACACTGTTTTAAAAAACTACTTTGGTAGCTCATGAAGGCTAAAGTGGAGTCAGGAAACAGAAGTAGGAATAACTAGGTTGTAGCAGTCATTGAACACAAATGACCATCACACTGATATAATACTTTAAGTTTTATAAAATTAGGGACAGTAGGATGTAATAGAAAGATCACTGGATTTCATGGCCTCGCCTTATAACTTCAGATTTCCTGGATCTCAGTAACTTTATAATCTTTATGCATTCACTCAACAGACATATTGAGTGCCTACTGTGTGCGGAGAGCATTCTATGCTCACAGTTAAGGGAAATGTAAGGTTTAGGTAAGATGTTGTTCCTGCCTCCAGGCAATCTAATCTTACAGTTTTTCGGGAAAGAAGCACTGTGGCACTTATTTTAGATGAGGAAGTTTTTCAGGAAAGCATCACTGTATCATCCTGTCAGATTAATTATCCTCCAAGCATTTCCTCATAGATTTTTATGAACCAGAGCAGATCTTGGAGCCAGGAAAATGGGTTTGAGGCCTGCCTCTGATACATACTATCTATGACCCTAAGAAAGTCTGAGGCCTGCCTCTGATACATACTATCTATGACCCTAAGAAAGTCACTTCTTGGAGTTCTAATGGTAACTTGGTGACACAGTGGATCTAGCACTGGAATCAGAATGGAATTCAAATCCTGATTCAAACACCACCTGTATGATCCTGGGCAAGTCACTTAAGCTATGCCTCAGCTTATTCTTTTGTGAAATGGGGATAATAACGCCTACCTCGCAGAGCTGTTGTTAGGGTAAAATGAATTAAAGTTATTTGTGTACCTTAAATAGCTATAAAAATATTAGCTACTAATATTATCATCATTATTATTAGACAACTCTCTTAAGACTATGAACTATAGAAACAGTGCAGAACCACATTAGTAGTGGAAGTTTTCTCCTCCAAGAGGTAGGCCAATGAAATCACAATGAAATCTCGTCCCTATCTCTTTTTCCACAATCTTGACTTTGTATTACCAGGTTTTAAAATCTTTTAAGAATCTGAAGCTGCTAGATAAACTTATATTACATAAACACAATATAACAATATTTATACTTGGGAGGAAGTTTAAGAGATGTACCAGTTTAATTTACAGGAGGAAACTGAAGCCCAGAAAAGGCTGCCTTGACTCAAAATCACACAAGTAGCAAATCGTGGGGTCATCTGCCTCCAAATCCACTGCACATCTGGTGCCACACTAGCTCCCCAAACTGCCATGTGACATGTGTCCACGACCGCGGGGTAAGCTCATTAAATCATTTTCATAAAGACAGGCGGCGATATACAGCGGAAGAGGAAAATGGCCAGTCCTGGTTTTCTGCCGCTCACTAGCTCCACGCCTTAGGACTTAGACCTGAAGTGACTTTGGGGAAGGACCATCGAATCCAGAGTCCCTCTTGTATTCCTCGAGGCCCAAGAGTGACAAGAGTTACCCCACAGCAGGGCTCTGCCTCAGTTTCCCCCTCCGTAAAAACAAGAGCGGTCCCTCTCAGTTCCGACCGACGGGCAAACCTCACCCGAAGGGGAACAAAGCTGCAGCTAGGGGCGAGGACGGCCGTTCGGGGAGGCTGAAGGCCCTCCAGGACACGCCAGGCTTTCTCCTCGTGAGAAGGCCAGTCGGGGGACGGCGGCCCGGAGAGCCTGCCTCAGTTTCCCCCACCTAGAACCTGTCACCCGCTTGGGCCCCGCACTCCCAGAGGCCCCTCTGGCGGCCACAGGTCCCCTCCTCTGCCCCCCGCTCAAAGGACGCCCTTGCCTCTAACCCCAGGGCCAGCCAAGGGAAAACGGAAAGTCATTCCATCACTCACAAGGACTCGCCACAACAGCGCCATGTTCCTCAACAAACATTTCCGGGTGGAAGGGTAAATTTCCGGGGCTCTCCGCAGCTGGAGGGGACTGGGCTCGGGCAACGGCGGCGCAGGCGCAAAGCCGAGCGGGCGCGCTCCCAGAGCGCTACTCCCGCCCCTCCCCCTCCCCCCCACCGTGGCGTCACAACGGCGGACCCGAGAGTTGTCTTGGATTGTTCCTGCCCCGCTGCTTCCACAGCCTTCCCTCCTTGACCGTTCGCCTGCCCTTGAGCCCACCGGAGGGCCGTCACAGACCCCCAGCAAAGACCGCCCCTGACCTCTCCCAAACGTTCCGCGCAGCGAGAAGTGAGACCGCAGGCCAAGCTCCGCAGAGACCTCGTTTTCTACGAAGCCCTTCCCTCCTGCTGCACACACACGTGGAATGTGCCTGTCTTATCCCTCTGCCCACTCTTTTCCTCCAGACCTCCATCCTCCAACAGACCACATCCTTGCTGTAGTACCCCACAAACTTCCTGGTAGTCTCCCCGCAGATTCCCCTCCCCCTTCTCCCCTCACTCTCACAGCCTCCTCTTCCCTCCCAGGTTTCCTACATAAACCCCCTCCAAACACCCCCTTCCCCTCCTAAAGCCCCTTCCCTCATAGCCCATTCTCTCCTTCGCTGACCTAGAGTAAACCCCTCCCTCCCACTCCTCACAGACTGCCTCCACCCCCTAAGCCGTCCTTCCCCCTCGCAGGTGTGCCTTTCGGTGATGTAGGAAATTCCCAGTAATGTAACTTGTCTCTACCCAAGCACATCAACACCTCTTCTGTGATTTATAAGACTGAAAAGTTGCCTAGGTCATTGGACTTAAAGTGACTCGCCCAAGGTCACATGCAGCGAGTTTGTGCCAGGGCTTCCTGAATGTGAAGCCGGCTCCTCAGCCACGGACATGATGCTTCTCAGCTTTCAGAGTAGTTATTGAGTCGTTTCAGGCGTCGTCAAGACCCCTTTTGGGGGGTTTTCTTGGCAAAAATACTGGAGTGATTTCAGACACTGGATGCTTAATGTTGGATTCAGAGATTTCAGATGTTCTAATCTGCTAAAGAACAAACCCAAACCTACACATAAGATCATGGATTTAGAGCTGGAGGAGACTTGAGAGATCCTAGCTGACCATTGTTAAAGCTCTCATCTTCATACTTCTCCATCCCTCCCCAGGACTGAGCACCAGAGCATCTCTGCCCTTGACCAACCCCAGCATAAATTTGCGCTTTCCAAATCCTCTTTGGCACTTAAAAGATGATAACTCCAGCACCACTTCCTTCTAAGTCCTTCCTTTATTCTCCAACTAGAAGTAATGATTGCCTCATCTAGCTCTCACAGTATGTTACCAATAGACTTCCCACACTCATGCCTTTTCTTTCAAGTTTTCTATTGGTTTCTACCTTATTGTCTATAAATATGCCCAGGTCTTTCCTATCCTTAAAAAAAATATATTCTTTCTTGACCCTGCAATCTTCTCAGATTATCGTCCTATAATTCTCCTTCCTTCAGATTCAAACACACTTAAAAAGCTATCTACTCATTGCTTTCATTTCATTTTTTTTCATTTCTTAACTTCTCAAATTTTGCTTTCCAGTATTGTCAGGCAACTGAAACTGCTCTCTACAAAACTACCGAACTACTAATCTCTTGATTGTCAAATTGGATGATCTTTCTTCAGTTCTCATCCTCTTTGGTCTCCCTGCAGCATTTGACATTTTTACCACCCTGACACTTCTCTCTTTTGGTTTTATTCATATCCATCAACCATTTTGTTGGTCTCTTTTGCTGTATAATCATCCATATCTCTGTTCCATGTGAATCCAGTGACTAGATATTCATCAGAATGACTGGAGATGACCCAGGATGAGGCAATTGGGGTTAAATGACTTGCCCAAGGTCACACAGCTAGTGAGTGTCAATTGTCTGAGGTGACATTTGAACTCAGGTCCTCCTGACTCCTACACTGGTGCTTTATCCACTGCACCACCTAGCTGCCCTGATCCAAAAAGCAAATGAGGAGAAGAATGCCCTAAAAAGCAGAATGGTCCAGATGGAAAAGGAGATCCAAAAACTCCCTGAAGAAAATAATTCTTTATTAATGCTAATGACTTTATGAGAAATCAAGAAATTATAAAACAAAACCAAAGGAATGAAAAAATAGCAGACACTGTGAAATATCTCATTGGAAAAACCACTGACCTGGAAAACAGGTCCAGGAGAGATAATCTAAAAATTATTGGAATACCTGAAAGCCATGATCAAAAAAAGAGCCTAGACATCATCATTCATGAGAGTATCGAGGAAAACTGCCCCGATATTCTAGAACTAGAGGTAAAAATAAATATTGAAAGAATCCATCAACCATCTCCTGAAAGAGATCCAAAAAGAAAAACCCCTAGGAATATTGTAGCCAAATCCTAGTTTCCCAAGGAGAAAATATTGAAAGCACCCAAAAAGAAACAATTCGAGTATTGTGGAAATACAGTTGGGATAACACAAGATCTAGCAGCTTCCACATTAAGGGATCAAGGGCTTCAAATATGATATTCTAGAAGTCAAAGGAGCTAGGATTTAAACCAAGGATCACCTACCCAGAAAAAATGAGTATTGTACTTTAGGGAGAAAAAAATGGTCATTCAACGAACTAGATGACTTTCAAGCCCTCTTGATGAAAAGACCAAAGGTGAACAGAAAATTTTACTTTCAAACACAAGAATCAAGAGAAGCATGAAAAGGTAAGCAGGAAAGAGAAATCAAACTAAACTTACTAAAGTTGAACTCTTTACATTCCTACATGGAAAGATCATATTTATAACTCTTGAGACTTTTCTCAGTATTTAGATAGTTGGAGGGATTATATACATAGACAGAGGGCACAGGGTGAGTTGAATGGGAAGGAATGATATCTAAAAAAATAAAATTAAAGAATGAGAGAGGAATATATTGGGAAGAGAAAGGAAGAAATGGAATGGGGCAAATTGTCTCATAAAAGAGGCAAGAAAAAGCTTTTTCAATGGAGGGAGAAAGAAGGGAGGTGAGAGGGAAAAAGTGATGCTTACTCTCATCACATTTGGCTTAATGGGGGAATAACAGGCACACGCAATTTGTTATGAAAATCTATCTTACACTACAGGAAAGTAGAGGAGAACGGAAAAATTGGAGTGTGGGGAGATGATAGAAGGGAGGGCAAGTGGCAGGAGGGGGATAATTATAAGTAAACACTTTTGGGGAGGGACAAAGTCAAAAGAGAGAATAGAATAAATGGGAGGCAAGAAAGGATGGAGGGAAATGCAGTTAAGTCTTTCACAACATGACTTTTATGGAAGTCTTTTGCATAACTACAAATGTATAACCTATACTGAATTGCTTGCTTTCTTGATGAGGTTGGGTGGGGAGGGAGGAAGGGAGAGAAGTTGGAACTCAAAGTTTTAAAAACAAATGTTAAAAATTGTTTTTACATGCAACTGGGAAATAAGAAGTACAAGTAATGGGGTATAGAAATATATCTTGCCCTTTAAGAAAATAGAGGAGATGGGGATAAGGGAAAGGAGGGGTGTGATAGAAGGGAGGGCAGATTTGGGGAAGGGGTAATCAGAATGCACTGTATCTTGGTGGGGAGAAGAGAGATGGGGAGAAAATTTGGAACTCTAAATCTTGTGGAAATGAATGTTGAAAACTAAAAATAAATAATTTTTTAAAAAAAGAATTACAAATCTTACCATATAGAAAATAAACAGTTTAATTTTATTGAATTTCTTATGTTTTTCTTGTATCTTTTTTAAAAATTCATTTATTTTTAGTTTTAAACATTCATTTGCACAAGATTTTGAGTTCCAGATTTTCTCTCCATCTCTCCCTTCCTCCCACCCCAAGATGGCATGTATTCTTATAACCCCTTCCCTCAGTCTGCCCTCCCTTTTATCTCCCCCACTTATCCTCTTTCCCCTTACTTTCTTGTGGGGCAAGATAGATTTCTACATTCCATTACCTATATATCTTATTTCCAAGTTGCATGTAAAACCAATTTTTAACATTTGTTTATAAAACTTTGAGTTCTAACTTCCCTTCCTTCTTCCTTCCCCACCCACCCTCATCAAGAAGGCAAGCAATTCAATATAGGCCATACATGTGTAGTTATGCAAAGCAATTCCATAATAGTCATGTTGCAAAAGACTTACTATATCTCCCTCTGTCATATTCTGCCCCCCACTAATTCTATTTTCAACTTTGACCCTGTCTCTTTTCAAAAGTGTTTGCTTCTGACTATCCCTTTCCCCAATCTGCCCTTCCTTCTATCATCCCCCCACTCTTATCCCCATCCCCCTTACTTTCCTGTAGGATAAGATACCCAACTGAGTGTGTATGTTATTCCCTCCTTAAGCCAAATTCAATGAAAGTAAGTTTCACTCATTCCCTCTCACCTCCCCTTCTTCCCCTCCATTGTGAAACCTTTTTCTTGCCTCTTTTATGTAAAATAATTTATCCCATTCTATCTCTCCCTTTCTTCTTCTCCCAATATATTCCTCTCTCATGCCTTAATTTTAGTTTTAGATATCAACCCTTCATGTTCAACTTGCCCTGTGCCATCTATCTACCTACCTATCTATCCATCTATCAATCTATTTCCTCCAACTACCCTAATACTAAGCAAAGTCTCATGAGTTACAAATATCATCTTTCCCTGTAGGAATGTAAACAGTTCAACTTTAATAAGTCCTTTATGGTTTCTCTTTCCTGTTTACCTTTTCATGCTTCTCTTGATTCTGATATCTGAAAGTAAAATTTTCTATTCAGCTCTGATATTTTCATCAAGAATGCTTGAAAGTTCTCTATTTCATTGAAATTCCATTTTTTCCCTGGAGTATGATACTCAGTTTTTCTGAGTAGGTGATTCTTGGTTTTATTGCTAGTTTCTCTGACCTCCAGAATATCATATTCCAAGTCCTTTGATTCCTTAATGCAGAAGCTGCTAGATTCTGTTATTCTGATTGTATTTCCACAATACTTGAATTGTTACTTTCTGGCTGCTTTCAGGATTTTCTCCTTGACCTGGGAACTCTGGAATTTGACTACAGTATTCCTAGGAGTTTTCCTTTTGGAGTCTCTTTTAGGAGGTAAGTGGTGGAGTCTTTCAGTTTCTGTTTTACTCTCCGATTCTCGAATAGCAGGGCAATTTTCCTTGATAATTTCTTGAAAGATGATGTCTAAGCTCTTTTTTTGATCATGGCTTTCAGGTAGTCCAATAATTTTTAGATTATCTCTCCTGCATCTATTTTCCAGGTCAGTGGTTTTTACAATGAGATATTTCACATCATCTTCTATTTTTTCATTCTTTTGGTTCTGCTTTATAATTTCTTGATTTCTCATAAAGTCATTAGCTTTCATTTGCTCCATTCTAATTTTGAAGGAATTATGTTTTTCAGTGAGCTTTTGGACTTTTTTCATTGGGCCCATTTTGCTTTTAAAGGCATTCTTCTCTTCCTTGGTTTTTTGGACCTCTTTTGCCATTTAGGTTAGACTATTTTTTAAAGTGTTATTTCCTTTAGTATTTTGAGAGGTCTCCTTTAGCAAGGTGTTGACTCATTTTTCATGATTTTCTTGCATTGCTCTCTTTTCTCTTTCCAGTTTTTTCCTCTACTTCTCTTTCTTAATTTTCAAAATCCCTTTTAAGCTCTTCCATGGCCTGTTCATATTTTTCTTGGAGGTTTTTGATGTAGAAGCTTTGTGGTTGTACATTTTGACTTTTGTCACCAAAGTAAGATTTTATCGTCTGACTTTTTTCCCTCTGTTTGCTCATCTTCCCAGCCAAATATGTGACTTTCTAACTCTTTGTCAAGCTAGGACTCTACTTCCAGTGGGGGTGAGGGTGGAAGTGGGTGTACTGTCCCAGATTTCAGAGGTTTTGCATCAGCTGCTCGATCATTTACCATCTGTAGGCCCAGAGCTCTGGAAGCTGCTGCTGCACCACTGCCAGCCTGCTTCCTCCTCTTCCCTGGGGCTGGGATCAGACCTAAGCAGAACCATACCTCTCCCCGACTCAGGTCTGCAATCTTGACTCCACCCCCTTCTTTTTTCTTTTTTAATTTTTTAAGTTTCCCTTGAATCTTGTATTTCAACGTTATATTTTATATTTAGCTCTGCTCTTTTCATTAGGAATGGTTGAAAATCCTCTATTTCATTGAAGGTTTATTTTTTCCCTGAAAGATTATATTCAGTGTTGCTCAGTAGGTGATTCTTGGTTGTAATACTGTAATACTAACTCCTTTGCTTTCTGATGTATCATTTTCCAAGCCTTCCAGTTATTTAATGTGGAAGCTGCTAAATTCTATGTAATTCTGATTATAGACCCACACTATTTGACTTGTTTCTTTTTGGCTTCTTGCAATACTTTCTTCTTGATCTGTGATCTCTGAAATTTGGCCATGATGTTTCTGGGGGTTTTCATTTTGGGATTTCTCTCAGGCAGTGATTGGTGAGTTCTTTCAATTTTTATTTTGCCTTCTGGTTCTGGTGTATCAGGGCAGTTTTCTTTCATAATTTCTTGAAAGATGTTGCCCAGGTTTTGTTTTTCTTTGTTTTGTTTTTTATTATGGCTTTCAAGTAGTACAATAATTCTTACATTATCTCTTCAATGAAAAATTTCACTTTTTCTTCTATTATTTTTACTTTTTAAATTTTCTTTTGTCATGTCTTGATGTCTCATAGAGTCATTAGTTTCCACTTGTTCAATTCTAATTTTAAGGAATTATTTTCTTCAGTAAGCTTGTGTATTTTCTTTTCCATTTGGCCAATTCTATTTTTTAGGGATTTACTTTACTTCCTGAACTTTTGTATATCTTTTCCTATGTTATTGACTCTTTTTTCATCATTTTTTTGCATTACTCTTGTTTCTTTTCCCAATTTTTATTCTACTTCTTGAATTTGCTTTTTAAAATCCTTTTAAAATTCTTCCAGGAGTTCTTTTTGGGCCTGAGACCAAATTACATTTTTCTTTGAGGCTTCACATGTAGCCAATTTGACACTATTGTCCTTGCCTTGATCTTCCCTATCATGATAGTAACTTTCTATAGTCAAGCTCTTTTTTTGTTTTTTGCTCATTTTTCTGCCTTTTTTGTGACTTGGTGTCTTTTTTGCTCATTTTTCTGCCTTTTTTGTGACTTGGTGTCTGTACTGGGACTCTGGGTATTACTGCTGGCTTTCACTGGTCTTCATGGCTTAGTTACTTGCCTTCTCTAGAAGGCAGAAGGTAGGCTTCCCTTCTGGCTTGTACTGAGGGAGAAGGGGTGGGGCCTCCCCACTGACCTTACCTGGATGTGGGGTTAGTTGTTGGCCTGCTCCAGAGGTGGAGCCTTGCTGCTGGGTTGCTATGATAATAGAGTCTTTCTAGTGCCTGGCCCTAGAGGAAGGATCTTTTTTTTGGTCTGCCCTGCTGCTGGGTTGCTATGGAAACAGGGTTTCTCTGCTAATAGGTCCCAAGCTTGATGGCCATCCCCAGGGTAGGCTTCAATATTGTTCAGCAGTGGGTCAAGGCCTAGCTAGTGGCATGTGCTAGGGGGGTATGGGTCACTGGGGTTGAGCCATACTTCTCTGCACAGACTGTTCACTTACCTAGGAGGCTGCTGGAGGTCTTGCAAGAGGGCAAGGCCTTGCTGGTGGATTGCCCTAGACTTGGAACCCTGCTATAGGCCCCCTGCTTTGAGGCTGGCTCCTGCTGTTGTTCTTGGACCTTGCTCCCTCCCAACCCAGTGAGAAGACCTTTCTTGCTGGGCTGGTAAGCTGCTTCCCTGCTCCTAAATCAATTCTGAGGTGTTTTTCTAGTTGTTTGGAGGGGAATCTGGGAGGGCTTCAGGGGATTCCTTTTTCACTTCACCATCTTGACACTGGAAGTCAAACTCAACTTTTTTTCAAACTTCCCAATTTCTACCGAGGGCAACATCATCCTTTCAGGTGCCCAGTCTTGGAATCATCCTCAACTCCTCACATCTACCACTTAGAATCCCTGGTTTCCTTGAAAGCTCAATTCACACATCACTATCTGCATGATGACTTTCTAGATTCCCCCCAGATGCTATTGATTCCTTCTACAAATTACTTAGTGTTTATTTTTTATATGTTTTATCTGTATAAATCTTGCCTCATCAGATAGAATGTAAGGACAGGGACTATTTCATTATTATCTTTATATCCCCAGTGCCTAGCTTAGTACTTGGCACATAATAGAAATCTAAAAAAGTGTTTTTTGATTGGTTAGGACTGATAAGTACATTGTATTCTTAGGTGCTCATTGCCTTCTAAATTATAAAGCACCTTATAATATTTTAATGGATTTGTGTGATCTCACTGATATGGATACTTCCTCAAGCTGTGTAGATCTCAATCTCATTATATTATTAAATTTTTTATAGCTTATCTTATATAATTCTTCTTAGGTCAGTCAACAAACATCTATTAAGCACCTATTATATGCCAAGAACTATGCAAAACACTGGAGATACAAAAAAAGGCAAAAGACAGTCCCTGTCCTTGAACTTACAGTCTAATGAAGTAGACAACATGCAAATAACTATGAATAAAAAGGAAACAGTCAACAGAGAGAAGATACTACTAGGAAAGTTTTCATGTAGATGGCAGGAGACTTGAAAGAAGTCAAGTAAGGTGCCTGGAGATGGTACAGATAAGGAAAGAGAGCATTTCATGCATCAGTAACAGCCAATGGAAATGCCTGGAGTTAGGAGATGGAGTGTCATATTCAAGGAAGAAGAAGGAGATCAGTGACACTGGATCAGAGTGTGTGGAGACAGGGAGTATAAGATGTAAGAAGACTAGAAAAGGGCAGGTTATGAGGGGCTTCAAAAGACAAACAGATTATATTTGATGCTAGAGGTGAAAGGGAGTCCATGGAGTTGACTGAGTAGGGTATGATATGGGCAGATATGAACTTTAGGAAGATCACTTTGAAAGCTGAGGAGTGGAAGATGGACCATAGTGGGCAGAGACTTATGACAGGCTTATCAATCAGCAGGCTATTGTAACAAACCATGCATAAGGTTATTGTACCAGGGTGATGACAGGTGATGGTAAAATTAATATTTTTCCAATTACATGTAAAAATAATTTTAACATTTTTATTCAAATTTTGAGTTCCAAATTCTCTCCCTCCTCCATTCCCTCCCCCTCCTTGAGAAGAGAAGCATTTTGACATAGGTTACACATATGTAATCATGCAAAACACATTTCCATGTAAGTCATACTATGAAAGAAAATCCAAACAAAAAAAAAAAGAAAAATAAAGAAAAAGTTATCTTCAATCTTCATTTGGGCTTCACCAGTTCTTTCTCTGTAGATGGATAGCACCTTTCATCGTATGTCCTTCAGAATAGTCTTAGACCATTATATTATGGAGGATAGTTAAGTTATTCACAGTATATCATCATACAATATTGTGGTTACTATGTACAATGTTCTCCTGGTTCTGGTCATTTCACTTTGCATCAGTTCATGTAAGTTTTTTCATGTTTTTTCTGAGAGCATCTTGCTTATCATTTCTTATAACATAATAGTATTCCTTCCCAATCATGTACAACAACTTGTTCAGACATTCCCAAATTTATGGACATCCCCTCATCCCCTTCAACTTTTAATTCTATGCCACCACAAAAAAAGAGCTGCTGTAAATATTTTTTGTACATATGGGTCCTTTTTCCTTTTTGTTTTTTATCTCTTTGGGATACAAACCTAATAGTGATATTGCTTGAATCAAAAGGTATAAATGGTTTTATAGCCCTTTGGGCATAGTTCAAAATTGCTCTCCAGAATGGTTGAATCAATAGACAACTTCTCCAATAGTGCATTAGTATTTTAATTTTCCCATATTCCTTCCAATATTTATCAGTTTTTTCTGTCATATTAACCAATCTGTTAGGTGTGTGGAGTAGCTCTGAGTTGTTTTAATTTTCATTTCTCCAATCAGTGTTGTTTCAGAGCATTTTTTCACTTGTAGAGAGAACTTTAATTACTTGCTGAAAATGGCCTGTTCATATCCTTTGACCATTTATCCACTGAGGAATGGCTCTTATTTTTATAAATTTGACCCAATTCTCTATATATTTGAGAAATGAGATCTTTTATCAGAGAAATTTTTTGTAAAATTTTTTTCACAGTAATGATTACCAACCATATATTCTCCTCCATTCTATTTTCTCCATTTATCCTACCCACACTCTCTCCTGTCACCCTGTCCCTTCTCAAAAGTGTTTTCCTTCTGACTTTTACCTCTGCCAATCTGCCCTTCCTTCTATAAGTATACACACACACCCACTTCTTTCATCCCCTTTCCCTCCTACTTTCCTGTATAGTAAGGTAGATTTCTATGCTCAACTGAGTGTGTATGTTATTCCTTATTTGAGCCAATTTTGATGATAGTAAGGTTCATATGCTCCCCTCTCCCTCTTTTCCCCATCTCCCCCTCCATTGTAAAATCTCTTCCATACCTCTTTTATGCCAGATAATCCACCCCATTCTATTTCTCCCTTTCTTCTCTCAATGCATTCCTTTCTCTAATCCCTTAATTTTATTTTTTTAGAGAATCATCTATTATATTCAACTCACACCTGTGTTTTCTGTCTATGTATACTCCTTCTAACTGCCCTAATAATGAGAAAGTTCTTACGAGTTATATCATTTTCCCATGTAGGAATGGAGATAGTTTAACCTTATTGAATCCCTTATGATTTCTCATTCCTATTTACTTTTTTATGTTTCTTTTGAGTTTTGTATTTAAAAGTCAAATTTTCTATTAGCTCTGGTCTTTTCATCAAGAATCCTTGAAAGTCCTCTATTTCATTGAATATCCATTTTTCCCCTGAAGGGTTATACTCAGTTTTTCTGATGATGGGTAGGAGGAGAACCAGGAGAGAGTAGTGTCCTGAAAACGTAGAGAGAGAGAAGAAGATAATGAACAGAACTACAAAAGGCTCATGACTGAAAATGCTATCCACACCCAGAGAAAGAATTATGGAGTCTGAATATAGATCAAAGCATACCATTTGCTCTCTCTCTTTTTTGTTTTTTTGTTTCTTCTTTCACATGGTTCATTCCACTGGTTATAATTCTTCTTTACAACATGACTAAGGTGAAAATATGTTTAATATGAATGTATATGTAGAACCCATATCAGATTGCATATCATCTTGGGGAGGGGGGAGGAGAGAGAGGGAGAAAATTTAAAACTTTTGGAACTGATTGTTGAAAACTGAAAAATTAATTTTAAAAATATATACATGCATATATAGGTGTGTACGTATACAATTGATGTACCAGTTCAATGCATAAATGGGGGAAGCATTTAGTAAGTGTTTACCATATGACAAGCACTGTGAAAGGTGCTAGGAATACAAATAGAAAAGCAAGACAACTCCCATTTTCCAGGAGCTCCCATTTTAATGGAGAAGACAACACATATATGTGGAAGGCTTCAGGTGCACAGCAGATGAAAAAGTGTCATGGTCCTTAGGAGGCAAACACTTCTTTAATGTCATGTCCACTGATAAAATGACAGTTTCAAATGTTGAACCATTTGTCAGTGCCAAGTACTGTGGTGGCAAGAACTTTTTTTTTCCCTGGGTCTTCAATAGCTGTGGCTTTAGTATCTACCTCAGACTGTGTCTCTGCAGGGGTCACTTCCCAGACTAATGAAAGTGAATAGACTACCATCCACTAATATAGTACGGACAACATGGTTATGTCCTGCTTAGGGCTAGTAAAAGAAGTCTAGCACACAACACTGCCTGCCCCCTGGCTGGGTTTCTGGATGCCTGGAGGGAAACAATACAGTCAGACTCCTCCAGAGTCAGGCCCTAGCACGCAGCAACTCCTGCTCATCCTTCCATATGCCTCCTAGGACCCAGCAAGTCAAGAATTTGAAGCTATCTTGTAACCTCAGGAGCAGAACTGGAAAAATCTATTCATTCAATGTTTCCATTTCCTCTCCTCTTTCACATCCTTTGCTGTCTGGCTTCTTACCTTATCACTCACCTTCACTGCTCTTTCCAAAATAACCAGTGATCTCTTAATTGCCAAAACAGATGGCATTTTCTTAATCCTCATCCTTTTTGAACTCTCTGAAGAATTTCATTGTTGAACACACTCTTCCTAGATACTGTCTTCTCTCTGGGCTTTTGTAATAATGCTCTCTCACTTGATTCTCCTATCTATCCTACTGCACCTTCTTAATCTCATTTTTACTGTGTCTTCATCCTTGTCAAGCCCAGTAACTCTAAATATTGCCCAATGCTCTTTCCCAAGCCTTCTTATTTTTTTCTCTATCCTTCTCCATCACCACCCCGCCCCCCCCCCACACACACAGACACATACACATATGCACCTTACAAGCTCCCATGGGTTTGTCTTCCCTATAAAGAGATTTCCAAACACACACACATACACAAACTTAGGGTTAGAGTTAGGGGTTAGGGTTAGAATATATATATATGCATTTTTTATATATATATAACCCTAGTCTCTCTCCTTAGCTACAACCTCATATCATCAACTGCATATTAGACATTTCAAATTGGATATTCCACTGACATTTCAAATTCAACAGGTTCAAACCAAACTCGTTTTCCTTGCCCCCAAAATGCATGCTTCTTCTATCAATTGACTGATCAATAAATATTTATTAAGCACTTACTATGTGCCAGATATTGTGCTAAGCACTAAGAATACAAGAAGAGACAAAAGACATGCTCTGCCTTCAAAGGTCTTACAGTTTGATGGGAGAGACAACAAAGAAATATATACACAACAAGCTACATAAATAGGATAAATAGGAAATAATGAATGAAGGGAAGGCACTGGAATTATGAGGGTTTGGGGAAGGCTTCCTCTGGAAGGTGGGATTTTAGTAGGGACTTAAAGGAAGCCAGGGAGGTCAGGAGTTGAAACAAGAGGGAAAACGTTCCAAGTTTGGAGACAGCTAGATAAAATGCCTGGAGCTGAGAGACAGAGTATCTTGTTCATGAAATGTCCAGGAGGCCAGTGTCACTGGATCACAGAGTATGCATGGGGAAGTAAGGTATAAGAAGACTAGGAAGGTAAAATTCCCTATTACTGTCAGTGGCACTACCATCCTTCCAGTCATCGAAGTTCACAGCTTCATCATCTTCCTTGACTACTCATTCTCATTTTCATTTATCCTACACATCCATTCAGTAGTCAAATCTTGTAAATTTTTTTCTCCATAACAACTCTCTTCTTTAGTGAGATTTTGTACCTCTGACCAATTCTGATTCTTAAGGCATTTTTTTCTTCAGTATTTTCTATGCATCTTTTACCAAACTATTGATAATTCTCTTTTTAATAATTTTCTTGCATTACTCTCATTTCATTCTCTGTCTTTCCTCTACCACTCTTACTTTATTTTTAAAATCTTTTTGTTTTTGCTTTCCTTAGCTCTTCCAGGAATTCTCACTAGGCTTGTGTCCAATCTGCATTTTTCCTTGAGGCTTTGATTGTAGCTGTTTTCACATTGTTATCATTTTCTGGGTTGGTGCCTTGATCTTCTTTCACCATGGTAGCCTTTAATGATCATGTTGTTGTTGTTGTTTGCTCATTTTTCCAGTCCATTCTTGACTTTGATCTTTATGTTAAAGTTGGGCTCTGCTCCTCTGGTGTGGGGACTGTTCCACATGTCAGGCTTTTTCAGAGTGATGTTTTCATAGCTAGTTCTAGGAGTGTGTTAGTTTTTGTGCTTCCAAAGTGATGTGATCTGGAGAGAGGTGTGGTTACTTCTCTTCTGGTCTATACTGTGGCCTTCACCCAAGAAGAGGCCCGTACTCTGTAGCACTCCTCTGCCCTGGCACTGCGACTGGGAACTGGGTATAGGCACTGGAGTTGCCAAATAGTGCCTGGTCCTGGTCAATGCTAGCTTAAGGATTCCCTATAATCTCTTTCTGACCACTTATCTAATCCCTTTACTATCTCTGGGCTGAGAGCTCCTGAAACTTCTGCTCCTGGTGTCCCAGCTGCCTTCAAGTCCCACCACTGGTGTTGCCCCTCTGCACTCCAGGCTAGCTCCTACCCTTCTGACCTCTCCTTCTAACTTCTTACTCCAACCTTTTGTTATGTTGCTCCAGAATTCAATTTGAGATATTATTTTAGAATTGTTTGGAGAGAACTAGTTGTAATGCTCCCTCTATCCTGCCATCTTGGTTCTGTCCCCATAGTAACTCTCAAATATATCTCCTCTTTATTCACAAAGCCACCACTAGTGCAGGTCCTCATCTCCTCTTGCCTGGGCTATTATAATAACCTTCTTGTTGGTCTCCATGATTCAAATCATTTCCCATTCCAATATACCCTCCACACAGCAGCCAAAGTAATTTTCACAATGAGTAGCTGTGACTATGTCATCTTCCTACTCAGTAAATTCCAGCAGCTCCCTATTATCTCCAGGATCAACTATAAACTGCTGTTTGGCATGCAAAGCTTTTCATAACATGACCTCTTCCTATCTTTCCTGTCTTTTTACAGATTACTCTCCTCCACACCTTTTACAATCTAGTTATACTGGCCTATTTGCTGTTTCTCACACCCAATATTTCATGTCCTGTCTGCATGCCTTTGTACTAGCTGTTCCTAAGCCTGAAATGCTCCCCTTCCTAACCTCCAACTCTTGTAATCTCTGACTTTCTTCAAAACCTAGTTTAAACATTATCATTATCTCTACCTGGCCTTTCCAAGTCTCCCTGGTTATTAGTGCTTCACCTTCTACCTTTCATCTACCCAGCATGTGTCTTCTACGTACCTCTTTACAGATATGTTTCTCCCCCCATAGAATGTAAGTTCCACAAAAAAGTATTGTTTTTGTTTTTTCTTTGTATCCCCAGTGCTTCATACAATGCCTGGCACATAGTGAATACGTAATAAATGTTTGCTAACATTGATTGGGCAGTTGACATTCTTTATGTATTTTATTTTTCCCATGTAGATTGTAGACTGAACTTATTTGTAGTGTTCTAGGGCTTATGGTTATCAGTACAATGTCATCTACAAATAGGAGCACTAGGAAGACATCACCATCTATAGGGAATCCCTCCTCTATTTTATTAGTATAGTTTTTATATTATAATTTTCTTTGTACATATCTAACCTTTGATGAACCAATATAGGGCCCATAAGGCCTGGGCTATTGTACTCACTTCCTTTGCCACTTAGAAGTCTTACTCCACTCTAGACTCACTTATACAGTCTAACTGGATTCAGTCTTGGAGAACTCTAATCTCCTCTAGAGGGGTTAGCCTTCCTATTCTCATGCTCTTTGGTTGGTCAAAATCCTACCTCAGGGACAAAATTACTTATTATAGTTTGGGAAACATCTAGGACTTCAAGGGAGAGCTAAAAGGTACTCAATATACTATATCAATCAGTTATTTATTTCCTACAAATAAAAGGAAATGCTAAATACAACACTCAAAAGCATACATTTGATTTTAAAAAAATTAAGATAGGAGTGAGTAATTTAACTTATAACTGCTATTAGAGTAAAGTGGGACTAATACCTGAGCCTCATAAGAACATAATGTAGTCTATATGACTGCTGATTAGGCATTTTATATTTCATCTAGGCTCTCCACTGTCCAAACAACTACCAATACATTTCTACTGGGAAAATAGACCAGGTTTGAGCCAATCCTTTTCTTGTCAACAGTAATATTCTCCTATAAAGAAACTCCTCTTAAAGTCAGTTAGGTTCACACAATGGACCCAAGTCCTTGGGACCTTACAAAAACACAAGCCAGGATATGTCTACCTTAAGGTCAATGCTCAGCTCTCCTCCAGAAAGGAAACATGAAATTGAAGCAAAGATACTGAGACAAAGGGTATCTCTTTTAACTGCAGCTTAACTTATCTTGGAGAGGGAAGGGGAGGTGAAATAAGGGACTACTCAGCTATGTTATACCAAAAATAAGTCCTTTCAGTGCTGACAACACATGCCTGAAAACGGACCCCAAAACTCCCCCAGCTGACCACACCCTAAAAGGATAAGTCTGAGCATGCTGCATGCTCTCATAATATAACTCTGCCACTTATGCTATCCTCCTCCCTACCACCCCAGTTTCAAGAGGATAAGTAGTCCTTCTTGCTAAGATAAATGCCTCTACTTGCATTTCTAATTCCTTCCCTGCCTGTCTATTTCAGGATCTTGCACACTTTCTTCATCTCATCTTCATTTTTTTGGTTAATAATTGGCTCTTTCCTTGCTACCTAGAAATTTATTCCCCTCATTCTTAATAGAAACAATAAAAGCAGGTGACATTTCTATAGCACTTTTATGTCTAGAGAACTTTTATGCCAGTAAGTGCATTGCCTCTTACTCATATTCAATTAAAGGCATTGCCTCTTCCTCATATTCAATTCTAGGACAATCATTGTTTATCTCCAATTTGTATTTAATACAAGTGTACCATTGTGAGTCTTGGAACACCACTGTGGCAGAAGCAATATCCTAGTCCCATGCATGTCAGTCTAGTTTTTCCTTAAAAGAGAATGAGATATTCTTTTGGTTGGCTCAGGGACCTCACTTCCTCATCCCTTGAATACAAAGGAGCCAAGAGGAACTCCAGGGATGCATTCTCGTGCTTGGCTGGTAGATCACAATGGCATACACAGGCAATGGAACTTATACCTACCTTAATCAACTCATCTTCAATGTATATCTTTGTTTAGTATCTCTCACCTGTTATGGTTAAGTAAATCTCTCTCTGTTAACTGTTGAATGACTTGTGTCTTGTATGGTTCCAGTATTGGGTCTAAGCTCCCAGAGGACTGGCATGAGTCAGGCCCAACCACAATGTCAAAAGAATCAGAATTGTGAGTGATCCAAGGGCAATGAAGAAACACATGGTGGGCATCAGCAGATCTTTCAGCATCTTTCCAATGATTGCCCGTGCTCAAGAAATGCCATAAGAAATATTTAAGAAATTTATGGTCAGAAAAGGAAGTGGAACACTCATGTAACAAGACAAAGGCAACCCTAGTTCTACTGTGGTACCCACAAAATGTAAAAAATTCATAGAGGAAGGTCTCTTACATATTAGTTAACTCTTTTGTAAAGGATCTATGAAGAAAATGGACAGGAATTACACAGATTGAAAAGACATGTATGTATGTATACTCTTTACCTGGAGAGGAAATAGACATAATGCCATAGGTCTATTAAGTATTTAATCATATAAATGCTTTGAGGATTGCAAAGCACTGTACACAGAGTATCTTATTTAGTCTTCACACAGACCTACTACATAGCTATTCCAGATCCTGTGGTGCTCATTTTCAGATGAGGAAACTGAGATTCAGAGGCTTGTCCACGGCCAGTCAGCTGGTATGCCAGGCACTGTGCTAAGTTCTTTACAAATACTATCCTATTTGATTCTCACAACTCTGTTGTGCATCTAATGATAGGTGCTGTTATTGTCCCCATTTTTACAGATAGGGGTACTGAGACAAAGGTCAAGTGAATTGCTTAGGATCATATAGCTAATGAGTGTCTGAGGCCAAATTTGAATTCAGGTCCTCCTGACTCTAGGCTGAGTACTTTATCCACTATGCCACCAAGCTGTCTACTTAATCATGATAGACTAGAACATTGGGCTGAATTGAATAAAATATAAAATTTAATAAAGATAAATATAAATGAGCACTTGGATCTTAAAAATTTACTTCACAAGTATAAGATTGGGGAGATAATAATCATTTATTTGCCCTGATGGGGCAAATCTGATGGTTTTAGGAGACTAAGTATTAATAAGATAGTCAAAAAAGCTAGTGTAATATTGAGCCACCATGAGAGGTTCAATTAGCTGCCAAGTCTTGTCAGTCCTACCTCCATAACATCTTTCATATGTGATCCCCTTATTTCCCCTCACACAGTTACCATCCTAGGTCAGGTCTTTATAACCTCTCCCCTGGCTTATTGCAATAATCTCCAAACTGGTCTTTTTACCTCAAGCCTCTCCATTCTCAAATTCAAGGGTTCTCTATTACTTCTGGGCTCAAATACCTACTCTTCTGTTTGGCATTTAAAACCCTTTATAACCTGGGCTCTACCTACCTTTCTACCTTTATGATATGTCACTCCCCTTTATGCACTCCACAGTCTAGTTAGACTGATCTTGCTTTTGGTTATCCATGACATTCCAATGCTTCACTCTATGTTTTCCACAAGCTATTTCCCAAGCCTGGAGTACACTCCCTCCTTACTTATGTCTCTAAGAATGCCTTGATTCCTTCAACGCTCAGCTCAACCACTGCCACCTACATGAAGCTAAACCTCCAGGCTGCAAATGTCTCCTTCCCAAAAAAGTTACCTTGAATTTAGTCTGTATATGCTTATGCATCCCAAGATAGAATGTCAGCTCTCTGGGGACAGACTCTTTCATTTTTGTCTTTATGTCCCTAGGGTCTATTACAGTATCAGGCACCAGTACTTAGCAAAAGCTTGTTGACCGATTGATCCAATCAACTAGCCAGCAAAGGAGTGATATGATCAGAACAGTGCATTAAGAAATGTTGACAAATAGGTTAAGCATTAATTCAGGGAAAAGATTGGGGTAGAGAGGCCAGTTAGGAGTCTTTTACAATGGTGTGATGGGAAGTGATGGTCTGAACAAAGGTAGTGGCAGTAGGAGTGGGAAAGATATGAGAGATGTCATGGAAGTAAAATCAACAGATTTGGCAATTGATTGAATTGGGGAAGGTGGAGTTTGAAGAAAAAAGAAGAAACAAAGATAACTGTGCCAGGAATATTCCAGTTAATGTGACTGAAGCTCCAGAGGAGAGGTCGGAGGTGGGGATGTAGATTTGAGAGTTACATATAGAGAGTTTGAGTGTAGAAGTCATGGGAGTGGATACAATCCTCATGGGAATGAGTGTATGGAGATGAAAAAAGCTAAGGGTCTAGAAGGGCAAGAGAGGAAGAGGAATTCATGAAGAAACTATCAAGGAACAGTCAGAGACCCAAGAAAGACAATAATGGCAAAAACCAGAGGAGGAAAGAATATGAAGAAGGAAAGGGTGATCAACAGTGTCCAACACTGGAGATCAGCAACTTCTTGTTGGACAAATGCCATAGCCTCTTGTCAGTTCTAATCTTTCTTGACCTCACTCCAGTAAGTGTAGGCATGGAGAGAGGAAGAGGCAGTGGTAATGCAAAGGTGTATTGGCATGCACTTGTGGTTGTGTAAAAAGCCTAACGCTAGGCTATAGAACCTTGAGGAAACAAGAAAGAGTGTTTGATTTTTTTGTTAGTTTAAAAGTGAAAGGGAGAAGAAAGATAAAAAAAAAAGATGAAAAGACTATATAGGTGAAGGAGAAGGGTTTTTTTGGGAGGGGTGTTCTAAGAGTATTTGCAAGGAAAATGGGAACTAATTTGTGATAAAGAAGAGATGAAAGTTGAATGAGAAAGGAATTGAGGGATCAGAGAAACTCCTGAAGGTGATGGACAAGAATGGGATAAAGAGCACAGATGGAAGGATTAGACTTGGCACAGGAGACTCACTTCATTCCTTGAGATAAGAAATACAAAGCAGTATAGACTGAGAGTTGGAAGGCACCTCACAAACTATGGCCTAACTTTCATTTTTCAAACAAGAAAACTGAGGTCCAAAGAGGACAATGATTATAACTAACATTTCTATAGCATTGTAAGGTTTACAAAGCACTTCATAAATGGCTCATTTTTATTATCATAGCATACTGGGAGATAGGTTCTAATATTATCCTCATTTTACAAATGAGGTAGCTGAAACAGAGGTTGTGTGCCCAGGGTCACACAGGTAGTAAATGTCTGAGGACAGATGTGAGCTCAGGTTTTCCACCTACAGGTACTGTACTATACCCACTGTGCCACCTAACTGACTAGTTTAAATGACATGCCCAATGTCACACAGGTAGTAAATAAAAGAACTGGATTTAAACCCATCTCCTCTGAACTTCAAATCTGATAATCTCTCCATCATATAATGCTGCCTATGAAAGAAGAGAAACAAGACAAAGACTGAAGGGCTTTGTGAAATTTGTCCACAGAGAAATAAAGGAGTTTGAATTAGATGGCCTCAGCTGCAATAAATTAGGAATTTAAGTCATCCACTAAGAAAGAAGTTAGTGGAGTGCAGTTGAAGCTTTGAACAGAAAGGCAAAGTTCAGAATAATCATAGCAAGGGTGTGATAGGAAGTCAGTACTTTAACAGGTTGACAAGATTCAAGATTGGATGTTTCCATGTAGGTACATTCCATCCACTGATTAAAATTGCAACTCTTGCATGAATTCTCATCTTGGATGATTCTGATGAAGGCCTTTCAGTAACTTCTCTATAAAGGTTCTACCCAACCTACCAGAGGTCTTACTTTTGTTCTATTAATACTTTTTTATGTCCCAATGTAGTCCTTCAGTTTCCCACCTGTCACCCCGCACTCCTGCTATATGGCTAACACACCTCCTCTTGTATTCACAAATGTCCATGATGACATATATTTTGTTCCATTTCTTGAGTATGAGTCATCATTGATAATATGTTGTAGCTTATTTATACCTACAATATATCTTTCCATTACTCTTTGGGTAACTTGTCATTGAATTCTTCTGATATCTTGATGTTTTATGATTTACAACCATTACTAGGAGTAGATTGGTAATAAAAATGTGAGTTTTGTGGCAGCAAACAGCTCAGGATTATTGAAAACCCTGTGTAATGTCCATACCTGCAATTATAGACCCAGTATACAGATATATTACATGTGTTATGTACATATATACATATAGATGCAATGAACTGCTTTTCATAATTTGAGATCAGGCATCTTGCACCCACTTTTTAGTGGATTTTCATCCACACATTTCCAGGGCAGACAAATATCTTTGGGAGTCAATAAGGATAAATAAAAGAATTGCCTTGTAGCAGTAGGGGTCCAGTTGAGGGCTGGATAGCACAAATTTACAGTGAATACATAGTTTCATGAATTCCTCCAGCAGCATTTCAGTATTAGAATTGGAGAAGATAGGCTGATAGAATTATCCCACACTGGGCAACTGGGAAGGACAAAGGAATAATGCACTCAACCGTGGAAAAAAATGCACTGTTAGAATGTATGTCTACAGGGCCAACATTATGAAGGGAGGGAAGCAAAATTGAAGCAGGGGTGATGGACCAAACAAAAGGGGATGAAGTGACTAGAGGCCATAGTGAAGGTGGAGAGCAGGTTTAGGAGAATTGTAGTTGTGGAAAATTACAAGAAGTTGTGGAAGAATTACAAGAAAAGTTACAGTCAAAGAGGGGAACTTCAGTTGTATGTCACATGCCCTGGTCTCAGCAAGGACTCAATAACTCTGTGAAGTGATTACAAATACTATTATCTCTATTTTAGAGATGTGGAAACTGAGACCCAAAATGGAAGTTAACCCAGGATTCCAACCAAGGACTCTGGTAGGCTGGCATTTTAATTCTTGTCCTAGCCAGTGTTAGCTAGTTTCTGGGCTAGACCTCAGATACTTAGATTATGTTCCTGTGGGAGGAAGGCAGAAGTTCCAGGTATAATTAAGAAATAAAAGATTGGAATAAAGATAAACTAGTGGAGAATGATGTCATCTAGGGTACCCTCTAAGAAAGTGAGGTTGTATGACATATTCTGAAGGTACCTAAGGATACTCTGGGTAGAAACTAAGGAGATTAGGGACTCTGAAGCAATAGAAAGGGGAAAGGCTTCTGTCCTTCATCTTATAAGATCCAACTGACCTCTCATTCTCAGACTTCCTAGTTCAACTATATAGAAAGCTGTGTGACCATCTCCCCTCACTGTGTCCTCCTCTGATGCTTCCAGAAGGTAGGCAGCTTCTCAGTACCCATATACAGCCCATCCTGAAGGTATTACTCTTAGAATACTAGAAACAAAGAATGTCAGAGCTGGAAAGACCCTTGGGTGCTATGTAATCCTAAAGCTTCATTTTATAGACGGGAAGCCTGAGTATGAAAAAGAGCAGGTGATTTGCTCAAGATCATACAGCTAGTCAATTCCAGAGCCAGAACTTAGAACTCTGGTTTCCTGACTCCAACTCCATGCTTTTTTCAATAGAAAGCATCATAATGCTACCTCGATTTCTTCTCAAAACTTCCAAAGAATCCTGGAGGAGTCATAACCCAAGACATGGATCTCTCTGGAAATCATTCACATCTTTTATCTTTCACCCTCCTACCCCTTGGACTCCCTCATTGCCCATCAGCCCAGGCTCTCATACTTTCCCTTTTACTTGACTTTAAGATTTCCCATAGACATTCAAATAATCAATCTTCAGTTGCTCTTCCCCAGCCCTTCACTTCTCTCTGTGCCCCTGATGTCCCTAATCCCCATTCTGCCTCTGCTGGACCAGCAGTTCAGTCTCTCTATGACTCTTCCTTTAATAGCCAAGAGTTGACTACAATAAAAATCAGTCCAACCCTCCAAGATGGAAACTGGTCTTCCCTAGGCAAGGGTTGATTGCTCAAGAGAAGAGCTTCTTTGTAGGTTTTTTGTTTTTGTTTGGTTTAGGAGGCCGGATTTCCCTATCTTACCTAGAATAGAGGTACAGTAGTCACTCACAGGCCCAACCCCATTTTGGGGAATTTTGACCTGCTCCATTTTGGATCTAAGCTAGTTTGCCTCTCCTTTGGCAGTCTGGTAGCCCCAGTTCTCAAGGACTCACCATATTAGCACTGGACTTAGTGTGGAAACTGAATTGGTTTCGCACATTGTACTTCAGAACTCCTAAGCTCAAGCAATTCACCAACCTGAGGCAGACCTTACCAACAGCAAGGATTACAGGTATATGCTACCACTCCCAGTTCTATAGGTATATTACCAGTGTACCTGACTGCTTCTTTGGCCTGGCAGCTTCTTGTTGGACAGAAATCAAAGGCCCAGTTCTGAAGAACCTTGAGCACATCCATGAGCTAGGGATAAGAGTCTGGGCCACATGACAGGAACTATGTAGTCAAGACCTCAGTCCCATTTCTGATGCTCACCATTTCATTAAATCCCAGCACCTAAAGAAGCCCCACATTCCAAGTCCTCAACCTAAGATTTCCCTTCATCTTCCAATTCTCCACACCTAAAGGAAAACCACATCTCTAAATTCCACACACTTCAGGAAGCTGACTATCCCACTTTTCAAACCTGAGAGAGCTTCCAGACCCTGGAGTACCTATACTTGAAAGGGAGGTATCCCAAGTGCCTGCAATCTAAAAGGGACCCGAATTCCTAAGTCTGGGGAGACTCTACATTCTAAGCCTCCTTACTTGAGCTTGTTCCCTTACCCCCTGGTTCCCAAGTCTCCATACCTGAGGGGATACCACATCCCTGATTTTCCCACATTTCAAGGAGTCTAATGTCCTAGATCCCCCAAAATGAGGATGTCCTATATCTCTTGAGTCCTCGTGCCTAAAAGGGTTCTATTTCTGAGGTCCCACACCTGAGGGAGTCTTATATCCCAGGATCCCCTTATAGCTCAAAGACAAAAGGGTTATTAAACCTTAGTGTGGAGGAAATCACTTAAGATGATATACAGGAGTCATATTTAGTAATGAGGATGAGAACCTCAAGTCAATAAATGAAGTTGTCATTGTTTTCCTCCTATATTTTTTAAAAGAAAGAGACTGAACAAACTTTTTTTAGAGAACTTGATCAGACAATGTTAGTAAGAAAACTCAATGGAGAGATGGCTCTTTTCACCGAGAAGCAGGCAGAGACTCCCAGCCAAAACAAGTTTGGGAGCAGAAGGAATGGGGTCAGAGGTGAGCTGCCAGGCCCATTCTTTTCTCTGGGCAGTTTACAGCTCAGGTTGGGGGAGGAGCTGGAGAGGCAAATATCCTTGCCACCCCCTTCACCTGGGAGACAAAAGCAAGGGCTCCCCCCCCAACTCTGATTCTGAATGCAGGAAATACCTTTAGGAGGATGGAGGGAATCAGTCACAGCTGTAAGTTGTGTTTTTGCTCTTTATCTTGGTCAATGTACAGTTTAATCTAACAATATAACAGCCTAATACCCTTTCCCCCATCCCTGCTTCCCCCAAAACCCTCATCCCTTCTCCCCCACCCTTGCCCATTTAACTCCTCTTTCTGCCAAGCTGGAAATAGAAAAAGTCACTGTACACTCTTGTATGTATGTGAAGTCAGACCCAATGCTATAGTTCTAGGCAGACCCCAGGAAGCAACCATACTTCCCTAGGGGTTCCTGAGACCAAGGAGAGGATATTGGTAGAATGTCTGAGACTGAGTCTGGAACTGAGAGGGGACTTCCTGAAGAAAATTAACTCTATCACCCTCAAGTCTGTTCTTCCTAGGCATAGCCTGTCTCTGGAAATCTGAGCAGTACTGATGCTAGTGCCTCATGAGAGGGACCTTCTGATGCCTAGGAGATACTCAGATTTGGGTAGAGGTTCCTCAGATAGGAATATGCCTTCTGGGAGAGATACTCTTTGGTGAAGGGCTCCCTAGCCAGAGTCATGGAAAGGAAAATTGGAAGAGGCCCTGGAAGTACTTCCCTTCCTTCAAGGGTAAAACAAGGCTTAACAAATTGCTTTTAGTTGTGGCTTCCCACCCCATCAAAGTTCCTGGGAATTAGTATACTAATGGAAAAGAAAAGTCCATGTGACACTGGCCATGACCATCGAGAAGGGTAGGTGGCTAGAGGGGTGATGCTGCTACCTGCAGCCACAGGACTCCACAACCATGTCCTCATACTGCTTGTAGACCACATTGTTGGCAGAATCAATGAAGAGGATGCTGATGGGACTCAACCTGGTAGGTACACAGCAGGTAGGAGGGGTAGATTCTGGATCCATGGAGTTCATGAGAGTCTGGATGACGGCATGGTTGGTGGGCTCCAGGTGAGATCGAAGGGGAAACTCACAGAGTCCTTCACAGTGGAAGGCCTCATATTCCAAGGGTGCAATGATCCAGTCATCCCAGCCCATGTCCTTGAAGTTAACATGCAGTGCTTTGCGACTGCAACGGGCCTTGGGATTCTTGCTGGGTCGCTTGCCCTGACGTGTTGTGAGTGGGGCCCGCCGTTTGCGACGCTGACTGAATAGGTACTCATACACAGTCTTATCATCTTGGCCAGAACGAGCCTTAATTTCATTAAAAAACAGATCACGTTTCTTAGTGCGGCCAAACACCAGAAATAAGGCCTTCTCATGGACCTGACGAGCAACTCGGTCAAAACCCACACCACGTAGGTCCATGACACGACCTCGATCCCAGGCCTCCAACTCCAAACACAGCTGAGCTGAGTTCTTAAAATTTCGGAAGAGCTTCCAGATATCAAACACTTCCCAACGGGGGCTATCCAGACCTGGTACAGAACGCACATCAAGCAAGATGCCTGGTTGCCGGCCACTGGGACAGCTAGACAACTTCAACTGGGCTGGTCGCCCAGGGATAGATGGCTTTAACCCATCTGAGGGCTTTTTCCGCAGGATCCGTAACTCAGCTCCCAACAACCCATCTTTTTCCAGAGCACTGATGTCAAACACATATTTTTGCTTCCTGACTGCAGGACCTCTGTCATCTAGAGAGAAAGAAATAGAATCATACTTGATGCTCTTGCAGAGTCTCTGTAATGTACAGGAAGAAGCTACTGAATCTAAGAAAACTACTTAACATTTTCTCCACTAGGATAGAAACTGGGACCCCACATTCCATTCTGAGAGTGTACAAATGAAGAGAACTTACTAAACAACAAGTACCTTAACAAATCCATTGTGGGCATAAACATGCAAGCAAGTGTGTGATGTCCTCTGATGTCCTCTATACTCAGGGTATGTGTGTATCATGGGAGAAAGAGACAGAGAGAATGTATAACTGTATTGAAGCCCATGTCCTGTGTGTGAACTGTATGGGTTTTACTCATTGGTTAGGTGAATATATCTCTATAGATGATCATTAGAAGGATGTTCTTATATGACAGTTTCAGTATATGTCAGAATGTGTTATGCTACCTAAACACCAATTTGCCACCAGGGAGTATTCATATGTTGGCCTCGAAGGTGACTAATTGGACTTTTAAACTCTTCATCTCCCCTCCCTGAGCAACTTCAGTGCTAGGGGACATGGGGACTTACTTTATGAGTCCTGAAGGAATCACAGCTTTCCCTAACTGGGCACACAGCCAGCCTACCTCCCCCCACCCCAGCCAGGCTTGCTGCCACTGAGCCTGGCTCAGTCTCACCCCCTCCCCCAACCTCAAATGTTTAATGAATATGTTCTCCCCCTTCCTTAAACTCTCTCCCAGAAGGCACTCAAGTAGAAGTTCTAGGAATCATAGAATTTTAGAAACTCATAGGTGGAAGGAACCTTAGAAACCTTCTAGTACAATCTCCTTATTTTTTTGTATAGGGACAAATTGAGACTGAAAAAAGTAAGTCCCTTGTATAAGATCACAAGAGAGTTAAGTGGTCATATTGAAACAGAAGAATTTTAGCACCACAGTTGCAACAAATAAGGAGAACCTAAGTTCTCCTGGGTTATGTATGAAAGTACCAAACCATTTAGCTTTGTTTAGGACAGGAGTACTCATTGACACACCATCCCCCAGCTAAAATTCCATCTCCTCTGCAATGAATCCCTTGTTCCCCTCAACATTCCCGACACTCACCTCTGATCTAGCTTCATCTAGAACTAAGGGAGAAGAGTCCATGCAAATGAAGAACAAGGAACTGAGAAACAGGATACCAGGGTTTTCATCCCAGCTCATGCAACCAATGCACTGTGACCTTCAGCAAGTCTCTTGCCCTGTCTGAACCTCAGTTTTCTCCTCTGTAAAGTCATGGACCTAGACTGGATGAACCTTAAGGTCCCTTCCTGCTCTGATGTCCTACAATTGGATGTCCTAGTGCATGTAGCCCACACAACCAGATGCACAATAATACAAGAGGTAACCTCTGGCATGTGTAACTGGTAACTGGGAGATAAACACACTCCCCTGGACATCCCTCCTTGACCTGGGGTTAGTATTGCCTCTCACCTTGCCCTTTGTCTATGAAGCTGGTGATGGTGTTGGCCAGCCCAGCCTCCAGCTTCACGCTGCCATTGACTCCCTTCCTATCAGCATCCGATAGCGTCCTGTACAGGGAGAGCATGTACTCATGGGGCGTGACTGGGGGCGGTCGGAATGGTTCCTTGGGCTCGCTTGGGGGCCCTGGCTCCTTGGCCTTTTTCAGTAGGAAGGTACTGGAACTGGGGCCGCCCTTTGGAGGAACCTTGGCACCAGGGAGCTGCCCTTTGGGGGTCACAGTCCGGGCTCCCCCCTGCCTTGCATGGGGGAATTCTGGCTTGGGCTCAGGACCTCCGGATCTCGAGGGCATCTTTTTGGGCTGATCCTTCTTGGGTAGTAGGCCTCCAGCTTGGCTGGCGCTGCCCTTTGCCCTGGCATTAGTGGCTGCCCCATTGAAGCCATGGCCCCCCGGCCTGAAGCTGCCTCTGGCCGTTGGGGAACGCTCCTTGGCTTCTGCCTTGGCCAGTCCCGGTCTGGACCCTGAGCTTCTCTGTGCCAGGTCTGGGGCACTCAGAACAGTGCTGATAAGATCTAGGTCCAACCAAGTCAGGTGCCAGAGCAAGAAAGCGAGGAGTCTTGGGAGTCTCATCCTCTAACCTGCCGCTGATTGGCACCAAAGAGAACAGCGGCGAAGGTATCTCTGGTTTGGCAGGAGAAACCATGAAAGGAACGAAACCTGGAAGGCAGCAGCAGCAGCGGCAGCGGCAGCGGCAGCGGCAGCAGCAGCGGCAGCAAGGGCAGCGGCAAGGGCTTTCTCCTCAGTCTGAGACTCTTTAAATCTGCCTCTTGCGCGTCTGTATCCAGTCCCATAGTGGAAACGCTCTTGTATCCAGACGTGCGCCCGTCTTCAGTCAGCAGCTGAAAATAACTCGTTCTTGAAAGCAGAAAGCCGACCGCCCCTTTTCTCCTGCAGGACTGACGGAGAGTTTGAAGGAGGCTTGTTTTAAGTCTGAGGGTTTTTTCCAAGAAGGAAGAATGGCGTAATGCTGCCTCTGGGCTCCAGTTTTTTTTTTTTTTTTTTAAGTTTTGAATCCTTTCCAGTGAAAATATTTCACTCACACACACACACACACACACACACACGTTTGCAGGTGCTCAGTGAAAAAAAATCTTTTACAAACCTGAACTCAGGAATTGGAAACGGAATTCCAACAAAAACCAATTTAATTACTCTCTGATGTCATGCTGTCTAAACTAATTTAAGTACGATATATTTATGTGAAAGAAAAAAAAAAGTCGTCTCTGCCTTTTCACGGACGGTGACTCACACCGGGGATGGGGGTGGGGGTGGGCGGTTCAGTGGGACCCTCGTGCCCAGGGACTGCCCTGGAGTCTTGGGAGGAGCACGGGGCCTCCACCTGGGGTGTGCAGAGCCAGCCCCATCCAGAGGAGAAAGCGGTTCATGGTTCTTAAACCACACCGCCAAGAGGGAGGGGGCAGCGGGCTAGTGCGGGGCAGGGGGTGGGGGGGTGGATTGGGGGAGGCGGGTCTGGGTTTTCAAAGTCAAGTCCTTGGAGTGTTTTTAAAGTAGTTACAACTCAGCCTCTGAGTCTGGGGCCTAACGGAGGGGGCACGTAACAGTCAGTAGTATTTACCAACAGCTCCTTTTATTTTAATAAACTTGAGATGACCTGGAGACCGATATGCCTTCTTCTATCCCACAAGAAAACGCTTAGAGGATGCCTGGACCCCAGAATTTCACCCTGTGTATGCCACCCCTTTCGGACCCCATTCCCGCTGGGGGCGTAGGTGGAGATGGTTTGCATAGGCTGCTCCCAAGTTCCTAACCAGTTAGCAGACTGGATAGCCCTTCATTAGGGACGGGATTTACCCAGTCCTGGAGCAGCAGTGACCCCTGCAGGACAAGGGAAACTCACCACATAATTCAAGGGGCCCCTAATTCTTGAGACATACATGGGGGAATTTCAGGTGTTTCTTAAAATGTCAACTCGAAAGCCAGGCGCTTTCGTGGAAGTTGAGATCGATACTAGGCAGGGCATTGCAATCTGGCAGGGGAGGGAGTCTTAATGAAGAAGATGTTTTAGTCCAGATGCAATAATAATGATTATGATAAAATGTATTTATATGGCTGTCTAAGGTTTGCAAAGCACCCTTTACAAACCTCAGCTCACCTTATCTTCACAATCTTAAGGGGTAGGTGCTAATATTATCTCCACTTTACAGATGGGGAAAATGATACAGGTAGAGGTTAAGTGACTGGCCCAGGGTCACCCAAGCAGTCAGTATCTGACGCTGAATTTTAACTTGGTCTTCCTGACTTCAGACCCATCACTCTAGCCACTGAAACCACCTAGCTGCAGGTGTGGGTGTACAGGGTTTGTCACGTTACAATAGCTCTTATCCAAATCCTTCAAGCTGCTGAGATCTGGGACCCTACAACTATAAAGCATATTGTCTTCATTGTTCAAGAATTAATGGGACAGTAGAAATCAAAGAGCTCTATCTTTACCAGGTCCCCCAAACTCAGCCAACAGCTCCAAACAAGAGATTGCTAGTTTAGCAATTCATTGATCTAAGAAAACTATCCAGTCAGTTTTAGCTCCAGTTTCTTGCCTCTTGGACAGAGGAGAAGCCATGGTAAGTTTAGGAAACAAAAGAACAATTTTACTCATGCCATCCCAACTTCAAGTTATCCTTGGAGAAATGAGTCTTCCATTGCCGTTGCCATTGCAATGATCCAAGCTTCAATTAAATCCTAAGGTTAAGGAAAAGCAAAACCTATCTTGTGCTCACTGGTCTAGCTGTGGAATCAAACATCAGAAGACCTAGGTTTAATGCTTATGATGTGACTTTTGCCTTAGCCCTTGGTGCCAAATGGGGCCAATGGTGAACAAATGAGTTGTAAAACCTTGAAATAAGACTGTGGGGTAAGGAAGACTTCAGGACAAAAGCTGCATGAAATCCATAGTAGAAAAACCAAATTAAAAAGGCAGTAGAAGAATTCATAGTTGACCGTATTCTACTCTGAGACTCCTTGGAGACTATCCTCTCACCCCCTCCAACACACTGGGATACTGGAGACATCAAACACCCTCAAAACATAGGGCATTATCAGTGGGTAAGGGGCTTTCAGGCATGGGGAGGGGGAGAGAGGGAAAGCCTGGGGACAGGGTGGAAGGCACTCTCAAGGGAAATGCCCAAGGGACACATTTGGCTCTTACTAAAAAGGTGACTAATCACTTCTGTCCCCCTTTGGTAATTGCAACCAGATGCTGCCTCTGGCAGTGCCGACATCTTTAATTACTGGGACCCAGAGCGCTGGTTCCCCCACCCCACCCCACCCCCGTCTCCCCGTATGTCTCCCTTATATGTCAACAATATTAATGTCTAACTCTAGGCAGAGCAAGGGAACCTTGGGAAGCAGTCATTCTGTCTGAAATGCAAGGCGTGAAAATAATAGCAAGTTCTTACATTTGGTTTTTCTATTAATAAATTTTGTCTTAAAGCACACAAACAAAACAAAATATAAAATCTTTCAAAAAGTTAATCAAAACAACCCAAAAATCTGATTGCAAATGTTTGTACTTGCAAGTGTTTGCTTTTATTATTTGTTTGTTAAAAGAAAAGAAGGTGGTGCTTTAACAAAGCAGTACCACCATTCCCACTGTATACCTCAGTTTTATTGCTATTTAAGGCTGTCTGTCTTCCACTTCAATAGCTACCATCAGTGAATATGTTGTTCTTTTGCAAACCCTTATGTTTGTAGAAAACTTTTCATTTTGTAGAATATTACCTATTGATTGTTACATTTGAATCTCATTATCCCTGTGAATTAGGAAGGGCAGGGATTATCATGCCCATATTAACATAGGAAGAAACAGAGGCTATAACTTCATCCCGCAGGTTGGGGAAAGAAACAGATTAGAATCTGTCACCTGACTCCCCAGCCTGGTCCTCTTCCTACTCGTCGGGGTATAAGGTGAACCTATCACTGAAAATTTATTAAAAGCCTAACTGGGTAGTCAACTAGAAAGAGCCCCCGATTTATACTCTAACTCCATTAAGGTGCTTCTACCCTTGTCAATTATTTTAGGTCAGCACAAACTAGACAGTCTTGGAATAGAAAACATGACCTTTAAGAGATTCAGACAATCTATCCATCAACAAGTATTTATTAATAACTATTATTGACATTTATATAGTGTTTTAAAGTTTGTAAAGCACCTTCATACATTACCTTATTTGAGCCTCAACAGCATTCCCATTTAAAGACAAGAAAACTGAGGCTCGGAGAGGTAGTGTCTTGTCCATGGTCTCATAGCTAGTTAATGTCAGAGGCAGAATTTGAATCTATCTTTCTGACTTCAAATCCAACACTATCCTATGAGATTCCATATTTTCTGATTGGTCAGCCCTTTGCACACAGCTTTGTGGATCAGAAACTCTTAAAGAGTTTACAATCACTTCAGCAAAATTGCAGAAGATAACCCACAATCATCATCATCATTTCTTTATACTACCAATAAAACCCAGCAGCAAGAGATAGAAAAAGAAATTCCACTTAAAATAACCACAGACAATATAAAATACTTGGGAGTCTAGCTGCTAAGACAAACCCAGGGATTATATGAACATAATTACAAAACACATTTTACAAAAATACAGACAGATCTAAACATCTGGAGAAATATTAATTGCTCATGGGTAGGCTGAGCCAATACAATAAAAATGACAATTCTGTTCAAGTTAATTTACTTATTCAGTGCCATGCTGCTGAGGTCTAGAGGTTCTGGGACTCCAAAATTCAAGGCAAACAACACTCAAATCAATTCAACTCAAGACTTCTTTCAGTCAGAGACAAGGTTTATTAAAACATCAGTCAAGTTAGGTGAGATTTTAAGAATCCACAATATTGTGACACTTGTATTGACAAGCAGATTAGATTGAATCTGAGTCATTGGCCAGATTCTTAAGGAATTTGAGCACTTTAATAGAGACAAAATGAACCTTATATACAGTGGTCAAGGAGTGGGAATATCTGGATGGGAATGACTGGGTCTAGAAGGAATTAAGGATGAGAGGTAGCTGGGGTGATTGGGAGGTAACAATGAAGGGCTGTGCTACATTAGAGGTAACAGAGAACTGGAGGTTTAGGAGGGGTGTGTGTGTGTATGGGTGTTTGTCCTTCGTTGCTGAAGAAAACCATGCCATCGGAGAAATAACGACATGACTTACATTTGACTTTGTTTTGAGTGAGGGAGGGCTGTGCAGGTCACCAGCCTCATTTCTCCTGCAGAGCAATCTGAATCCAGTGATGAGATATTCATCAAGATGACTGGAGATGACCCAGGATGAAGCAATTAGGGTTAAGTGACTTGCCCAAGGTCACACAGCTAGTGAGTGTCAAGTGTCTGAGGTGAGATTTGAACTCAGGTCTTCCTAGCTCCTGCACTGGTACTCTATACACTACACCACCTAGCTGCCCTAGTTTAGGAGGAGGGCCAATGAAAGGCCAGTAGAAAGGATTTCTGCCAAAGACTAGGCCATGTGGGAAAGAAAGCTCAAGGAAAGTTCAAGGGGGTATTGTCAATATCAATCAAACTACCAAAGAATTACTTTATAGAACTAGAAAAAAATTGTAACAAAATTCATCTGGAAGAACAAAAGATCAAGAATATCAAGGGAATTAATGGAAAAAAGTGTGAAGGAAGGTGACCTAGCAGTTTCAGATTTCAAACTACCTTACAAAGTGGTAATCATCAAAACACTCTGGTATTGACTAATACACAATAGTAATTGGCCATAGTAATCTAGTGTTTGATAAATCCAAAGATCCAAGCTTTTGGGGTAAAAACTCAACATTTGACAGAAATTGCTGGGAAAACTAGAAAGTAGTTTGGCATAAACTAGGTATAGATCAACCTCTCACACTGTACACTAAGATTATGTCAAAATGGGTACATGATTTAGACATACAGGGTGGTAACATAAGCAAATTAGGGGAGCATGGAAAAATATACCTGTCAGATTTTTGGATAAGGGAAGAGTTTATAACCAAGCAAGAGACAGAGAGCATCACAAGATGTAAAATTGATAGTTTTGATTACATGAAATAAAAAGCTTTTGCACAAACAAAACAAATGCAGCCAAAATTAGAAGGAAAACAGAAAATGGGGAGAGGGGTGAATTTTTACTGTTGGTTTCTCTGATAAAGGCTTCATTTCTCAAATATATAGAGAACTGAGACAAATTTATAAGAATGTGAGTCATTCCCCAGTTGACAAATATTTAAAGAATATGAGCAGTCAGTTTTTGGAAGAAGAAATCAAAGCTAACAATAGTCACATGAAAAAATGTTCTAAATCACTACTGATTAGAGAAATGCAAATTAAGACAGCTCTGAGACACCACCTCACAACCATCATATTGCCTAACATGAGAGAAAAGGGAAATGACAAATGCTGGAGGGGATGTGAAAATATTGGGACATAAAGGCACTAATGGTGGAGTTGTGAACTAGTTCAACCATTCTGGGGAACAGTTTGCAACTATGCCGAAAGGATGTGCATACCCTTTGACCCAGCAGTACCACTACTAGGTCTCTATTCCAAGGAGATCAAAGAAAAAGGAAATATTCATACAAAAATATTTATAGTAGCTTTTTTTTGTGGTGGCTAAGAATTGGAAATAGAGGAGATACCCATCAATTGGGGAATGGCTGAACAAATTATAGCATATGATTGTGATGGAATACTATTGTGCTATAAGAAATGAGGAGCAGGGTGGTTTCTGAAAAACTTGGAAAGACATATGAACTCATGCAAAGTGAAGTGAGCAGAATGAAGAGAACACTGTACATAATAACAGCAATATAGTAAGGATGATCAACTATGAAAGATTTAGTTACTCTGATCAAGACAATGACCCAAGACAATTCTAAAAGACTCAAGGTCTCCCAGTGCATCCTGGGTCATCTCCAGTCATCCTGATGAATATATCTGGTCACTGGATTCAGATGGCTCTGGAGGAGAAGTGAGGCTGGTGACCTGCACAGCTCTCCCTCAGTCAAAACAAAGCCAAGTGCAAGTCATGTCATTATTTCTCTGATGGCATGGTCTTCTTTGGCAAAGAAGGATGAACACAACAAAAGATCCATGATGAAAAGTGCTATTCAATTCCAGAAATAAATTCTAAATACATGTTGAGGCATACTTTTTTCACTCTTTCATTTTTATTATTTAATTTTGTCTGTGTTTTCTTTTGCAACATGGCTAATGTGGAAATGTTTTGCATGAATCCACATGTATAATCAATTTCAAACTGCTTGCCTTCTCAAAGAGAGGGGCAGAAGGAGGGAGGAAGATAATTTGAAACTGAAAATTTTTTTAAATAATTGTTAAAAAATTACATATAATTGGGAAATATTTAATGAAATAAAAATAATTTTTGAAAAACAATCTAGTTGAAGAAACAAAAACTGAGAGATGTAACCAATGGCAGTTATTGCCCCAAACTCGTAGTATGCAAAGAAAGGTAGGATTTAATCTTGTAGAGAGACCCTCCCCCTAAATCACTAACTTTTTTGACTAATTTTGTCTCCACCCAGAGATGCCCCTAAAAATATTGAACATACTCTTATCTAGGTCTCCACAAACATGGATGAAGGGGTTCCCAAATGCCATCTGAGCTCTCAAGGTAACACTGCATCTCAGATATAGGACAGTCTTTACAGCACCTCATAGGAATTGCAAAAAAACCCTTAGAGGACCCACAGTAACCCAAAATAGTACAATCTTTCTTCTCTGGAGCTTATCACCTTTCCCCAGGACTCTAAAGTCCTTCCAACTGAAGGGAAATAATCTTGTTGTTAAGTAAGCAGCCCCATGACATTTCAGTGAGTCTGAAGACGTCCCTCTTCAATCCTCTGAAGTCACAATTGTGAGTCCCACTTTCACTCCCAAGAATCCATAGGGTTTGTAATCTACTCTTCATCCTGAATAAAAATGAATTTAGGACTGTTAGCAAGGTAACCCACTTTTCATCAGACCTGCACTGTCTGAATTGCTCACGTTAATAGAGGACAAAGTTCAGGCTTTTTACTCCCCTGTATCATGACTTTTATACCTTGCTAAGCCTCTAGTTTCATGTGCAAAAGCCTCCCATCTCCAGTGCAGCCCAGGCACTCCTCAACTCTTTCCAAAAGGCTGGTATTGCCTAATAACTCTCCTCCTTAGAAAGCTTGATCTCTTAACCCTTTAACTTAGAGTTAAAGAGGAGCAATTATGGGTCTGGTGCTGCTCAGGAACTCCTCCTTCTCTCTCTAGAAGGCTAGATCCTCAAATTTTAATTTCGGGGTCCAAGAACTCCTCTCTCAGTCATGTGGTTGTGAGTACACATGACTCCCTTTACATTTTGCAGCTACTAACAGCTAATAGGTGGGCGAGAGCATTCTCATTATCAACCTCGGGTTCACTCTTATATTTGCTACTCTCACAGACAAGAGGTAACCCTACAATTGATTTGCTTCTTTTATCTAGGCCCAGAAAAAAAATGATAGTTCCTCCCAACAATAGTCCAAGCCAATCAATTCATCCTCAATTACTGAGGCTGATCCTTCATAAGGCACCAAGGAGCACATTCATATCCTCATAAAGAGATACAAAGTCCCAAAAGCTGATCTCTCGATGAGCTCACCAAGTTGACCAGAGAACTTTGATCAATAATTTACACATATATGAAACAGACATTAAGAAATGTAAGAAACAAATGTTAAAACTGAGGAGTATAATAGTGCTTTAAGAATTCAAAGGAAAGTTAAGATATTGAAAACTGAAGTGATCAAGGAAGGTTACATGAAACACTACCACGGAAAGTACTTGGGATTTGAAACAAAGTTAGTTGCTTTTTGCAGATGATAAATAATAGTTTATTTAGAGAACCATAGAAAGTCAACTACAAAATTGAAACAATTAAGAACTTCAATAAAGTAGAACTGAATACCATAAACCCAGCAAAACCATCACCCTTTCTGAAAATTACCAACAAAACCCAGTAGGAAGAGACAGAAAGATGAATTATATTCAAAACAACTACTAAATGTATAAAATATTGAGCCATATAAAAAGTTCAGAGAGACAAAGTTTCTGGATAATTAATCCTTTTATTAATCATAATGACATAATTAATAAAAAGGGTCAATGGTACCCTTGAATGCCAAAGGTCCCTTACTGAACCCAATCAATGCTTATATGCTCTTAGGAGAGTGGGTGTTACTGAGGGTGCCAATCCACTCTGACTGTGGCAATTAATAAGAAGAATGAATATTATAAAGAGAGATAGACTTATTCTAATGATGGGAGAAGGTGGGTGAGGGGGAAACAGGGCTCTGATCACTCAGCCTGGGATGAAGAGGCTTATCTCTTATACAAGACTACCTTACCAACGGGATCTGCCTGCTCAGACCTGGCTGAGTGGAACACAATGGGCTTGAATTCACCTTAGATTAAATTCTTTGTAAGGTTCTCTATTTGGGTGGGGTAACAATTCCAAAATTTCATCTCATCATCTTCCCTACCCTTTAGAGAACTAATCTTTGGCCTAATCTTCAAATGAGGAAGAGAAAAAATCCTGGATCTCCCCAATATTTGATTATTTTTTAATCATTCTCTCAATACCTGGGAGTTCACCTACTCAGAAACAGATTTTATATGAATATAACCTCAAAACATCCCCTTGCAGACAAATGAAGACTTAAATAATTGAAGAGATATTTATTGCTGAGAGAAATCATCATCATTATTATTAACCAATGATCTGGGGAGATTCAGATTTCCCCCTTTTTCTATTATCATCTTTTCAAGACCTTAGTGTCTGAAAGTTGATTTAACCTTCTCCTCTATCCAGACTCTACCCAGGTGAGGCAGCTATTGTGTGTTTGTCCTTCGTTGCCAAAGAAAACCATGCCATCAGAGAGAAATGATGACATGACTTGCACTTGACTTTGTTTTGAGTGAGGGAGAGCCATGCAGGTCACCAGCCTCACTTCCAGTGACCAGATCAGGATGACTGGAGATGACCTAGGATGAGGCAATTGGGGTTAAGTGACTTGCTCAAGGTCACACAGTTAGTGAATGTCGAGTCTCTGAGGTGAGATTTGAACTCAGGTTCTTCTGACTTCTGCACTAGTGCTCTATCCACTGCACCACCTAGCTGCCCCATAAGGTTTTTGTGTTTTACTAAGGTTTGGGTGTGGATACATTCTTTGAATAGATTGTCCAAGAGTTGGGGTTAACTTAAGAACTAAAAGACTAATCAAAGTTTATTATCATAATATTTATTCTTTAAGCTCTAAAAGCTAGCAGCCTGCCAAGATGATTGTCTTTAGTCTAAGAGAGATGGTGAAATGATCAAAATGACCATCTTTTTATTAAAATATTGGTATTATATTTATATTAATAAAATTATTAAATTACCCAGAAATTGTTTCTTGAAATTTTTTAAATGCCACATTGCTCTTAATTGAGTTGTGCTAATATTAAAAAATGACAACATGACCTAAATTAATTTAAGATGTAGTACAATACCAAAAGTTACCACAAGGTTTCTTTGTAGAAGCTGACAAAATAATAACAATTCATATCTCAACCCTATGGAAAATCAATTCAACTCTCTATTATCCCCTGGACTTAAGCCCCTTGCCTTCTTGTCTTGTCTCCAATAATACCTAGCCAAAAAACAACCTCAGATTGCTCCTAGCATCTGCTTCGTTTGATCCTATTTACTTGCTGCTGATTAGAGCTAGAGAAAAATTACAATATCATGCTGACTGGTAACTACAAATTTTTGTTACATAATTTCTTTTTTTAAAATATTATTTATTCTTAATATTCAACATTCACTTCCACAAAATTTTGAATTTCAAATTTTCTTCCCATCTTCCCCCTGCCCCTACCCCAGGACAGCACATATTTTGATTTTCTTCAATCTGCCCCCCCTTCTACAAGACCACCCCCCATTCCCCCCCTTTCTATTTTCCTGTAAGGCAAAATAGATTTCTATACCCCATTGCCTATATATCTTATTTCCTAGTTGCATGTAAAAATAATTTTTAACATTCATTTTTAAAGCTTTGAGTTTCATATTGTCTCCCTTCTCCCTTCCCCACCCACCCTCATTGAGAAGGCAAGCAATTCAATATAGGTTATACATGTGTAAACATGCAAAAACACTTCCATATCAGTCATGTTGGGAAAGACTAACTATATTTCCCTCTATCCCATCCTGCTTTGACCTGTCCCTCTACCAAAGTGTTTGCTTCTGAATACCACTTCCTCCAATCTGACATCCTTTCTATTATCCCCCCTCTCTTATCCCCTTTCCTCCTGCTTTCCTATAGGGTGAGATAAACTTTCATACCCAATTAAGTGTGTATGTTATTCCCTCCTGAAGCCAAATACAGTAAAAGGAAGACTCACTTACTCCCTTTCACCTTCCCCTTCTTCACTTTCATTGTAAAAGTTCTTTCTTGCTTCCTTTATGTGAGATGACTTACTACATTCTACCTCTCCTTTTCTCTTTCTCCTAGTACATTCCTCTGAACACTTACTTTTCTTTTTTAGATGTCATCCCTTTATATTTCAGGTCACCCTGTGCACTCTCTCTCTCTCTCTCTCTCTCTCTCTCTCTCTCTCTCTCTCTCTCTCTATATATATATATATATATACATACAGATACAGATACATAAATACATATACATGCACATATATATATTCCCTCCAACTATCCTAATACTAAGAAAGGTCTCATAAGTTACAAATATCATTTTTCCATGCAGGAATATAAACAACTCAACTTAGTAAGTCCCTTATGGTTTTCTTTCCTGTTTACCTTTTCATGCTTCTCTTGAATCTTGCATTTGAAAGTCAAATTTTCTATTCAGCTCTGGTGCTTTGGAAGTCCTCTATTTCACTGAAGTTCCATTTTTTTTCCCCTGAAGTATTATACTCAGTTTTTCTGGGTAGGTGATTCTTGGCTTTAATCCTATCTCCTTTGTCCTCTGGAATATTATATTCCAAGGCCTGCAGCCCCTTATTGTAGAAGCCACTAAATCTTGTGTTATCCTTATTGTAGTTCCATAAAACTCAAATTGTTTCTTTCTGGCTGCTTGCATTATTTTCTCCTTGACCTGGGAACTGTGGAATTTGGCTACAATATTCTGAAGAGTTTTTCTTTCAGAGTCTCTTTCAGGAGGTGATCAGTGGATTCTTCCCATTTCTATTTTACCCTCTGGTTCTAGAATATCAGAGCAGTTTTCCTTGATAATTTCTGGAAAGATGATGTCTAGGTTCTTTTTTTGATCATGACTTTCAGGATGTCCAATAATTTTCAAATTGTCTCTTCTGGATCCATTTTCCAGGTCAGTGGTTTTTCCAGTGAGATACTTCACCTTGTCTTCTATTCTTTCATTCTTTTGGTTTTGTTTTGTAATTTCTTGATTTCTCATAAAGTCATTACTTTCCATTTCCTCCATTATAATTGTGAAGGAATTATTTCCTTCATTGAGCTTTTGGACCTCTTCTTCCATTTGGTCCATTCTGCTTTTTAAGGCATTCTTCTCCTCATTGGCTTTTTGGACTTCTTTTGCCATTTGGGTTAGTCTAATTTTAAAGGTGTTATTTTCTTAAGCATTTTTTTTGGTTTCCCTTGCAAGCTGTTGACTCTTTTTTCATGATTTTCTTACATTACTCTAATTTCTCTTCCCAATTTTTCCTCTACTTTCCTTACTTGATTTTCAGAATCTTTTTTGAGTTCTTCCATGGCCTGAGACCAATTCATATTTTTCTTGGAGGTTTTGCATGCAGGAGCTTTGGCTTTGTTGTATGGTTTTAGTCTTCTGGTTGTATGTTTTGGTCTTCCTCTTTACCAATAGTGTAAGAAAATATCTCTTCACTGAGAAAGTAAGAATCTATAGTCTGTTTCTTTTCCTCTTGTTTGCTCATTTTTCCAGCCAGTTACTTGACTTTTGGGCTCTTTGTTAAGTGGAAGGCTTCAGAAGCAGCTTCCACTTCAGCTGTGACTGCTGCCACTTTGGAGTTGGGGCCAGGGCTGGAGCAGGGGCTGGGCCACTCTCCCTTGTCAGCCAAGTGAGAGACAATTCCTACTGACCTTCAAAGTTGTCTTTGTAGTTTGTGAGTTGAGAAATCTGGAAACTGCAGCAGCCACCAGTGATTCAGTCCCCTAAGACCTGCTCCAGCTATGTCCATGCCAAATCGCCTTTTGTTCCTGGTTTGGTGCAATAGACCTTTCCTGTGGACCTTCCAGATTGTCTTGGGCTGGAAATTTGTTTCAGTCTGTCATTTGTGGCTTCTGCCGTTCTAGAATTTTTACAAATTTTTTTGAGGGGTTTGGCAGGGAGAGTTCTATCTCTAGCAGGTCCCTGCTTCTATTTGACCATCTTGGCTGCCCCCTCATGTTGCATAATTTCAACTTGGACGTTGCTGCAGCAAAGCAATCTTTTTTGTATGTCTCTGATTCATTATTCCACTCACCGTAGCGGCTATTTCAAACTTTTTCATCCCTCCTCAACCCTTCCATAGCACCTCTTTCCTCTACCCTCTTTACTAAGGACTTTACCTCATATTTGATTGAAAAAATCATAGGCATTCAATAAGCTCCTCCCTTATCCTCTTTTCCTATCATTCTTACATCTCCCCACCCCCCCAACTATGTCCTTCATTATAGACTCTGATAAAGAGGTGGCCTTTCTCCTTGACAAAGTCCAACCCCTCTACTTACACTGTTGTTTCCATACCCTAGAGTCTTCCCTAAGAAATTGCTCTTCAACATCTTTACTTCTTCTCTTATCTTCAGCCCCTCCCTATCTACTGGCTCCTACCTTGCTGCCTAAAAACAGACCCATCTCTCCCTCAATCTTAAAAATATTCATTTGATCTGACCATTTCAGCTTGCTGTGATTGTTTATTTCTTCTCCCATTTTCAGCTAAACTCCTTTAAAAATGACTTCAATAGTCAATGTTTTCACTTCTTCTCTTCTCATTATCTTCTAAACATTTTGTAATCAGGCTTCAAGTCTCATCATCCAACTGAAACTGCTCTCTCCAAATTTATCAGCAATTTCTAGGTTATAAAATGTTTTTTTTTTCAGTCCTCAGCATTCTCCCATAATTTTTAAATTGTCTCTCCTGGATCTATTTTCCAGGTCAGTTGTTTTTCCCATGAGATATTTCACATTCTCTTCCATTTTTTCGTTCTTTTGGTTTTGTTTGGTGATTTCTTGGTTTCTCGTAAAGTCATTAGACTCCATCTGTTCCATTCTAATTTTGAGAGAACTATTAAATTCAGTGAGCTTTTGAGCCTCTTTTTCCATTTGGCTCATTCTGCTTTTGAAAGCATTCTTCTCCTCTTTGGCTTTTTGAACCTCCTTTGCCAATTGAGTGAGCCTGTTTTTCAAGGTGTTAATTTCCTCAGCATTTTTTTGGGTCTCCTTTACCAAGGTATTGACCCGATTTTCATACTTTTCTTGTATCTCTCTCATTTCTCTTCCCAGTTTTTCCTCCACCTGTCTAACTTGCTTTTCAAAATCCTTTTTGAGCTCTTCCAGGGCCTGAGCCCACCCGCCACCCCCCTGGGGTGTCTGGGGTACTGAGGCCCCGCCCTCCACGTCTTTCCCTGATGGCAAGGATCCGTCCTCGTCATCAGATCCGAAGGTCGGGATCATTTGCATTTGTTGGAAAAAACTCTCTAAAGTCTTATTTTTCTTCCCTTTTCTAGGCATTTTCCCAGCCAGTTACTTGACTTCTGAGATTCCTTTCCACCCCCGCCTGGATCCGCCCAGCTAGTGCTTGGCCTCTGAGATTTAAATGGGCTTTCCTCCTGCCGGCTGTCAATCAGTGAGCTTTAGTTCAGGTGCTGGGGTGGGGGCAGGGCCGCCTCCCAGACTCTGATCCCTCGGGGGCTTTATGCAGAGACTTTCAGGAATTGAGCGGGTGGGGGTGGGGTGGGGGGGCCCGCCTCCCAATCTCAGTTCCCTTGGGGGCTTTGAGCAGAAGCCTTCAGTAATAGAGCGGGGTGGGGGCAGGGCCGTCTCCCAGGCTCAGCTCCCTCAGGTCGCTTATGCAGACACTTTCAGTAATGAAGATCCTGCCTGCTGCCGCTGCCACCTCAGCCGCCGCCCACACCTCTGCCTCCGCCGCTTCCTGCCCCCGTCTCTGCCGCCGCCACTTCCTCCCGAGGGGGCCCGAGTCACGGAGACTTCCTGCTTCCCCTCTCCTCCAGCCCGGCCTTCTTTCTCACTGACCTGTAGCTTCTGTGGGTGGAGGGACTTTCCCGGCTGCCGGAGCTTTCGTCTCTGAAGCCTGCTCGGATCAGCTTCTCTGGGGCCACGGCCAGGGCAGCGCTGGGGGTGGAGTCCACTTTCTGGGGCGTGCCGGACCCTGGGGATGGGTCTCCAGGGCTCCCTGGAACGGAAATCTCTTCCACTCTGCTTCTGCACACCTTGTATTGACCCAGAAGTTATGGGGGACTCTTTTTACATTAATTCTATGGGCTTTTGGTTTCGGAGCTCGTAAACGTGCGTCCTTCTACTCCGCCATCTTGGCTCCGCCCCCCAGTCCTCAGCATTCTCAACCTATCTGCTTCATGTGGCACTGTTGACAAACCCTCATGTGAATATTCAGATCTGAGGGTGGTCTGATGGTAGTTTAGTAGTCTAGGATGATGCGAGGAGGGGCCTAAGGAGGGCCTTGAGGAGAAGTCCAAGAAGGACCTTAATGGGACTGGGGTGACTGGTCAAGGGTTGGAAACAGCTGGAGGAAATCCAGAGATAACAGGCAATGGATGGCCAGGCTAGGTTAAGGGTAACAGATTTGATTATGAAAGGCCAGATTAAGTGGGAAGATTCAAGGGGAGTTCAGGGAGGCTCCCAGAGTCTGTACCCCATCACTTTCTCCTGGTTCCCTTCTTGATCAATCCTTTCTTAGTCTTTTTGGACTCAACTCTCCATGTTCCCCAAACTTGGTCCTGGGCCATATTCTTTTTCCTGCAATACTGTTTCACTTAGTGGTCTCATCAGTTCCCACAGACTCAGTTACCAATGCAGATGATTCTGAAATCTATGTGTCCAGTCCTAGTCTCTTTCCTGATCCCCAAACTTTGTTTTGGATATGTCAAACTTAATGTCATATAGACATCTAAAACTCAACATGTCCAAAACAGAACTCATTAGCTTTTCACCCATGCCCTCTCATCTAATGAACTTTCTTATTACTGGCTAGTGTCCCCATCCTCCCAGGCTCCCAGGCCTCATGGTCTTGGTATAACCCTCATTCTCATTTATTCCATATATGCAGTCTATTGGCAGATCTTGTCATTTGTAACAATCTTCATATACATCAAACTTTCTTCACTCAGACAGTCACTATTCTATTTCAATCTCTATCTTTCACCTAGACTATTACAATAGTAATAACAATAATAATAAGTATTAATTAAATGCCTCCTATGTACCAGGCACTATGTTAAATGCTAGAGATACAAAAATAAGCAAAAAAGTCTCTGCTCTCAAGAAGTTCACAGACTAATGGGGAGGCAACATGAAAACTATGTACAAATAAGATATATGCAAGATATGGGGAGGGCAATCAACAAGCAAGGGAAAGACTTTTTAAAGACTGTGGAACTTCAGCTGAGACTTAAAGAAAGTCAGCATGAAGATGAGAAAGGAGAGAGTTCTAGGCATGAAGAATCTCCAGGGGAAATGCCTAGAATTTGGAGATGCAGGAAGAACAGCAAAGGGGCCAATGTCATTGGATCACAGAGTACATTAAGGAGAGTAAGGTATAAGATTGAACAGGTAGAAAGGGGTCAGGTTATGAAGGGTTTTAAAAGTCAAATAGAGGATTTTACATTTTGTCCTTGACTCAATGGAATTTATTGAATGTGTTGAAGAGAGAGAGATGGGAGAGCTGGTTCAAAATGTGAATGAATTCACTTAGACCTTCTCTGTAGCCGTGGGGAGCTTTATGGATGCAAAAGCAGCAGGCCTAAGATTTAGCAAGCAGTTAAACAAAGACAATGATATAGGAAAAGGACCAGACTTATAAGAGATGATTTTAGGGTTTCCTTTTGGGGGTTGAAGATTTAGGCTAAGTCTTACAAGATAAAGAAGTCTTGCAAGATAAAGGCATGTGGTGAGGACTATGAATGACACAAGATAAGGAAATCCCATTCCCAAGGATGAGGGGTGGAGACAGGGAATTTTATGATCCAGGATAAGGGGAAGCTGTGGTAAGAGGAGACTTTAGAGTATCAAGGGCTTCACAAAGTCAATGAATATTACTTTAACTCTTAAGGCACTTCTGTCCACATCAAATGGATGTGTGTGTGTGTGTGTGTGTGTGTGTGTGTGTGTGAGACACAATCAGACCTGTGTTTTAGGAATATCAATTTGTCTACTGAGTGGAGGATGAACTGGAGTGGGGAATAACTTGAGGCAAGGATACCAACAATAGAGAATTCACTTATTAGGCTCAGGGTTTTTTGTTTTTTAGATTTCATTTGTGGTTTGCTCAATTTCTTTTTCTAACACTGGATTATTTAAGTCCTTTCTTATTTTGCTAATTTGAGCATTTTGTAATTTTAAAATATAATTTATCATTGTAAATTTTAAAATATAAATTACAAAATTATAATTATTTCAAAGTTTTACTTAGTTTTTGTCTTTTCACCAGGAATAATTGAAAATCTGTTTCATTAAAGACCCATTTTCCCCCATAGAAAAATACTCAGTTTTATTAGATAAGTTATAGATGGGTTGTAAACCCATATCTTTGCTTCTGGAGTATCATATTGCAAATTCTTTGCTTCTTTACAGTAGTGGCTGCTAAATTTTGTGTAGTCCTGACTGTGGTTCCTTGGTACTTGAATTCTTGACTGTAGTAATTTTCCTTTGAAATGCTAGATTTGATCATGATCATGGAGTTTTAGGGTTTCTTTCAAGAGATAAACAATGGATTCTATTTTTAATTTGCCCAATGCTCCTAAGAGATCCAGTTTTCTTTTATCATTTCCTGAAATATGTCTAGGCTCTTTTTATGGTCATGGTTTTTGGGTAGGTAGTCCAGTGTAACAGCAAGGACTCCAGCATATACAGGCTGCTGTACAGGTTTTTAGATGTTTTTCTAAAAGGAAAGCAACTTTTGAGGGGCCAATAATGTACTTTAATCAAGCCCATATATTACTCACTTAGTTCAGGGGGAAAAGTCAATACCCTGAACTTGAGGGAAAATACAAACAGAAATTACAAGCAGAAATTACAAACAAAAAAAAAAACAGACAGGGTTTCCAACTGTCTCACCATAAACAATACATACATCACAGATCAACAGATGGATCCAACTGTCTGACCATACATATATAGCTGCGAGAGAGAGAGAAACACTAACATAGGTTTTCAAAGTGCAGGTAGGGTAGCGGGATGCTCCTTAGAGGTTATCCAGAATCTCATCTGACCAAACACACACTTCCAATGAGTAAGCCCCAAATCAAAACCTCACCTCAGAGTATTTATACACTTTTCAGAGCCAGAGGGCATCATTACCCTTAAGAACCAGTGCCTCCTTAGAAATTAACAAAAGGTGCTGGCCTTCCTAGAAAACAAATCTCCCCTAATCAAACTTCCTTTAATGAACAGGCCCATTAATGGGTGGGGAAGATCTTTAACTCTCAAAAACATAATTAACATCACATTCAATGATTCTATGTCTCTTCAATATATTTTCTAGGTCAGTTTTTGCTATGAGATCTTACATTTTTAAAAAATCTTTTAACTTCATTTTAATATTTCTTAATGCCTCATGTACTATTTAGCTTCAATTTGGTCCATTTTTATTTTCAGAGGGCTTTTTTTTTGCTTCAGGTAAGGTTTTGTACTCCTGAACTCTTTTTGAAATCTGTCTTCCATTGTTCTCATTTCCCATTTTTACCTCTTCTTTTCTCATTTGGTTTTTTTTTTTTTTTTAAAAGGCTGCTCAAAGTTTACTAGTTTTCCCCTATCCATCAAACTATTTAGACCAGACACCTAATGTAGCCAATTGCTCTGCCTCCCACAAGAAGCAGGGCCCGTTCCATCTCCTTTGGGAGCAGACCTGCTGGGTATGTTAGCCCAATAAATGCCTTTCTTTAACTTGAAGACTGTCTGAGTGAATTCTTTCAGGACACTAGGACTCACTTGATTATTCTTTATCAACTGGACTTACTGTATTTTTTTCCTATAAAATAGGGGAAGAACTCAATATTCTCTAAGATTCCAACCAGCTCTGACATTTCACGATCTCATAAGAGCCCTGGGGACCTTGGGGGCAGGTAGTAAAGACAAATCTTGTGCACCTTACAATTTTAACAAGGGCTGATCCTGATCATGGCTGATGTGGATATAAATAATACCCTAAGGGTTAAAAAGAATATTAAGGGTTAATTTTCCAGCACTTTGTGAAGATCCTCCTGAGTGGGGTTGGGGTTCATTCTGTAGAACTTGAGGGTGTCCCAAATCCTTTCCCCTTTATCCTGAAATACTATAAGACTTCTCCTTATCTTTTGAGACTGAATTTTTTTCTTCCTCATCCTGTGTCCCCCTGTCCTTCTTATCCTCTTGACCATCTTCCTCACCCTTCACCATAAGATTCCTCCTTATCTTGTAAGCAACCTTCATTCTGTTCATCCTTCCCTAATCTTCAACCCCCATAAGAAATCCTAAATTACACCTTCATTATGAAACCTCTATATAAGTCTAGTTCTCCAAATATCAGTACTCTTTTACATAGCTCCATGGCTACAGTAAAAGGTCTCTGTTTGCTTTTCAGGTAAATAAAAGTAGCTCCTGATGGCTACAGAGAAGTCTAAGTGAATTCCTTCATATCCGAACTATTTTCCCGAATCGAGCCTCAACAATGGTCATGTGAAACCAATTCTACAATTAGCCGAGTATGAACGGCCAGAATATGACTCTGGACAAGTCATGTCAGACTAATCTGAATTTTTTTACAGGACTGCTAGACTGTCAGGGACAGTTTGGTGGAACAGTGAATAAAGTGTTGGGCCTGGAGTCAGGAAGACTGTTCTTCCTGAGTTCAAACCTGGCCTCAGACACTTAGTAGCTGTGTGATCCTGGGCAAATCATTTCATCCTATTTGCCTCAGTTTCCTCATCTGTAAAATGAACCGGAGAAGGAAATGGCAAACCACTCCAGTATCTTTGCCAACAAAATCCCAAATTGGGTCACACTACTGAAAAATGACTGAACAATAAAAACTGTGAGGGGAATGCCGTGGACATAGGTTGGAACTTCAGCAAAGCATTTGATGGTCTCTCATGCCTTACTTATGGGGAGATTTAGGCCCTATTCATGGTAGCTAAATCAGTTTGGCAATGACTGAATGACTGGACCTAAAAAGTGGTCATGAATAAAGTTTAGTTTAGACATGTCTTCAGTGGAATGCACTACTTTTTGGCCTTGTACTGTGTATGTTTAGCACCAATACAAAGGCAGAAATGGTATGCTTGTCAAATTTGCAGATGATACAAAGCTGGGAGGGATAGAGTAAGTATCCAAAAATATCTTGCTGGGCTGGACTAGACTAGAATATTGGTCTAAATATAATAAAATGAAACTTAATAGGGATAAATTTAAAGTCTTACAGTTTGATTCAAATAACTTCAAAAGTACAAAATCATGAGGTATGCCTAGCCAGGGGCATAGTGTCAAAGTTTAGGAGAGTTAGAACAGCTAAGAGGAGAATAAAGAGTGATCTCTCTGGGCGTTTACCCAAAATGGGGGTCTCAAAAGGAACTCACAAAATAGAGAAGGATGGATAGCCACTGGTCAGAAATATTACAGAGCAGAAACAGTCCTTGTACACTGTGGCTGTTACTGTGTATAATGTACTCCTGGTTCTGCTCATTTTACTCAGCATCAGTTCATATAAGTCCTTCCAGGCCTCTCTGAAGTCCTCCTGTTCATCATTTCTTATAGCACAATAATATTCTATTACATTCATATACTACAACTACAATTCCCCAATTGATGGGCATCCTCTCAATTTCCACTTCTTGACCACCACAAAGAGGGCTGCTATAAATATTTTTTGTACATGTGGGACCTTTTCCCATTTTTATGATCTCTTTGTGATACACAGTCCTAGAAGCAAAATTGCTGGATCAAGGGGTATGCACATTTTTGCAATCCTTTGGGCATAGTTCCAAATTGCTCTCCAGAACGGCTGGATCAACTCACAGCTCCACCACAATGCAAGGACCTAAAATATTCCCAGAGGACTCAAGGCAAAATGCTATCCATATCCAGAGAAAGAACTACGGAATTGGAAAACAGAATGAAGCAGACTATTTTTTCTTGTGTTAATGTTTTGTTTGCTTTTGGTTTTTCTCACGATGTTTCCTATTCATTTTAATTCTTCTATGCAACATGACTAATGTGAAAATGTGTTTATTAAGACCCATATAAGATTGCATGCTGACTCAGGGAGGGAGGGGAAGGAAGGGGGGAGAAAATTTAAGACTTATGGAAGTGATTGTAGAAAACTGAAAACAAATAAATTAATAAAAACAATATTATAGAGCAGAGGTGTCAAACATGCTGCCCTTGCACCACATATGAGTGCAGACAACCAGATTAAAACACAATTGGGAAATATTTAACAAAATAAATACAAATAGTGTTATATTTTAAAACTAAGTCACTATCTAGCCCACAGGGATCCTTATATACAGACTAGTGGTCCAATGTCTATTTAAGCTTGACATCACTACTGTAGAAGAGATTCCAGTTCATGACTGGATCACATAATTTCTGAGGTCCTTTCTGAGAATCTGTGATACTCTACATGTCAGGTGAGAGTATCTACAAAAGTCTGGTGTTGGGAAAAAGTGGAACCAGTCTGAATAGAATGGAAGGTTAAGTTTTGAGAGCAGTGGAAAATACATTTCAGAAAATAGTCTTAAATAGAGGTATCCTCTAAGGATCTATCCCAGGTCTTGTTCTCCTAGAGAATTATCAAAAATTCACAGTGGTTCATTTATCATGTCCATATGGACATTTCAAATCTCTGTACCTAGGCCTTATCTCTCTCCTGACTCTGAGATCTGCATCTCCACCTGAGGTCTTACCACACCTCAAAGTGGCACCAACTGAAATCACCTTTTTCCCTAACACTAGTCCTTTCTCCCAACTTCCCTTCCCTTTCTCCATTGATTGCTCCATAATCTTCCTGGGCAATCCCAAGAAGTCTTTGACTTCTCTTTCTGTAAGGCTCTTTCATCTTTGCATTCCTCTTCCTTAACACAGTGTACATTAACACACACACACACCTAGGCATATATGTAGACACTTCTTCCAATAATGCAGATACTAAGTAACCTTTCCATGCCATCTGACATAGCCTTTGTAAGCTGCTAGGGGCAGAGCTGACCACAAACCTTTTAGCAATCAATTCGGACACTGCTGCTAGGATTTGAATGAATGATAGAACAAATTAAGCACTTACTATGAGCCAAGCATTGTTCTAAGTACTGAGGATACAAATACAAATGTAGTCACTCTCTAGGAGTTTATACTCTAATAGGAAACAATACACATAGGGGAGTGATGCCTACGGAGAAGTCAAAAAGTATCAGGATGGGGAGGAAAGTCTTTGAGGAATACTGATAACCTCTTCCAGGAATAATTTAATCATGGCTCCAGAACGTGAGGTTGGGGTGGGAATTATGGAAAAGGTACATACCTAGGCTGTCAATAAGATGGCTGGAGAAAAGGGAATGCAGTGAAGCATGGCCTTTCTAAAATACTGGGCTAGGAAAGGAGTGGCAATGTGTGTGTGTGGGAGGATGGTTTTCGAGATGAAAACCCTAAGGACAGCAAAACTATTGGCAAGATTTTCTAGACGATCCTGGATGCAGTTACTTGAAATTTTTTCTGTTTATTAGAACCACAAAGAGCTTGGTCTCAGAAAAAATCACCTCTACACCACCACCCTTGGGCCATATAAGGGCTTTATTAGCACAAACCTGTACACCAGCTAGTACTGAGTGATTGTGGAACCACCTGTGGGGCAGGGATCCTCGTTCTCTTTTTATAGAGGAAGATACCGAGGAATAATTGCAAAGGATTCATGGTGAAAAATGCCACCCACCTCCAGAAAGAAAACTGATAAACTCTACATGTTTGTTCATTTCATTTTCCTTGCCCTTTTTTCTAAACAAGGCTAATCTGGAACTGTCTGGCAGAACTCCCTATGTATAACTGATATTATGTTGCTAGCCTTCTCAAAGGGTAGGGGAGGGATTGGCGGGAAGGAGAGAATTTGGAGTTTAAAATTTAAAAAGTTACAACGTAACTGGGAAACATTTAACAAAACAACGAACAACACACAGATCACTGAAAGATAATGAAACTTGGTGTCTCAGAGATAGGAAGTGGCTTGTCTGAATATGTCGCAGTCCCAGGAAGGGAACCCAGGTTTTCTCATCCCCCATTCCAGGTAGAAGGCTGGGTGGGCGGGGGAGTCGATCTTGGGGCGTAGAGACAAGGCCACTGAGGGATCCCCTAGCTGGAGCTGCGGAGAGAGCCGAACACAAAACGAGACGCCGCCGCAAATTGGTCCGGGACTAGATGATCGCGGGACTGCCAGGGAGTCTGGGTAGGCTGGGGGAGGGGAGTCGGCCTCGGGCGCAAGCGCAGTAGTCCAAGCTGGACTACGGAAGCTGCAGGACGTGTGCCTTGGTTTGCCACAGCTGTTCCCCTCTGATATCCTTCCCCACGCCAATTATTTGTCTCCTTGGGTCTTAAAATCATCATCTGTAACAATGATAAGGATGCACCACAAAATCTGTCTCCAAGGTGCCTTTCAGGTCCAACTCTCACTCTAAGACCTAGGACACGGTACCAGGGCAGACTCCAACAGGGAATTCACGCTGAGCCTGCGCAGTCAGACGGGTCAGCACGGGCGGGGTGGGGGGAGGTCAGAGGTTAAGGATGAGTTCCGCCAGCTGAGCCGCGAGGAAGCAAAAGGGCGGGAAAGGGATGGGGAGGAGGGGAGACACGGAGGAGGGGGCGGGGCCTGGTCCAATCCCGTCCGAGGTCGGCCCCGGATGGGCCCCTAGACCTGTGGCCCTAAAGTGAGCCGGGCCCTCCCTGCTGGAGGACGCCGGCGCGTGGATTGCGCCGCGGAGGCTGCCGGGAGCGGGCACGGGCGCGGGCTGAGGTAGGGAAGGGCAGGGCGGGGCGGGGCTGTGTTTAACGGTCCGGTGCGTGCGTGGGGCTGCCAGGTTGGGAGGCGGTGGCATCGGGCTGTCCCCAGGTCCAGGACGCCTTTAACATCCCAGGAGAACCGCAGGGTCACGGTAGACGGTGCCCGCCCCGCCGTGAGGCCGTCAAGGTCAAGGGTCATGGATTTCGAGCCGCTAAGGACTAGCGGGCGTCTGCCCTCATTCCCCTAGTTTTATGGAGGGAGGGAACTCAGGGGACGGGAACTACCCCACCCTGGGGTGCACAGCCGGCCCTGGAACCCAAGTGGGGACTGGAGTCAGGGAGACCTGAGTTCAAATCCTGCCTCAAGACCCTAGCCGTGTCCCCCTCCGCGAGTCAATCGCTCCTAGCCTCAGTTTCCCTGTCAGTAAAATGGGATAATAAAAGCTTACCTCCTGGGGTTGTTGTGTGGAAAAGTTATCTGTAAGGTACTTAGTGAAGCTTAAGTGCTCGCGGTTCTGATGCCTACCTCCCCATCCAGAGCCCTGCCCATCACACCTTGCCCCTGCCTAGACCTGTTTTCCTCAGTTCACATAACAGTGTTGATCTGCATGGTCTCACAGTACCCGTTGTGGAGCTTTTGGAGTCCGCTATATTCCTCAGCCCCCATTATGGGAAACGTCCTAGTATGGAGCCTCATTGGAGATGTGGGGTTAGGAGCATTGGAGGGCTCGGAGTTAGTCCTGTCTCGAGCACTCACGACTGTGTGACGACTGTGTGACCAATCAAGTCATCTCACCTGTTTAAGCCTCAGCTTCCTCCTGTGTAAAATGGGGGTGGTAATATTTATTACTTAAATCCTAGAGCTGCTGGGACAAAAACAAACGCTTGTAAACCTTTTGTGGCTGCTGAGACTATTGCAGTTTTCTCAACATCCATTCTTTGTGAAGTTCAGACTCTCTTACCTGATATCCAAGGCTCTACCACCCTACCTTTCCAAACTTAAATTATTCCCTTTGATACATTTATATTCCAGTCACACTATATTATTCTCCCCAACATACCCTATATTTATATTTCTTTATCTTTGCTCATATTATTCTTTGTTTTCTAGAGCTTTCATAATGAATTGCTGTTGCCCGTTCCTTAAAGGCTGATTCATATGCCAGTTCGTGAAATTTTCCCAGATTCCCCTCCATCCCTCTTTTATATACTTATATAATATGTGGTATGGAATCATAGCATTTACAATTGGTGTTAAGAGATAATTTAGTTCAAATCCCTTATTTTAGATTTTTTTTGTGCCTTTCCTTATCTGATTAGTTGAGGGTACAAACTATATCAAAACTCTTACAGAGTGCAGTGCTCTGCAAACATTAAGTGGTTAATAAATGAATGTAAGGCGAAAAGCTCTGTTAGGAAGTTCTTGCCATAGACTGAGTGGGAATAAAGTCTGGTACTAGCTAGTGGTTGTGGAATAGAGAAGGAAAGGACTGATGTGAAAGATATTAGGTGGAATCAACATGACTTTGTAACGGAATATGAGAAATGAATGAGGGAGGGAGAAGAATTAAAGATAATCTAGAGGTTATCAACAGGGTAAATGGTGGCACTACAGATAGAATCAGTAATGTTCTAAGGAGGAGTAGAGTGGGTGAAAAGATGGAGACATGTACATATTGAGTTAGAGGCACTGGTAAGATACCCACTTGGAGATTTTTTGGAACTCAGAAGACAAATCAGACCTACTATAAAAGTGAAATGCCCCACTTAGGGTAGTACTTGTTTTCTTCTCTCTTTTGGACTCTGCCAAGAGTCTGGGCAGGTTTGACAACTTTTCCCCTTTTCCTGTACTAATGATCTTGTTCTGTCTTGTGTCCTCTAGCAGATTACTCCTTCTGCATCCCCACTCTCTCAGTTATCTTTAATCTCTCTCTCCCTGTCTTGCGTACTTCCTTATTGCCTATAAACATGCCCATGTCTCCCCCATCCTCACAAAACCCTCACTTTATCTCCAATAGATGTCATCCTATATATATCCCTTCTGCCTTTTGTAGCTAAATTTTTTGAGAAGGCTATTTATAATAGATGGCTCCACTCCTTCTCCTCTTACTCTCTTAATTGTATAAACTTCCAACTTCATCATTCAATCAAAATCTCTCTCTCCAAAGTGACCATTGACCTCTTAATTACCAAATCCAGTGGCCTTTTCTCAGTCCACAATCTTCCTGATCTTTCTGGAACCTCTGACTATATATCACCCTCTTCTTGGTAATCTCTTTTCTCTAGGTTTTCAGGGTACTACTCTTTCCTAGTTTTTTCCCTGTCTGACTATTCTTTCTCAATTTCCTTTGCTAGATCTTCATTCAGACTGGACTTGCTAACTATGGGTGTCCTGTGGACTCTGGCTTGGGCTCCCTTCTCTTATCTCTCTATACTACTTTACGTGGTGATGTCATCAATTTCCAGGGTTTCCATTATTTACTTATCTAGCCCTAACCTCTCTGTCCATCTCTTCTGACCTCCAGTCTTACATCTCCAACTGCCTATCAGCTATCTGAAACTAGATGCTAAGTAGAGATCTTAAACTCAACATGTCTAAAACAGAAATCATTATCTTTTCCCCAAATTCCTTCCCCTTCCAAACTCCCCTATTACTGTCAAGGATACTACCATCCTCCTAGGCTCACAACCTTGATGTCATATCTGACTCCTCTCTATCTCTAACCCCCTCCCACTCTCTGCCCATAACAAATCTGTTGCTAAGGCCTGTTGATTTCACTTTTCTAATATATCTCACACTTGCCCCCTTCTTTCCTCTGCCATTGCTACCAACCTGGAAAAGACCCCTATCTCTTCACACCTGGATTATTGTAGTAGCCTGCTAGTTGCTCTGTCTGACACAAGTCTCTCGCCATTCCAGTCCATCCTCTATTTAGCTGCCAGTGATTTTCCCAAAGCACAGCTCTGACCATGTCTCCCCACTGTTCAGTCAACCCCAGTGACTCCTTATCTTCTCTAGAATCAAATACAAAATCCATTCAGATTCCTTCATAACCTAACACTACCCCCCACAGACACACATACACCCCTGTTCTTCAATCCAGTAACACTAGCCACTTTGCTGTTCATCAAACAAGACATATTGGGGCATTTTCTCAGACTGTCCTCTGTGTCTAGAACTCTCCTTCCTCATCCCTGCCTCTTGGCTTCCCTGACTTCCTTCATACCCCCACTAGAATTTCACATTCTACAGGAAACTTCTTCTAATCCCTTTTAATTTAATTTGAGCACATTCCCTCAGTTGATGATTTCCTCTTTATCCTGTATATAGATGTTTGTACACAGTTTTTTGCATGCTGTTTCTCCTATTAGATTGTGAGCTTCCTGAGGACATGGACTTTCTTTGAATCCTCATTGCTTAGCACAGTGCCTGGCACACAGTAGGTGCTTATTAACTTACTGACTAGCTGGAGATAAAAATGAGTGAATCCTGTGCCTTAAAGTGAGAGTTGAAGCTTTAAGAATTAATGGGATTGCCAAGAGACAAAGCAAGAAAGAGACGGAAGGATTAAGGATAGACTCTTGTGGAACATCTACATTAAAGAACCTAGAAGATAGGAATGAAGGAAAGAAAAGAAGCAGACAGACAAAAGAACTAGATGTTTCCGAAACCAAAGGAAAAACCTTCAGGAGGACTAAGTAGGAAACAGTGTCAAAAATAGTAGAGGTCAAAAAGGAGTGAAATTTGGCAATTAAGTCATTGGTGACTGCCACAGTTTTGGTAGAATGGTAAGGGGACAAGTCATTGAAGTTGTTGAGCAGATATGAAGTACTGACAACTATTTCAAACCTAGCAGTGAAGGTAAGAAAAGAGATGGGTTGGGAGCTGGATGAGTTAACCAGAAGGATCAAGGGAAGGGTTTGTTTTTTTTTTTATTTTGGGGGAATTGAGCATATTTGTGGGCAAATGGAAAGGGAGAGATTGAAAATACGTGTGAGAAAGGGGATGACTGCTAGAGCAAGGTATTGGAAAAAGTGGGAAATATTGGGATCACTGAAGGCTGTACACAAAGCAATTAGCCTTAATGGAGAATGAAGATGACTTCTATGACCAGAAGGAAGGAAGAGAAAGGATAAATTGATATTTGTTCTTCGCTCCCTCTTCTCTCCAGTTCCACACCTCAAAACTCTTCAGTACCATACCCTATTCTGTCCCCCTTTGCTCTATTATTAAAGAAAGAGGTGATCTTCTTACCAAGGCCATCCCCTTCTGTGTCCTCCAGAAGTTTATTCTTTCAAATTATTCCTTTTTTCTTTTTTCATCCATCTCTTTTTATCCTATTTTCTGGCTACTTTCATGATTTTACAAATATGCCCAATCTCCCCCATCCTGCCTGTAATTTTCATTGATTGCCCCTCTTAGATCACTTACGTGGTTGCAGAGTTCACAATGCTTTTCCTGTTCCTAAAATCATCATCATCATTATAACTCATTTCTACAGTCCTGCATTTAAGGTTTACAAGACAGTTTCTTCCCAATTGAGCTATTAGATAAGGAGGGATAGTATAATTATTAACATTTCATAGATAAGGAGACTGAGGCTCAGAGAAGTTATGTAGTCACAAAGCTAGTGACTTTCTGAGCTGCTGAAAGAGACCTTAAAATTCATGTAAGGGAAATCTCTCACTTTAAGGAGGAAACTAAGAGAGGGTTGACTTGTTCACACATCAAACTGTGGCAAAGCCAGAACTATACCCCAGATCTCTTGGCTCCTATTCCAGGGCTCTTTTAAATTCTGCTGCCTTCTGTATTGGGTCCCTGTCTGAGTCACTGATGAGATTGAGGCCCATAGCCTACATTTGGCCTTACTTGTCCCTGCTTTGGCATAACTACTTTCCAAGGAAAGTGAGCTGCCCACTTGTTTTCTACTCTCTTTTGATCTCTGCCAAGAGTCTGGGCAGGTTTAACTACCTTCTTCCTGTGCTTCTGTCCCACAGCCCAAGAAGAAATCTGAGCAATGCCCTCATGGTGATAAAACCTGCCAAAGAGTAAGCAGAATAGACATGTGCTTCCTGCTGCAGAAAGACAAAACTCGCTGGCCTGGTGTCTGGTCCTCAAATGGAGGCAAGAGACCAAGGGCACAACATGAAGCCCCAGCCTCCACATATGGTGCTGGAGGAACAGATCCTGGCACTGCAGCAGCAGATGGCCGAGAACCAGGCTGCCTCCTGGCGCAAGCTGAAGATCTCCCAGGAGGCCCAGCAGAGGCAAGCAGTACTTGTGAGAAAATTGCAAGCCAAGGTAAAGTAGCTACTATTCTGTGGAGTGTTGAGGGACAAGTGAGAAGGAAGAGAGATGTCTGAGAAGAAACTCCTCAGGTGTCCAGGGTGGTGGGCTAGCAGCTTCAAGTAGATTTGTTTAGTGAGGTGAAGAAAGTCTTTGGAAATGTTAGCTTATGTTCCTTTCCTGTGCAAAATGAGAATTCTGCTCTGTTCTGTAAACAGTTTCTCTTAAGGAGCTAGGTAGGCAGATGCTCTAACCTAATGTTGTCTTAATCCACTCTGATAACAAGAGCTCACACAGTTCTCTGAAGTTTTGCTGGGCATTCACAGTTAGTGCCAGCAGTATCCACTGAGTGTGACCTGGGACTCTTTTTCTAGGTACTGCAGTACCGGAACTGGTGTCAGGAGCTGGAGAAGCAGCTAGAGAACATGGGGGTAAGTGGACATGAGTTCTGAGCAGCCATACTATGTTTCAGTTCAATTAATTGAATGAATCAGTATAAGTCTGGTGGGACCATACCTAGGCTGAGTATGCTCACTCCTTTGCTGCTAAGAGCCTTACTGGTTTCCATTGCTCTGTTGTCCCCTATTTTCTGTCTTGAGTCCTGGCCTTTGATGAGGGGATGGTCAACACCAATGCCTTACCTCTTGGAACACACTCACATAGGGCCCTTCATGAGGCACAGCCCCCCACATCAGTTACTTCCAGCCTTAAGACTTCTGGCACCTGTTGCCCTTGAAAATTGCCTGCCAAGTTGAAACTTGTGAAACAGGAGAGAAGGAATGAATTTGTCTTCCTGCGGGTGCCAGTGCTGGCTGAGTTTTCTGTGCACATATATTTGCATGTGTGCATGTGTGTGCATGCACACACGTGCACACTTGAGTACCCATCGCAAACTACATGTGCGAGGGATGAGGGCTAGGTAACATGTACCTTAAGGCACATGCAACATGTGTGAGCGAGAGTTAACTTTCATGGGATCTGTGAGGGATATTCCTGCGTTCTAATATTTTCCATGGAAAAACATCTTCAGAGTGAATCTCACTAAAGGGAAGAGGGTCCTTGATTCTTTCTGGGTAATAAGGATGCTACAGTTAGGATTGTGATATACAAAAGGAGACTAGTATATATGGGGGAAAGAATCAAGGAAAGGAGTTTGGAGGCTTTGGTCTGAGTGGCAATGATCTAGTTAGAAGTAAATAAGATTTTCTTTGTTTTGTTTGGTTAAGGGACCTATCCCAAAGAGGTGGGAAAGTGCTGAAGAGCCCAGAATGGAGCAGCTGCTGATCCGACTGAACAAAGAACACCAGAGGTGATGACCCCAAGTTCTTCAGTGTGGGGATTGAGTAGCCAAGTGGATAAGGTTATTCTCTGTAGGCCAGGGACTACAATGTTTAGCTTGCCACATTTCAGATTCCTGATAAGGGACAGGACCAGTATTTGCCATTGTACTCTACCCTCAGTGGTTAGGAAATTGGACCACACTTACATTTTCTATTTTTATTCCTACCCCAAATCAGGTCTGAGAGTTTGGTGAAAGTGAACACTCAGCTTCAGCAGCACCTGGAGAAAGCTGATGTGGTGAACAAGGCCCTTCAGGAGGATGTGGGAAAGTTAACAGTGGACTGGAGCCAAGCTCAGGATGAGCTGGCAAGGCGACAGAGTGACTGGCAAATGGAGAGGGAGGTAGGGCATGCAGGGAACCCAGACAGGCCAGCTGTTTAAGGACAAGGAATTTTATTTGCTCAAGTAGAATTCATGGTTTGGAGACAGGGCTGGAAAGGGTTAATTTTGGGTCTCATCATGGAATTGAGTTGTCAGTGCTCAGAACCTTCAGAAGTAGCTCTGGCTCTCTGGGGTCTCAGCTCAGTTCTCTACTGAGATGACTTATTCATGACTAGAAAGTCTAATTGATAAATGACTTAATATCAAGTGACTCCATTCCTGCAGAGGTGACTTATGCCTACCTGTGGGGGGGTGTCCAGTTGGGAGTGGAAGTTTTCTGACACCATTAGTATGGATGATGAGGTGGAGGACAGTAAATTGGAACAGGTTCCATACCTCCTGGACTGGCAGTGGTGACCTCTGACCTTTGGGATGACCTTAGTTTCCAAACATTCAGTTCTTCAAGGGCTACCTGAAAGGGGAACATGGCCGCCTTCTCAGCCTGTGGCGGGAGGTGGTGACCTTCCGACGCCACTTCATGGAAATGAAGACAGCCACTGACAGGTCAGTGAGGAGAATGGTGTGGGAGGACCTGAAACTTTAAGTGGGAATTAGGAACGGGATCTGTATCCTCCTCCTTTCTAATCTCCATTAGGATGAATTTGAAGGCACAGAAGTGAGTGAGAAAATAAAAAAGTATTTGAGAAGAAGGAATAGCTTGACATAAGAATATGTATGGGCTATGTGTAACAGCAAGAAAATGAGAACTGTCTGACCAGAGCAGAGAGGCTATGTTGTTCAATAGTGACAAATTAATCCAGATGATTCCCTCCAGAGGCAGGATCCTCAGGGTTTGGGGGGGTTTCATTTCATCATATCCTTTGCTGGTCCCTCCCAGATTCTTTTGTATTCCCTCAGGGACTTGGCTGAGCTAAAGGCTGAACATATGAAGATTTCGGGTTCCCTGCTGACCAGCTGCCTGCACCTGAGCTTGGAATTACAATCACAGGAGCCTCAGGAGTCAGGGAGACTGGCTGGCATTGAGCGGGCTCATCTACAATTAGTAGCCAGAACCCAGGAGTTGGAGAAGGAAATACATGAAAGAAGCCAAGAACTTATTCTCCTGAAGGCCAGAGGGAACATGGAAAAGGCAGAACTTCAGGATAGGTGAGATAGGGATCTTGGAAAGGGATATTAAAGGCAAAGCTGTTCTCCAGGGAGCTGGATATTGAGGCCAAATAGGTTGGTAATAACCCAGAGCCTTCCTGACTTCATAGGAGGAAAGAGGATTAATCAGTTAAGCATTTATTAAACACTTACTCCATGCCAAGCATTGTGGGGGATGCAAAGATAATAGTGAAACACTCTGTCCTTGGGGAGCTTACTGTCTACCAGAGGAGACATGTACACTTACAGATAGGCTATACAAAAGAGAAATAGGAACATTTCTGGGAGAAGGCGCTAGCAGCTGGAGAGATCAGGAAAGGCTTCATGTAGAAGGTAACACTTGAGCTGAAGTCTTAAAGGAAAACAGACATTCTGAAAGGCATGATGAGGAAGGAGTATATTCCAGGCAGAGGAAATACCAGTCAAGCTTAAATACACTAATAGAAGAAATGAAATGCCATGTGTGAGGAGCATTGAGAAGGCCAATTCATCTGAACTATTGTCTGCATGAAGGGAGTAATGTGTGATAAGACTGGAAAAGTAGTTTGGGGCCAGATTTTGTCAGGCTTTAAATGCCAAACAAAAGGCTCTATATTTGATCCTAGGGGAAATAGGAACCATTGGATCTTTCTGAGCAAGACAGTGACGTGGCATGACTTGTGATTTAGAAAAATTACTTTACAGCTATATGAAAGATAGATTGGAGTAGGGAGATGTAAGGGAATTGCCAACCCCCAGCCTCTTGTACGGCATTCACTGGTCACGACTCAGGTAAACTGAGGGGAGACTGGTAAGGCATGAACAAGATGGCGCTGGGAGGAAGGGTTCCACCCCTGTTTTGCTCAAGGCTATTTTGCTGGGCTTTTGGAGAACAAAGAAGGCCCAAGATGTTTTTCTTTCTAGGGACTACGTGTCTGCCCTGGGCAGTCCTGGTCATAGGTATAGTACTTCCTTATAAGGGCAAACTATTTGCTGATAGTTCCACTTAGGGCTCTAGTGTCAGTAAATAGTTTACCTGAGTTGTGACCCCTGAATGCGGTCCAAGAGGCTGGGGGTTGGCAATTCCATTACAGGGAGACACTTAGGCAGGGAAACCAATTAGGAAGCTATTGTAATAGTCTGGGTGAGAGGTAATGAGGTCCTGAACTAAGAAGGTGATTTTTGAATGGAGAAAGGGGGGTGTATGAGAAAGATGTTTAAAAGACTTGACAGTTGTTGGGATATGTAGGATGAGGGAGAATGAAGAATTGAAGATGAGATTGGATGAAGATAAGATTCCCAAGACTGGGAACCTTGAGTGACTAGAAAGATGGGTGGTACCTTTTGCAAAATAGTGAAGTTTGGGAAATGAGTGAGTTTTGGAGAAAAGGTGGTGATTTCTGTTTTGGATCTGTTGAGTTAGAGATGTTATGAGGCATCCAGTTTGAAATGTCCAGTAGACATTTGGTACTATGGGTTCTGAGCTCAAGAATAGCTAGAGCTAGATACACAGATCTAGGAATTATCTGCAGAGAGATATCGGTTGAACCAACCAAAGTTGATAAGATCAGTATAATATAAAGAGAGAAGAGAAGAGGGCCCAGGACAGAGCCTTGGGGGATAGTTGCATTTAGTTAATGAGACATGGATGAAGATCTAGCAAAGGAAAACTGAGAAGTGATCCAGTAGGAGGAGAACAAGGAGAGGGCATTGTCACAAAAATCCAGATGGGACACAATGTCCAGGAGAAGAGATAGTCCTCAGTGCGACAGAGAGGTGAAAAAGAATGAGGTTGGGGAAAAGGTCATAATATTTGGTAATTAAGATATCATTGGTAACTTTAGACAGAGTAGTTTCAGTTGTATGATGATTGCAGATAGGTGAGAATAGGGAAAGTGAAGGTAACGGGTATAGGCACCATTTTCTCTAGGAGTTTGGCTGAGAAAAGGAGGAGAAATAAGGGAGGATAATTTGAAAAGATGGGGTGGTGGAAACTACAGATTTTTTTAAAGGATAGGAGAGACATGGGTATATTTATAGACAATGAGGAAGGAACCAATAGATTGGGAGAGATTGAAGGGATTATTGTGGAGGCAATTTGCTAGAGAAGATGGGAGGGGATGGCATCAAAGGTACTTGTAAAAGGTAAGGGAAACTAGAATAAAGGAAGAGAGAAAAAAGGGATGATCTCAAAGCGTTGTGAGGTACTAGTTAGGAAGTATAACTGAAAACTAAAATTGTGGCACATTGCTGGTCTTTGTTCTTTCAGAGGATTTTTTTTCCCATCTAAAATTTCCCATCTGGCCATTTGCTTCCACTAGACTAGCTATTGAGGTAGTATTGGGGCATTTAAAAATCCCATGGACCCTTGAACAATAAGTTCAGTAAAAGTCATGGTCTTGACAGACTCTTTTGAGATAGGCCCTTTCCTTAGAATATTTTGGAATTACAAGACAGGAGAATGACAGTCAAAGACTATGATGAACCTTCCTATGCTAAGTTCTTAGTCCTTTTCCTCTTCCATATGAATTAACATCTCCCTATCAACATCCATATGCAATGACATCTCCCTATCAGGACTAAAAACGTACCAGTTGAAAGTCACCTGGGCAGAAAAGTAGCAGGTGGTCTTTCAGTATAGCCACATGTAAGAGGGAAAATAAATGCAACCCTCTAGGATTCTGGGCTGTCATTTTCAACCCAGGAAAGGGCCTGTGAATCTTCCTGGACTATTTTCTGAAGACACTGACTCATTGTGCTGCCACAGTCAAAAATCCTAACCAGAGTATCATTTAGAGGGGGATTAGAAACACACAAACCTGTGATGCATGCACACTGGAAATAGTATATACTTATCTCATCCTCACACTTCTGAGGCATAGGGAAGGTGGAAAGGATCCAAGAAAGGCCATCTGAAATGAACAAGGAGATGAGGACAGACTAAAAAGACATGAAAAGACAGATTGGGAAGAGGTATGATCAAAATTTCAAAAGACACAACAGAAATGGAAAGGGTAAATCCAGAGAAGCCCAGGTACTCTGAGAGTGCCAGAACTGAGGGGAAAGCATGGAAGACTGAAGAGTAATCAGAACAAATCAAAGGAAGTTTCAGTTTACATACTGGCTGAAAATACAAATGACTTCAAAATGGATAAACTCATGGTTGACAGATTTGTAAAGGGTGGTGCAGAAAAACAAAGATATTTGAGGATGTCCCTAATCTTTAAAGTTGAAAAAATAGATATAAACTATAGCATACTAATAGGTGCCCCTATTAGAGAATTCTAGGCTAGAGAGATCATAAGACTGTCCCTTTGTGGCAATTCTAATGTTCTTATTGGCTCCAGGGTACTTGACATCAAGACTAACCTGGGCCTGGAGAGCTCCCAGCCCAGGCTTTCCTCCACCTTTCAAGCCCCAAAGCGAGTGTTCCAGCCTTGAATTGTGGTAAATTTGTGCATGTGTTCTGAATTGCTTTTGTTTTCAACCCAATTCTAGGCATTAGCATTGTGTTGATACTGATGGAGCACAGAGAGGGTTCTGGGAGCATCAGAGAGATCCAGTGGGATTTACCAAAAAAGAGTGCTAAGGGGTGTTCTCTTCTCATCTGTGAACTGACCGTCTTCCAATAATATTGTGCCCTTCCCCTTAGGGTGACTGAACTTTCTGCCTTGCTTGCTCAAAGTGAAAAACAAAATGAGGAGCAGGAAAAGATGATGAAGGCTATGAGGGACACCATGAATAACCTGGTATGTAGTCTTTTGTGTGGAAGAAGTTGGAGGTGAAGGGACAGGGGTCTCCTGTGTAACCAAACCAATGTATTTTATATCATTAAGTACCTAGTTGAAGGATTTAGTGAAACCCCTCAGTTTGGACTAAGAACCAAATTTGCCACAACCTGAAGATCCCTAGGACAATTCTGGTAAAAACCTATTAAGTGTGTTCTGTTGGCGGCATGAGGCTGATTCCCTTTTTGAAAGGAAAACTGACTAAAAAAGAAGGTAGCAGGGATATAAAGTGGTCTGGAAATCATGTCATGAGAAACAGTTGAAGAAACTTAGGATGCATTGCCTGGTTAAAAGACACTTGAAGCTGGACATGATCACTGTCTTTAAATACCTAAGGATTGTAGATAGGTTTACTCTCTGTTCCAGAGGACAGACCAAAGCATATTCTGAGTGAGTACTTCCTGTCAGAGCTTTCCAATAAGAGAATAGGCTGCCTTGTGAAGTAGTGAACTTCTATCACTGGGTTGCTAGAGGGACTAGATGAGCTCTATATGGGCTGATTTAGTGGGGCTTTCTGTAAGGATGGGAAATTGGATTACTTTACCACTAAAATCCCTTTCCCTTTAAAGATCCTATAGTTCCAGGCTGTTCATGCTGTGACTTAAAAGGAGCTGGACCTACTTTGGCCCTCTTAGATCTCTAAGCCCTGATACAATTGAAGGAAATTAAAAGAGAAATGTATTTTAAGTGTTATCTCCAGCCTTACTACTAAGATATTTTGGCTTAGTAGTTGGCCTCAGGCACCAATTTGCTGCTCCATGGCGTCACCTATCTCTTGTCTGGGCCCTTTTAGGTCACTCTTGGCTTCTCAGAGGAACTGAGGTGGTGGTAGGATTAGGTAAACATCTTTAGGGTAAACAGAAAGATAGCATGGTATAGGGTTAAGAGTACAGGACCCAATCAGAAGAAATATCATTTCAAATTTCTCTTCTGAAACTTACTAGTTATTAAGGACAAATTACTTCACCTCATCTCTAAAGTAGGTATAATAATACTTGTAGTAGCATGGCTCCAAGGAAGAGATATGAGAAGTTTCCCCCATCCCTCCCTCAGCATAACTGACCAATATATTGTACATATTCTCAGACTTTTTCATTAAATTGGTCAGTTATGCTGATTTTTTTTGTCTTTTTCTTTTTTGTCTTAAAAAATATCACTTATTATATAGGATAGCTCTCTGGGAGTGGGAGAGAGAGGGGATACTGAGGAGAAATACAGTGATGTAAAAAATATGATGATTAATAAAAACAGTTTTAAAAATAATACTTGAAGCACATATCTCACAGAGTTTTTGTGGGGATCAAATGAGATAGTTTGTTGAGCACTTTGCAAATCTTAAAATGCTATGTGAATGTTGGCTATTTAAGGGCAATAGTATTTGTTAAGATCAGTTTGTGGCGGGGATATATAGCTCCAGTTTGCAAGTCCTTAGCTCATATCTGTGTTCTGCTCCTCATTTAGGAGACAAATCGTTCAGAATTAATGGAACATGAGGCATCTATCACCAAAAATGCCTGGGAAGAGAAGTTGTCTCTACAGCAAGTGATTAAGAACATAACTCAGGTATGGGTAAGCCAGAGATACCTCCTTTGTGTAACTAAGAGTAGTTATCATTCACCTCCCCAGGCATCCCTCTCCTGTTTTGGGGTTTTTTTCGTAGTCCAAAGAAATTCATCAGTTTAAGCTCAGGTCTTATGGATGAGTTTTCATGGGGTTACATGGAGAGAAAGACTATGAGATGAAAATATGAAAGGGATAAAATATATTATTATTTATTATGACCATTAGTGGTTATTTTTAAGTACCAGAAAAATGAAGCTGTACCTACTTCTCTCTCTTCATTGATTGAACATTTAGGGTCAGAAACTAGATAAGATTCCTATTAAGTGAAAATCATCTTCTTCCACTTTTCTTCTTTTATTCTCTACAAAGAACCTTTCACTGATGATTCATTAATATGTATCCTGTTGAAAACTGGATTTTGGTTTTAGGGTAGGGATGATGGAGTTCTACCTTGTCTTTCAGAATAAGGGATCCCTAGTATATTTCATACTGGAATTATATCCTCTTCCCCCTAAAATCTCAACAGTTTGAAAAGATGAGCTGAATCTAACAAAATAAAATTTGATAGAAATATATAGTCCTATAATTAGGTTCAAAAAGTCATCTGTAGAAGTGTGCAATGGGGAAGACCTCTTTAGCAGTAGTTAATGTGAAAAGGGCCTGGATGATATATAGAGAGATTTTTTTTCCTGCACATCAACTGCAAGTTCATTAAAAGTCAACAATAATGTGACACAGCAGCCCAAAAGTGTGGTTCTGTCTTAGGCTGCATTGATGAAGAAGTGTCTAGAAGGGAGGCAGTATTCCCATTGTACTCTGTAGTAATCAGCTCATATCTGAATTATTCCTTTGTATCCAGTTCTAGGTAGCACACTTTGGGAGGGAAATTAAAAAATTGAATTTGATGCAGAAGAATGGAATAGAGTACTGGAGGGTCTGGAAGTATCAAGTCTATTATGATAATTGCCTTCAGAGGTAAAGGGCTGAAAGAGGCATTAATTTGCCTGGTTTTAAGTAATTCTAGGTGAGAATTAGGACTAGTAGTTAAAAGTTATAAGGAGGCAGCTTTCAGCTCTCTAGAAGAAAAATTTCTATTCGTTGATGCTGTCTGATGACAGTAATGAGCTGTAATAAGCTACCATGTGAGACCTAACCTCCATTAAAGGAAAGATGACCACAGGCACTTGTTAGAATGGTGAAGGACCTTTAGTTATGTCATATAAAGCCTGGTTGAAGGAATTAGATATGTTTAGCCTGGAAAAGAAAAAACTGAAGGTGGGTATGAAAGCTGTCTTCAAACATTTGAAAGGCTCTTGCGTGGAAGCAAGTTTAGACTAGTTCTGTTTGGCTCCAGACGATAGAACCAGGAATCATTGCAAAATGGCAGTTTAGGTTTGATGTTAGGAAAAAATTTCCTAGCAGTAAGTCCAAAATTTGAATGGGCAGCCTCAAGCATGTTTTCAAGCAGAGACTGGATGACCACTTTTTGGGTGCTACATAGTTCCTTTTGTGGATGAATTGGACTAGATGGCCACTAATCCCTTCAAACTCTGAACTGTGATTCTGGGAATATTTTAGAAGGGATTTGGGCATTAGGCAAAGGCTTGAACAAGGTGACCCCTAAGGTTCCTTCCAACGCTAAAATTTCTATGACTTTGAAAAAGTGGGTTGATGGGGCTTTACTTACCAGAATCCTCTGTAGAAGAGAGAACCTTTCCTAGGCTTCGGACAGTTAGTGTTGACTAGGATAGCAGTACTTCCATGTTGTATTTCAGGTAGTGGTAGATGATGAGGACAGTGAGAACCAAGGTTCTGGACTAGAGAGCTCCCTAAAGCTGGAATTCAGTGGCTTCTGCCAGCTCCTTTCTGAAGATCCAGATCAAGTTCTTACATTGGTGCGCTCAGTTCTGACTAAGAAGCGCCAGGCAGTGCAGGTAAGCGGATGTCCAACAAGCCTAAGGCATTTGGGTTGTCCCCACTCCACATTCCTCTTTAGCCTCATCTGACCCTCTCATGTTGAAGAACTTCAATGTTCTTAAGTATGTTTTCCTAGTTGCCAAAAACATAACCATTCACTTCCTTATCTGGTGTGTGTGTGTGTGTGTGGCGGGGGGCGTGTTGTAGTAGTAGTAGTATGCCTGTGCAAAATGACACAGGCCCCCCTCACACATAGCACTGTATGAGAATTGAAACTGGGGTATGATTCTAGTGGAGGAGGGCTTCAGGGATTTCTGCCATTCCTGAGCTCAGAACCTTTGCCTCAGGGCCCCTGTTTCCTATCCCCTTCCTCCAGCCCCAAGTCTCCCTGCTGCTATTTTGCCTACATATCACATTATAATGTCCCCAGATGTTCCTCCTTAGTTCTGACTCCCAAACTTAAAAAAGATCATACCTTTGAAATGGTTGCAGCCCAGAGACCTCAGGAGCCCAGTTTTAACGACATCCTATTTCTTTGGTTGATTGGGTGCTGGCTCATTGCACCCAACCCCACCTGTTAATCTCTTGCATCCCTCTCATGATCACCATTTGCTCTGCTGCCTTGTTCCTATTACACCTCCTGCCAGGGCCTAAGGCAGCAGCTTTCAACCTGTCAAGAGGCTGTGAGCTTCTGGCAGCATCAGCACACGCAGTGGGAGGAAGAGGGTGAGGCCCTGAGGCAGCGACTCCAAAAGCTCACTGGAGAACGGGATGTCCTGGCGGGACAGACCCAGGGCCTCCAGGGGGAGGTGGACTCTCTCAACAGGTAAGCAGTCTTGCTGGTTGGTCACTGAGCCTTTCTGCCCCTGTCTGTTTCCACTTTTGAGGAGAAGGGAAGAGCCTCACTCTGGGACTTGTCTGTCCCATCCTGCATGATATTTTCTTGAAACCTCATGATTCTTAGGACCTTCATTGCTGTCTGTTGTGCTTACATTGAACTTTCTGGTCCAAGGAAAGTCTTTGGTCCCAATAACAAAGGTGGGAAATTCAGGGGAAGCACCTGCTAATGTCTGGCGTGGGTAAAGACTTTTGGTCCCAGAGTCTGTGGTCACTCTTATTTTCCTCCCAGGAATCGAGAGCACCTGGAAAAGGGTAGGGAGGAGCTCCAGCAGCAGCTGGAGGTCCTGGAACAGGAGGCCTGGCGCCTCCGTAGGGTCAACACAGAGCTTCAGCTCCAGGGGGACTTGGCTCAGGGAGAGAAGGTGGAGCAGGAGGAGGAGCTGCAGCAGGCTGTTCGAGAGAGGGATTGCCTGTGAGTGTTGCCACATCTACTTTCCCTTTGCTACTTGACTTAAAATGCCCCTCCAAACTTTTGCCTTTTTGTCTTTTCCTATCCACCAATATTCACTTTGTTAGAGAATAGGTCAGTAAGAAGCCTGTCTGAAATTGAGTCCAATTAAGTGACTGTTTTGTGAAGGAAAGAGCCCCAAAAGGAGAAAAGAAAAGGAAATCTGGGCTAGAAGGTTGGATCCAAAGTTGGATCTCAAGCTTGAATTTAGTTCAGCTAATAAATTTTGATGAAGCTCATATTAAAGATAGATTTTAATGGTTGTTTCCCTGAAAGATCACATAGGGACCATAGGGTCATTGATTGAAAGCCAGAAAGGGACCTTAGAGGTCACCTAATCCAAACTCCACTCCTTATTTTAAAGACAGAGAAACAGGCCCAGATAATTGAAATCACTTGCCTAAGACAAAATTACAGATAGTAAAATGGCAGAACCAGGAGTAGACCTGGACTCTGACTTTAAATCCGGTACTGTTTTCTTGATACAGGTCCCAGCCATTAAGGATATTGCAATCTAGGAGGAAGAATATGCACCCATATAGCTGTCGTAGATGTTTCCTATGAGGAGACAGCCCACTGAGGTGTGTGCAATCGTGTTTTCATTGAGAATCTCCTCTCTCATTCTTTCTTTCTATAGTCAAGAGACTTTGAAGGGCCTGGAAGCCAGACAGTCTGCCTCACTGAGTGAACTGATCACCCTGAAGGAGTCACTCGAGAAGAGCCAGCTGCAAGAGGAACTGCTGAATCAAGAGAGAGCAGAGATGGCAAGAGCCCTGGCCAAGGTATAGCCCAACCTTGTACCTCAGCCATGATGAGCAGAAAGATGTGTCTTTGAAGACAAGGCATATGACCCATCTCTTTCAACCTAGAGCTTCAGAGGGACCTTGCTCAGAATTGAAGCACAAAGCTCCTCAGTTAGCTTAGCTGTATGAGAAGAAGGGAGCTGGGGTGGGAGATTTGAGCAGTTTAGAAAGGCAGAAGAGGAGGAAATCTTCGTCTCTTTGTTTATAGGCAGAACAATCAATTGCTGAGTTGACAGGAGCAGAGAGCATCCTCAAGGCAGAAGTAGCTGATCTTCGGGATACAGCAGTGAAGCTGAGTGCACTGAATGAAGCCTTGGCCTTAGATAAAGTGAGGCTAAACCAACAGCTGTTGCAGGTGAGCTGGTAGGAATTCCGTTTCCTCCAAATTCAGTATCTGCCCCCTAAACTTCTTATGTGTTTTATTGACATCTGCTTTTTGTCTCCCATTCTCTCTCTCTTAACACCCTTAACTTTGGGGGACTATAGTTAGAGCAGGAAAACCAGTCTGTCTGTGGTAAAGTAGAATTGGCAGAGAAGGCCAGGAGTGCTGTGCAGATGGAACTGGATGAATCTGAAAGAAGAAAGGAGGCCCTCTGGGTAGAGAAGGTACACCTTGAAATACAACTACAGAAAGCTAAGGATGCTGAGGCAGAGCTGCAGGAGGATCTAAGCAGGATGAGAGAAGAGAAGACTGAAACCCAGGAGAAACTGGATGAGGTGAGAGGACATACCACAGACCAATGGTCAGAGGCAGATGGTTCATTGGAATGTGTGATGGGTCACAAGTCAGGGGCCTGGATTCACATGGCAGCACTTCTATTTAGCACCTGTGATACCATAGGCACATTACTTATCCTTTCTGATCTTCAGTCTCACATCTCTAAAATGAAGGAGCTAGACAAGGGTTTCTCTCAGCCCTAAGTCTGAGCTTATGATCTTAGCGTAATGGTTCTCCAGCGTCTCAGTGCTACAGTCCTTCTTGAGGGCTCCCTTGACTACCAGTGATCACATTAACCCTCAAAACAACCCAGAAAACAACTTTGTTTCTACCATCCCAACAGCCATTTGAAGTTGTCTGGTTCTTCCCCCTTAGCTCCACAGCAATTATAAAAGCTGCCACAGGGAGAAAGCTTAGACTCTTTTGTTTGACTTTGCATTTTCTTTCTCTTTTGAGTTCTAGGGATCTGAGCTTCATAATAACTCATATTTCCTTTCCGAAGTTCCATAAGAAAAGTAGTGCCAGTATTGTTCTGTTTATTTTATAGATGAAGAGACTGAGGTTGGAGTGTGTGTTGGGGGGATATGAATCTTGGCCTCCTCATTCCCACTGCACTGCACTGCTTCCCTGCTAAGAAGCTTCTAAGCTCCTTAGACGGTCAGACTCTGATTCTTCTCTCCCTATTTTCCAGACTATGCATATCATTTCCTAACTAGCCTCTCAAGGGACAGAAGCCTTTTGTGAGGGACCACAGTACTTTCACCATCAGCAGTTATAGATAGCTTTTTACTATTAAACCATCAAGGACAAGCTGGATTCTTCAAGACACTTGTAGCATTGTTTCTGGAAAGGATCACGTTAACCTGCCTGACAGTTTTGATTTTGCCTGTTCTCATCCCAAACACACACAAAACCCCAGAGGTCCTGCTTAATAGTAGATCCTTCCAGTGTTCTGGGGCCTCTCATGTGGCCAAGCCATAAGAATCCCAAGGTGGGAAGCAGCACAAGAAATGATCTCTTCTGTTTCATTCCCCTCCCCTGATCCTCCTTTTGCCCTCATCTCCATTTTTTGCTCTTCTCAGGCAGCGCGCCAATTGGAGGTGGCCACTGCAGAGATGGAGCAACTGCATCAGGAGACAGCTCGGCAAGGGCTTCTTCAAGAAAGGTTGAACCAAGAGAAGGAGGCCCTCATCCGGGACAAGGCTGCCTTAGAAGTGCACCTGAAGGCCTTGGAGCGGGACCAACAGGGTCTTTCTGAGCAGCTACTGGAACTCAGGTTGGGACCTCTGTCACACTGTCAGCTCAGGTGTCCCCCCTCTCTAATCCATTCTCCATATAGCTGCCAAAGGATATCCCAAAAGCCCACCTCTGACCCTGTCTCCCAGTGGCTCCCTATTACTTTTAGGATCAAATACAAATTCTGCTTAACAGTTTAAAAGCCTTCACAACCAGCCTCCAACCTACCTTCCCAGGCCTATTATACATTATTCCCTTTCAGCTACTCTAGAGTCTGGTCAGATTGCCCCTCTTTCTGTTTCTCACACATGATTTTTCATCTCTCATGTCTGTGCCTTGTACTGGCTGCCCCCTTTCTTCCTAAGCACTGGTGCCCTTCAGGGCTCACCACAAGCTCTGCCTTCTATATCAGATGTTTCCTCATTCCATCCCCCCACCCCCAACCATTAGTATCTCCATCTTTCATATGACTGAATATTTATTTTGTATATATTTTACACATATTTCTATAGATACTTTACTCTCCCAGCAGAATTTAAGCCCCTTCAGTTTTGTCTTTGTACTCACAGTGCTTAACACCATGACTGGTTCTTAGTTGGTGCTTAATAGATATTGCTGATTGAATTCTAGTCCCTTCAGATTAGCATGGACCCTCGGGCAAGTTGGCTGTGCAGGCTGCCTAGTGTTTCCTTCCTCAGTTGCACCTATCTAAGAAAGTTAAGAATAAGTCAGGAACCCAGAGCTGATGTTCCCTGCCCATACTCTGTTTGCTGAGAATTGATTGGCAAGCCTGTGTGCTGGGACCTATAGCCTTCATTTCCAACTAAGGACTCTTTGAGAACTCCTAGGGGCTGCTGGGGGAAGGTAGGAAGGTGGGCAGGATCTGCAGAGAGAGCGCTCCCTGACCTTTGGATCTCACAGCTCAGCCAAAGAACTGTTAGAAGCCAACCTGTTTGAGGCTCAGCAACAGAGCTCTCGGATGGAGGTTACCAAGGAGCAACTGGTGGTGCAGATTCAAACGGTCATGCAAGCCAAGGAGGTGATCCAAGGTGAGGGCCAGGCTGGCCTGGGGCTCTTCCCTTTCAGAGAAACTGGGGGTAGCTGGGAGTGTGCTCCTGGGCAGTCTTAGAGAAGGGTCTATCCCATTCTCTTGTGGAGGGCTTGGACTTTCCCATGAAGTCAGAGCATAAGCTCAGCCCCTTTCTTCAGGGGAGGTGAGGTGTCTTCAGATGGAACTGGAAGCAGAGCGACGGCAGGCAGATCGGGAGCGGGACATGGTGGCCAAACATCAGAACCAGATGGAGCAGGAAGGTCGGACAGCTCTGCAACAGCAACAAGCTAGCCATGCAGAAGAGCTTCGCCTGCTGCAGGAGAAGAGGGTAAGGTGACCGACAGGCGAGGGAGCGCAAGTCCTTGTCTGTACTGACATGCCCCCATGAGGTCCCCTTTGATGTTGGAGAGGAGCCTATCCTCGCCAGAGAAGTGGAGTCCTTTATCCAGCCTCATGGATAATTAAATAACCCCTGGGATTCGTATTAACTAGCAGTTAGGCCCTTAATAGGCAGAGGAAGAGAACCTGTCCTTTCCTGGGAACAGAACTGTATCTGTTAGATACTTAATGTGGAGTCACTTACCAGAGCCCAAGACCAGGATAAAATTCATTTGCCAGCATATTCTGGCAAGTTATCCAGCACAAATTTTCACAAACTGAATCACCGCTACAACTACTTCAAAATATAAATGTGAACAGGTTTCCGTTAGCCTCAGAACTAGCCACAATTATTTATCTTACCCCTCTCAGTTCTCCTGGCTTTGACTGGAGTTACTCTGGTCAGGCTGAACATCAGAGGCCTTGATATCATTGGGATGCAATCTCTCCTTTTTCCCCTTCTCTCATTATTCACATAATTCACACAAGAACAGGACCTGTGAGGGCCCTGGTGTGTAGCAGGAGGGGACTGTCCTCTTGTGTGTCCTGATCTTCCACCATAGCCATCTTTCTCAATCCTAAATTCGTCATTATCCATCCTACTATTCTAGGCTCCAAGGCTCCTTTTGTTAGCCTATCTGAAATTAGCTTGATAATTCTTAGGCTGCCCAAATGCACTATATAAATGTTAATGATAATTGTTATCATCATCAGTATTATTTTTATAGTGAATGTGATTTGTTCTTGCATGTTGTAACTACTGTAGATTTGTGGTACCTTCTGCAGTTTCTTCTATGAATCTAGGAGACAGAGTACACTCAACACAAGCAAGAATTAGAGGAAGTATGGGAATGTATAGAACAGGAACTGTGAGATAGCTACCTGTGGAGGCCAGCACAGCTCTGGCATAGGTAGATGGGGAGTGTGCCCAGAGGAAGTCATGTGGAGGCATTAAGTGACTACAGGTTTTCAAAGACTTTGACAGTCATGACACCCTGGGGACTCTTTTAGGTTGGTATATATCCCAGAAAGAACTGGTGCTATTCCTGCCTAAGTATTACATCCTGATTAGACTGATCCTGAATTCTAGAAAGGCCAGTTCTCTGGATTTCCTGGAGTTCTTTTCTCTCATGGGGACCAATGAGTGACATTAGGGAGCAAGAATTTGTTGTCTTGCTTCACCCATCTGTGCTGATGCAGTTTCCTCCATATGGCCAGGAGATGGATCACACTAAACACAGGCAGGAATTGGAGGCCATATTAGAGCAAATGGAAAGGGAGAAAGTGGACCTGGAGAAGACCTGTGAGAAGAAGCTAAGGGAGCTGCAAGAGGAGTCTGAAGCTGCCCAGGCACAGAGGATAGAAGATCATGCCCGGGCTGAGAGCAGCAGATGTCAGGTAGGGAATAAGCCTAAGGATACCTCTTCGATTCTGTATTACCTCTAATGTTTGCCCATTGTTCTTTTCTGATAAATTTGTCTTATGTGGTGAATTGGTCACAGCTGTGGTGGCAAATTGAAGCTCTGGAAAAATTGATGTATCTTCCTTGGGTTATTACCACAAACACACAGTAATTTCAGGACTTCCTGGTTCTGATTGTCAGATAAGTTAAGACATTTCCTGGCTTTTAGCATTGAACACTGCTCTCAGTGCCAGCTGATTAAGCCAGATGGCCTTACAGCAGCTATGGCCTAACGGCTACAAGGGTGACTGAGCATGGAAATCCTGTTGAACACCTCTGGTCTAATGTACATCTCCCTTGTCTCTGTGTGCAGATGCAGCTAGAGATAGAAAAGGAGAGGATGTCACTACTGGAGACACTCTTGAAGACCCAGAATGAATTAGCTGATGCTGGCCAGCAACTGGAGCGACTGAGGCAGGATATGAAGACCCAGAAGTTAAAGGAACAGGTAGGGAGCCTGGCCCTATTCATGATGGGAGTGAAAACAGCTATCAGCTCAGGGAGTGAAGCAGAAGGAAGACATGAGAGCCTGAGATAGCCATAGAAAGTGATTGAAGAGCTGAAAAGAAAAAGGGCTTAGAGATCTCATTGGGTGGAGACATGGTTACAACAGAAGAATTGAAAGAGCATGTGGACCAGGACATGTTTGGAACAAGGACTGAGAGCTCAAACCCCTACAGACAAATGAGCTAAGTCACTGTGTCTCACTTACCTTGTCTTTTCTCCTTCACAGGAGAATATGGGGAGCCTGTGGGCCCAGCTGCAGGAGGCTCAGGAGGCTCTGAAGGAGACAAGAAGAAAGCACCAAGATAACCTTGCCACCCTTCAGGAAGAGACAAGCATCCTGTTTCAGCAAAGAGAGAGTCTACAGGAACAGGTCACCTAGAGCCCTGCCCCCGCAAGGCAGTGTGGGACAAATTCGAAGCTGCTCTCCTAAACTGCTCTGCATGGTGTGGGGTTTGCTTTTGAGAGGAAGGAAAGTGCAGGCCCAAGTGAGCACTGTCTGCTCGTCTTCCTGTCAGAACTTCTTGGGGATTGAGGGGTGCTCCAGGCTGCAACATGTTCTACCCACATTTATTGAGAGTAGTTTCCTTCCCTCAAAAGGAAGCCCTTTCTTCCATCCCCTGCTCTTTGCTCAAGATCATTTGCCTGGTATGTGACTTTGGAGCAGCAGAGATTCTCCCTCCTCTCTCCCCAACAAGGTGTGAAGCAGAGGACACAGATTCCCAAGTAAAACCGTGTAATTGTTGCCAGAGATGAGGGAGAGGAATTGGTAGAAAGTCATGACTTTCCTAGAAACTGCATGTGTACTTGTAATAGATCAAAAAATAACAACAAAACTGAAGAGTCCTCAAAGTCCCAAGACCCTGAACGATTGCTCCTCCCATCCTTGTGGTGCCTCATACTTTTGCTTTTTCAGGTGCAAGACTTAAAGGCCCAACTAGTCACTAGTGAAGACTCCTGTAGGCTGGCAGAACACAAGACTCAGCAGCAGTTACAAGAGGCCCAAGAGGGTATCCATGTACTGGAGCAGGAAAAAGCCAGGTAGGCAGCGAGAGCCATCCAGCCATACTTTACAGGGAGTCCTCTGGCCACCATGCAGATCATAGGAAGGCTGGTCACATCATCAGCCAGCCAGCCAGTGTTCAGGGTAAAGCAAGTAGTTCTTTGGTACTGTACCAAATCTGAATTATTATATGTCCAGTTGCCATAGCTACATTTTAGGAAGAAAGGCTCAGTGAGGATGGTGAGTGGGCCTAGAAACTTTGTCACACAATAAACAGTTGAAGGAACTGGAGATATTTAGCCTGAAGAATAAAGGACTTAATGGTTTCATGTGGAAGAGGGATTAGATTTAACCTATTTAATGTCATCAGGCAGTGTTAAGATCAATAAATGGAAGAGTCCCAGATTGGGGCAGGGGGAGACTTCAGCTCAGTGTAAGGAAGAACTTTGTAACCATTAAGAGATGCCCGTAAATGAAACGGGCTGAGCAAAGTCACAAGTTGGTCATCTTTGGAAGTACTCAGGAAGAGGTTGGCTAAGCATTTTCTGAGAGATGTAGATGAAATGAATTGTTTTAGGTGAGAGCTGGACCAAATGGATTCTATAGTCTGTTCTAATCCTGAGTCCATGAATCTCTCTATGAAATCTCACTGCTGCCTTCAGTGATCTCTTCCCAGTATGAATTTCTATAGTACTAGTGGCCTGTACCACTCATTGAGCAGTTAGTTTATACTGAGTTCCTGACTTCTCATATCTATATCCATAGTACTTAGCCCAAATTCTTGTACATAAGAAGATTCAGAAAATGCTGAATGAATGAATAATAACTTGAGCTGGGTTTTAAAAGATAGGTTCTATTTGGATTGGTGAAGAAGGAGAAGGTTGGGATGGGGAAATAAAAAGGATCATCTGAGAAGAAAGTCCTTTCTGGGAATTTACTTGTAATTTATTGGTTTCATGGTCCACATGGTTTAATTATAGGTTCTTTGCTCCTGCTCTCCTTTACCTTTTCCATGTCTTCCTTGTTGGATCTGCCTGACACTAGCTCTTGCTTTCCCAGTCCTAGACCCCTGTCTCTTTTCTTTCAGCCTATAAAAGTGAAAACTGTGTTTGACATCTAGAGACTGGCAATCACCTTGCTTCTGGGCTATTCAATATTGCTCATACCATGAGTACAAATCTTGGTCTCTGTTTCACTCTGTACTCTGTGGTCATATGAAGGGAGGTGGCAGTCTGTTCCAGGGGTTCTTAATCTTTCTGTCCAAAATTCCTTTGGCCATCTGGTGAAGTCTAAGTACACCTGAGAATAATTTTTTTAAGTGCATAAAATAAAAGACAGGATTATAAAGGAAACCAATTACCTTCAAATAGTGTGTGTGGACAACAGGATTGTAATCAAGTACAGTTTAGTAACTATAGTAATTTTGAAGTGGTGATGAGTATAAATGATACTTTGATATACTTGAAGCAACTATAATGTAATATGAAAATATCTTTGATTTCTGTTGGTAACAAAGTCAGGTACTGCTCATACTACTGTAGTTTATTACCTATATTCACAATTGAAGAAAATACTAAATTTCACTTCGATTCTAATGAAAATAAAGATGTAACTTTTTCTCATCCAAGTTTGTAATCCTCCTTGAAATCTGTTCCTGGATCCTGTGGATCCTAGGTAAAAAAAAAATCCCTGAGCTATATGGAATTGAGCTGTCAGGGTAAAGGTACCCTGTGATGAAACTGTAAAGTGAAATTCTGAGATCCTCTTTTATGAACAAGAAGAGTAGTACAGAAGAGTCCAGTCCACAAGGGATTTCCGTCTAGTACTGACAGTCATTACATCTTCCCTCCTCCCCCCCCAGTGTATTCTTCTTCCCCTCGCTTCTGTCTTCTTTTGATATCATTCCAACATAACAGAATCACACCCAGACTCTCTCTTTCTAAGATCATTCTAAGGGATTACATGTATCCTTTCCCCATGTAATAATGTAAATAAACAGTTTAACCTGGTTTAGTCCCTTATGGTTTCTCACTCATATTTACCTTTTTATGCTTCTCTTGTGTCCTGTTTTTGAATGTCAAATTTTCTATTCAATTCTGATCTTTTCATCAGAAGTGCTTTAAGTCCATTTTTTTTGTTAAATATCCATTACCCCCCTATAAGATTATACTTATTTTGCAGGTAGATTATTGTTGGTTGCAAACCTAGCCCCTTTGCCTTCCACAATATCATATAACAATAATATTATATCCCTCCACTTCTTTATACAGGTAACTGCTAAATGTTGTATGATCCAAACTGTGGCACTGTATTATTTGAATTCTTTCTGTGTGCTTGCAGTATTTTCACTCTGGCCTGGGAGTTTTGGATTTTTGGCCACAATATTCCTAGGAGTTTTGATTTTGGGGTTTCTGGCATATTACTTCTTTCAATTTCTGCTTTGCTATGTGGTTCTAAGATATTTGGGCAGTTTTCCTTTGTAATTGCTTGAAATATAATGTTGAGGCTCTTTTTTTGTTCATGGCTTTCAAATAAACTTATTTAATAGTTATTTAATAATAGTAAACAGTTTAATTTATCTCTTAATTTTATTTTTATTTTAAATGTTATTAATTTTAATTAATTCAATTTATTTTAATTAATTATTTAAAGTAATATTAATTTAATATTATTTATTTAATATTTAAGAACATTTAATATATTTAAATTATCTCTTCTTGACCTGTTTTCCAGGTAATTTGTTTTTTCTGTCAGACATTTCATGTTTTTTTCTATTTTTTTGATCTTTTGTCTTTCTTTTATTACTTTTGATGTCTTGTGGAGTCAATAGCTTTCATCAGACCATTTCTTATTTTTAGGAGTTACTTTCTTCAGTGTGGTTTTGTAACTCCTTCTAAGCTGCTAATTCTCTTTTCATAACTTCCTTGAATAACTCATTTTTTCCCTCTACTGATTTTATTTGGGTTTAAAATTTTTTTTCTCTTTTTTAATTTCATTATCTCTTCAAGAAATTTTTTTTAAAAAATTTTATTTATTTAACTTTTTACATTCATTTTCACAAAATTTTGGGTTCCAAATTTTCTCCCCATTTGTCCCCTCCCCCCACCCCAATACACCAAGCAATCGACTTTCTATTCCCCATTGACTGTATTTCTTGTTTCCTAGTAGCAACAACAATAATACTCGACAGTTGTTCCTAAAACTTTGAGTTCCAAATTCTCCCCATCCCTCCCTCCCCACCCATTCCCTTTGGGAAGGCAAGCAATTCCATATAGGCCATATCTGTGTAGTTTTGCAAATGACTTCGATAATAGTCGTGTTGTGTAAGACTAACCATATTTCCCTCCATCCTATGCTGCCCCCCATTGTTTCTATTCTGTCTTTTGATCCTGTCCCTCCCCAAGAGTGTTGACTTCAAATTCCTCCCTCCTCACATTGCCCTCCCTTCCATCATCCCCCCCACCCTGCTTATCTCCTTCTCCCCCACTTTGCTGTATTGTAAGATAGGTTTTCATACCAAAATGAGTATGCATTTTATTCCTTCCTTTAGTCGAATGTGATGAGGGTAAACTTCATGTTTTTCTCTCAGCTCTCCTCTTTTTCCCTCCACGAAAAAGTCTCCTGCTTGCCTCTTGAATGAGATATAATTTACCCCATTCCATTTCACCCTCTCTCCTCCCACGACATTTCTCTCTCACCATTTACCTTAATTTCTTTTAAGATATGGTCCCATCCTATTCAATTCACTCTGTGCTCTCTGTCTCTGTATGTGCGTGCATGCATGTACATGTGTGTGTGTGTGTGTGCGCATGTGTGTGTATGTGTGTGTGTGGTCCCACCAAGTACCCAGATACTGAAAAGTTTTGAGAGTTACAAATATTGTCTTTCCATGTAGGAATGTAAACAGTTCACCTTTGGTAAGTCCCTTATGACTTCTCTTTGCTGTTTACTTTTTCATGCTTCTCATTCTTGTGTTGGAAAGTCAAATTTTCTTTTCAGCTCTGGTCTTTTCATCAAGAATGCTTGAAAGTCCTCTGTTTCATTGAAAGACCATATTTTGCCCTGAAGTATTATACTCAGTTTTGCTGGGTAGGTGATTCTTGGTTTGAGTCCTAGTTCCTTTGACTTCTGGAATATTCTATTCTACTCCCTTCCCTTCGATCCCTTAATGTAGAAGCTGCTAGATCTTATGTTATCCTGATTGTATTTCCACAATACTGGAATTGTTTCTTTCTAGCTGCTTGCAAGATTTTCTCCTTGACCTGGGAATTCTGGAATTTGGCCACAATGTTCCTAGGAGTTTCTCTTTTTGGATCTCTTTGAGGAGGTGATCGATGAATTCCTTCAATACTTATTTTGCCCTCTGGTTCTAGAATATCAGGGCAGTTTTCCTTGATAATTTCATGAAAGATGATGTCTAGGCTCTTTTTGTGATCATGGCTTTCAGGTAGTGCCATAATTTTTAAATTGTCTCTCCTGGATCTATTTTCCAGGTCAGTTGTTTTTCCCATGAGATATTTCACATTCTCTTCCATTTTTTCATTCTTTTTGTTTTGTTTTGTGATTTCTTGGTTTCTCAGAAAGTCATTAGCCTCCATCTGTTCCATTCTAATCTTGAGAGAACTATAATCTTCAGTGAGCTTTTGAACCTCTTTTTCCATTTGGCTAATTCTGCTTTTGAAAGCATTCTTCTCCTCCTTGGCTTTTTGAACCTCTTTTGCCAATTGAGTGAGCCTATTTTTCAAGGTGTTATTTTCTTCAGCATTTTTTTGGGTCTCCTTTACCAAGGTATTGACCCGTTTTTCATGCTTTTCTTGCATCTCTCTCATTTCTCTTCCCAGTTTTTCCTCCACCTGTCTAACTTGCTTTTCAAAATCCTTTTTGAGCTCTTCCATGGCCTGAGCCCACCAGACATCCACCTGGAATGTCTGGGATACAGAGGCCCTGACCTCCACATCTTTCCCTGATGGTAAGAATTGTTCCTAGTCATCAGAAATGAAAGGAGGAAGAAACATCTGTTCCCTAAGAAAGTAGCTTTCTATGGTCTTATTTTTCTTCCCTTTTCTGGGCATTTTCCCAGCCAGTTACTTGACTTCTGAGATTCCTCTGCACCCCCGCCTAGATCCGCCCAGCTAGTGTGTGGGGTCTGAGATTCAAATGCTGCTCCCCAGCCTCAGGGCTTTCCGTGGTGGGTGGGGCTGGTATTCAATGTGAGCTTAAGTTCTGGTGCTGGGGTGGGGGCAGGGCTGCCTCCCAGGCTCAGTTCCCTCAGGGGGTTTATGCAGAGACCTTTGGTAATGGCCCTGAGCTCCTGTCTGCTCCAGGAGTTCTGGGCCACCGCTGCCTCTGCCACTCCCTCTGCCGCTGCCTCCCGAGGGGGCCGAAGTCACGGAGACACCCCGGTCCCCTCTCGGCCAGCCCAGAAGTCTCTCTCACTGACCTGTAGTGCCTGTGGGTGGGGGGACCTTCGGGCCGCCGGAAGTTCCGTCCCTGAAGCCTGCTTGATTTTGCTCCTCTGGGGCCACGCAGCCAGGGCAGCGCAGGGGTGGGCTCCGTGTCCGGTGTGCGATGGACCCCTGGGGTTGGTTTTTCAGGGCTCTCTGGAATGGAGATCTCCTCCACTGCATTGGTGCATGGCTTGCTCTGCTCCAGAATTTGTGGGGAGTTCTTTTTACAGGAAATTTCTGGGCTGTGGATTCGGAGCTAGCATACGTGAGTCTTTCTACTCCGCCATCTTGGCTCCTCCCCCCCATCTTCCTTTTTTTTGCAGCCTGGTTCAGTCACTAGCAGAGAAGGAACAAAGACTCTTCATCTTACAAGAAGCTGATTCAGTTCAACAGCAAGAGCTGAATTCCCTGCACCAGGCTGTGAAAGAGGCCCAGGGAGAACAGGAACAGCTGAGTGCTCAGGTACCTTAGTGGCTCCTGTGCCCTTCCCGTTATTCTCATAATGGAGGCCTTCTTAGCTTTTGCCCCCTAGAAGATTTGTAGGACCAGTCCCTCTCCATGAGTGCAGTAGCCCACTTTGTACTTTTTAAAGTTGTCTTTTATAAATCTTTATTGATGTCTTTTATTTTTATATTATAGTTCTTTCCAAATATGTCTGCCCCTAACACACACACAACCAAGTAAGCTTTCCCTTACAACAGTAAAAAGCTCTTAAACAGAACTAAATGACACAATAACCACATGTAACATGCAGCATTAGCACTGCCCCATCTTTACAGTGAAAAGAAGGAGGTTCATTTTCTTCTTTCATCTCAGAGAACAAAATTGGCCATTATCAAGACACCACTTTCAACCATGTTTTAGTATTCTTTTCTTTTACGTGTTGTAATTATATGTATTATTTTCCTGATTCAGCTTATCTCACTCTGTAATAATGTATATAACGCTTTAAAGTTTATTCCTCACAATGACCCTGGGAGGTAGTAGGTGCTGTTATTTTTCCCATCTTTACAAATGAGGAAATGAGCCTAAAGAGATTATGAAGCAAGATTCACACTGAGGGCTTCCTGACGCTAGCCACTGCACCACTACCTAGCTGCTTTCATTATCAGTTTGTTCAAATCTTAACTTATTTCTCTTAATTCTTCGTATTTATCGTTTCTTATGGCACAATAATATTCCATTGAATTTGTATGCCACAGTTTGTTCAGGCAGTTCTCAATCACTGGGTACCCATTTTGTTTCTAGTTTTTTGCTGCTAGAGAAATGGTTGCTATGAATATTTTGGTATAAATGGAACCTTTTTTTCTGTCCTTGACTTCCTTGGGATTTATGCCTAGGGTCACTGGGTCAGTGAATCAGGGCAGTTTCTTACATGATTTCAAATTGCTTCCCAGAATGGTTGGACTAGTTCATGGCTCCAGGAGTGTGTTAGTATGTCTGTCTTTCCCCAATTTCAAATAATTTCACAGCATTGTTGCACTGGTTCATGGCTCCAACAATGTATTAGTATGCTTATCTTCTCCCAGCCTGGGCTATTTCTCTCTTTTATCAACTTTACCAAATTTGTTTCTCCTTGTATTTCTTGAATTTTACAGTCATCAATTCATTCGAGGTAAAAGAGATATTACAGATCATCTAGTGAGTCCTTCATTTCACAGATAAGAAAACTGAGGCTGAGAAAGGGAAAGTAATATCTGTGGTTATAGTTTATGGCAGAGTCAGGGGTAGGACCAAGTCTCCTGTTTCTTAGATCAGTGTGCCTCTCTTTTGTGGAGAATGTAGCTGAGATTTGTTTGTCTTGAACATCTAGAAGCATGTAGAAGCCTGGTCCCAGGCCATCACAAAATCTCAGAGTTGGAAGAGCCCACAGAGGCCATCCAGTCCAATCTTCCCTGAGTGTGAATGCCCTTTGTAGCAGAGAACATGCAGGTTTGGTTGTCTTCCTCAGCCTCTATAATTGGGTTTCTTTAGAAGTTTCTGTCTCTGCCTCTAATGGTATAGAATCCCAGATCTCAGAGAAGTGAACTTAGAGGTCGCCTAGTCCTACCTGTAGTTCCTATCTCTCTTTTTCTAGATTTCCCTTTTTTCTGCTTCTTCATTTCTGTCTCTGCCTTTCTCTGACTGTCTTGGTCTCTCATCTCTCCATATCTGTGCCTCTCTCTGTGTCTGTTTCTTCACTCCTCCAACGTACTTTACAAGGGGTCATTTAGTCTTTACTTGAAAACTTTCAGTGACTAGGACCCTGCTGCCTGCTGAAGCAGCCCATTGAATTTTTGAGTGGCTCTAATTCATGTTAAGATATTCTCCCTTGACCCTTGGCTCTGCCTCCCTGCAACTTCCACTCTTGTTGCTTATTCTTTTTCTTTGGGATCAAGCATAACAAGTCAAATCCCAGTGCTGCCTGGTGTCCCTTTCAATGAAAATAGCTATCAGGTCTCTTTCACATCTTCTCTTCTCTAGGTAAAACATTCCTACTTCATTCAGCCAGCTCTTTATGGAATGATCTTTCACAATCCTAGTTACCCTCTTAAGGATACTGTCCTGCTTAGAAAGACTCTTCCTGAAATGTAGCATACAGAAATTAACATAATACCACAGGAGTAGTTTGACTAGGGCACAATGTACATTTTCTCACCTCTATAGTCCTGAGACTAGCAACTTTGAGTCTTTTAATAAAACTTAATATCACATTAGCATTTTTGCCTACCATATTGAGTTTGTAGTCCATGAAGACTTTCACATATTTTTCAGATAAACTCTTTTGTACCTGTGCTTTTCATGTCATGCATTTGTGAAATTGATTGTTTAAAGTAAAATATAAACCTACTTTTATCTTTATTAAAGATCATTTTAATTGGCCCATTATGTCAACCTGTTAGGATCTTTTTGGATCCTTATTCTGTCATCAGTGTATTTTCTGTTTTTTTCTATCATTATATAGCTCTTTTCTCCAAGATGGGGGAAGGAAATAAGTATTCATATGGTGCCTTCTATGTGCCAGGCACTGTGCTAAGCACTTAATATTAAGTATTGATAAATATTAATGAATTAATTAATATTATCTCATTTGATTCTCACAACAACCCTGGGAGATAGGTGCTATTATTATCCCCATTTCATAACTGAGGAAACTGAGACAAATATTAAGTAACTTGCCTGGGGTGTTTGAGGCTGTATTTGAACTCAGGCTTTCCACTCTCCACACCCAGTGCTCTGCCCTCTACATTGTCTAGCTGCCTCTAGAGATGGTCTCCTCTCCTCTCTTTTCTTACTCCCTTGTGTGTATTCTTTCCCCATCAGGTACAGTTTCTGAAAGAAGAGGTACAGAAAAAGGAAGCTTTGCTTCTGGATCAAGAAATACTTTTAGAGAAGTTGGAAGCATCAAAGAAGACCGAGAAGCACTTGAGGGCCTCACTATGGACACAAGAGGCCAAAGCAGCCCAGCTGCAGCTACAGCTGTGCAGTATGGAAAGCCAAGTAGGGGCTCTGGTTTTGGAGCAGCAACATGGACGTCAGGCACAGGCACAGCTAGGCAGTCTCTATTCCATCCTACAGCAAACCTTTGGACCTGCTCTTGAGAGCAAGCCAGAGCTGAGTGGTGCTGGAGACGCCTCTCCCCTTCCCTGGAGCCCCAAAGACTTGGAGCCAGGTGAGTCAGCTGCTGGAGAACTGATTGTTTTGTCCAAGGAGCAGTATGGGGCCCAGTGCAGAGACAAGAGTGGGACCCTGAGAAAGAAAGGGAATTAAATTTCTGTGATGGAGAATGGACTGCTAGAGGAGGGGGAAGCCTTTAAGTCTAGGCCAAAGGGAGAGCAGGTAGAAATAGCAGGAGGGGTCTTGGACTGAACTTTAACTTCTTCTCTTTATCTAAGATTTCCATTTCTGAAGATAATACACCTGTCCTTCTTTTCTCATTTTTTCAGAACAAGAGAATGCAGAGAATTTCCTTAAAAGCCAGATTGCCCTAACTAACTTCACTACTGAGGATGTGGCATCTGCCCTTCATAAGCTCCAACGAGATCTCTGGAGGGCTCGTCATGCTCGGGTGTGGCCTTATTTCTTGTTTTGGACTCTCTACCACCTTACCTTCTCTCTTCTAGTTCTCCTTTCTTATCTGAAGCAGGAAAAAGAGGCAGATATAAGTCTAATATCACATTCTTGAGATCAGTTCAGGAATTCACAGAGATTCAGTCCCTTTCATGGTAAGCTAGCCATGATCAGTTTTGGTTTCGAGGTCCCAAAAAGACTGGACCGATTCCAGAGCTTCTTAGAAGTTGAGAATGTCATCTTTTAAGCCCACGTTGTTCCTAGCACTTCAGACTAAGCTATATCCCTAGATACCTCCAATTAGTTTTCCAGCCAATCAGAAATACTTACTGAACATCTACTGTTTCCACATCCATAAAATAGGAAATGAGATTTGTTATTTCCTTCCAGCCTTAACATTCTACAGTGCTGTGATTTTGTATTTGACTTCTCCATGTTAGGCACTATGGGAGATACTAAGAAGGATAAAACATGGTCCCACTTTCCAGAGCCTTGATTTTGATTAAGGAGACAAGATATATATGACTGAAAAGTAAAATAACTTTATAAGTATTTAACAGTAGTAGGCAATAGTATAGGAACTGTCACAGGGTAGTACATGATACCCAGTATGTGACACAGATAAAGATACTAGAATACTCTCTGTAAGTTAGAGTGATTGGTTAAGCTTCTTGGAGGAAAAGAGACTTGAGTTGGACCTTGAAGGACAAATAGGAAAAAATCTCAAAGGTGAGGAGGACAGAAACAACCTCAGGGTTGGACCAGAACTCTTGAATGACCTAGTCTCAGCCTGAACCTCTGGTCTTTGAAAAGAACCAGGCTGACCTCAGAAATGCAGCACACTGAACAATTCCAGCCAGTTTATTCTGTTCTTTTCCTACTTGTTATTTGACGTTGATGACCCCATCTATAACTCCCCAGGGTCCTGCTGGTGGGAACTGACTTGTAGAAAGCTCTATGACGGGTTTTGTGGGCCTAATAAGAAGTAAAGGACATAGTCTCTGGCTTTTCTCAAGGAAATTCGATCTAATTGAAGAGATGAAACATACACAACTGCTCCCATCCTCATATGGAGGTTGTCATTTTTTCAAACTTGAATTCCCCCTACCTTCATCCCAGTCAGAATACTTGGTGTGTTCTCCAATTGATAAATGCTCAAAGGATAGGAACAGGCAGTTTTCAAAGGAAGAAATTAAAGATATCTCTAATCATATGAAAAAATGCTCTAAATCACTATTGATTAGAGAGATGCAAATCAAAACAACTCTGAGACACCACATTACACCTATCAGATTGGCTAACATGACAGAACAGTTAGATGATAAATGTTGGAGAGGATGTGGGAGAGTTGGAACACTAGTTTATTGTTGGTGGAGCTATGGGCTGAGAGCAGTTTGGAACTATGCCCAGGGGACTGTGGAAATGTGCATACCCTTTGACCCAACAATATTGCTTCTAGGACTGTATCCCCAAGAGATCATAAAAATGGGAAAGGGTCCCACATGTACAAAAATATTTATAGCAGCTCTCTTTGTGGTGGCCAAGAACTGGAAATCAAGGGGATACCCATCAATTGGGGAATGGCTGAATAAATTGTGATATATGAATGTAATGGAATACTATTGTGCTATAAGAAATGATGAACAGGAAGACTTCAGAGAGGCCTAGAAAGACTTATATGATCTGATGTTGAGTGAAAGGAGGAGAACTTTGTTCACAGCAACGACCACAGTGTATGAGAGTTTTTTCTGGTAGACTTGGAACTTCACTGAAGTGCAAGGACTTAAAAAAATTCCCAATCGTCTTTTAAGGCAAAACGTCTTCCATACCCACAGAAAGAACTTTGGAATTTAATCGCAGAATGTAGCAGATCATTTTATTTTGTTTAAGTTTTGGTTTGTTATGATTTCTCCCATTCATTTTAATTCCTCTACACCACATGACTACAGTGAAAATGTATTTAATAAGAATGTATGTGGAGAACCCATACAGAATTGTATGCCATTTCAGGGAGGGAGGGGAAAAAAGAATCTAAGTTATATGGTAGTGATTGTAGAACATTGAAAAACAAATTAAAATTAATAAAAAAAAAAAACAAAACCATAAACTGACTTCAGATATGTGAGGGTTTTGTCCCTCACTTGTGAACCTAAAAAAAAAAATACTTGGTGTGAACCAAGACTACTTTTCTTGTTGCCTCCCATAGGATGATATGAAGTATCAGGTTGAAAAGCTGGAACAGTGTCTGTCCCAAGCTGAAGCTGAACGGAATCAGTTTTCTACCAAAGTTCAAGAGCTTCAGAGATTGCTCTCCGAGAATCAGAAAGGTAAGGTAGGAGGCCTGGTACACCCTGGAATGAATAAGGCCAGGGGAAGGATGATAGCCAGCAGAAAGAAAGGTAAGGATATATGCCCCAGGAGGATGAACTGTAGGCCAAGGAGGCTTCTTGTCTGCCACCTTTAAAAACACTACATCAATGCATCAGGGACATTGATACTCTGAGCAGCATGTTTGAAACTTGGGCACACCAGATCCAGTAGTTCCCTATTGCACAGGTTGACTATGTTGGAGCCCCAACCAAGTTGAGAACAGTGTTGAAATGGTAGCTAGAGGCAGTGCTGGAGTATGGTAATGAGAACAGATGGGAGAATGGAGATATACCGAGAACTCGAAATTTTTACGTTTGTAAAAATCACATAACCTTCCTTTTTTCTTTTTTCCCATCTAACTCCCCTTCTCATTCTCTTCTCCATGCTTCCCCTTACTATTTTGTTCTCTCTACATCCCCTTCCTGTCCTTCCACAGAGAAATTGAAATGGGAAGGGGAGCAGAGCTCCTTGGAGACAGAGTTGGCTGCCCTTCAGGAGAGAGTGGCCTCCCTACAAAGCAGCCTGAAGAGTGCTGAGCAGCAAAGGGCAGAAGCCCAGGTGAGATGGTTCTTGCCCCAGAGCCAAGGTTGCTCTAGAAGTTCCCTTCTAAGCTGGGACAATGGTCTCCAGGGAGCCAAGGGCCCTGGTTCCCCAGCAGCCCAGATCCCAAACCATAACCTGCCTCAGATTTAATTCTGACCTGTCACTGCCCACTCTCTCCTTACCTGTATTTTGTTCTAAGAATTACTAGCAGGGCCTTGAAGAATCCTCATTCAGTTGTTTTCTCTGAATTAAGGATTTTATGTCTCTTCAATTCTTTCCCTAACTTCTCTGGGCAAGAATTTTGTTTGAGCCTTGTGAAATATAAAGTATGGTGCAAGAGCTGCTCTTCAATGCCAGCCATAGCTCATACTTTCACTTCTATTCCCCATCCCTTTTTTGAGTTGGTTTCCTACAGTTTCTTCTTCTGTACTGCTGACCTCTTCAGGTACTTCCCCAACATAAGACTATTCTTTCAAACACTTCCATCTGTGGCAAGCATATGGCAAACACTGTTTTCTTTTTTGTGCAGTTGATTTTAACACATGTTTGCTCTTTAATTTATAAAGATACTGATTTAATATTGTGACTTCCTAGGAAATGGGAATTGGGATGAGATAGAGACAGAACCTTGATCAACTAAGATGTCTGTTACATAGGAGAATTTGGGGCCCTGTCTCTTACAGTTTTCATTGTTCAGCTAAAATACAAAAATCATCTTCCAGTTTTACATAAATAATTTTAGAGGACAAAAAATTTGGCCCTAATTTCCTAGTTGTTCCCCTAAGACTTTGTACTGCCTTATTCTAACCTAGTAAGAATTACATTGATGAAATTCCAGAGGTGATGCTTCAAGCAGTAGTGAATGTTAATTGGCAAAGGATAGAATGGCCTACACTGGCCATGCTGTTAGGGCCCTTGGGATGGGAGCAGCATTCTTTTCAAAATACTAATGTCCCAGAATTCCAGGATGGCAGAATTAGGTGAAAAGAGCACTGTTAGGAATCTGGAAAGCTGACATGCCCAAAGACAGAATGCTTTTCTTCTTGATGTTCCTTTGAGACCAAGGATTCTGCAGCTGGATTCTAGTCCAAACTTCATCTATAAAGCAGTATGGCTTCAGACCTTAGTCTCTCTATGTCAGTGACCTTCTTTGTAAACTGGAAATGATTTGCTCCAGTCTTGCCCTCCAGGGTGGATAGTAGCAGTGAGCAGTCCATTTTTTAAGATGGTTCTGTTTCTGTTTTCAGAATGAAAGGGAAACGTTGTGGGCAGCCAAGGAAAATTTGGCATCAGAGGTGGAATACCTTCAGACATCAATTGCAGCCACTAAGGCACAAGCTAGTGCCATAGAAGCCCTGGAAGAAGAACTGAGAGCAACGCACTCAGCCCTGAGACAGAAGATTGAGGAAGCAGAGAGTGAGCAGGAGAGAGCAGAGGCTCTGAAGAGGAGGAATGAACAGCAGGTGGCCCAAGAAAAGGCCCTGCAGGAAAACCTTGATCTTCTGACTAGATCCCTTTCTAAGAGAGAGAAGGAACTGGAAGCCCTGCAGGGAACAATTCAAGAATTGGAAGAGCAGAGGGAAGCACAAAAAGTGATGCAAGAACACCTGTCTCTAAACCTAGAGAAGAGAAGTCAGGTGGTGGAATCTCAGCAAGAACAGATCCAGGAGCTGGAGAAACAGAAAGGTGAACTAGAACATCTACCCATGGTCATGGAGGAGAAAGAGGGCCAAATAAGATCACTGAGAGAACAGATTGAAGAGCTTGAGAAGAAGCAAGAAACTCAGGGAAACATCCTGGAACATCAGGCTCTGGATTTACAGAAGCAAATACAAGTGATAGAGTCCCAGAGAGGACAGATTCAAGATCTAGAAAACCAAATGGTCACTCTCGAACATCTGGGTTTAGAAGTAAAAGAGAATCATCAAGAAATAGAATACCAGAAGAAAAAGATTGAGGACCTAGAGAACCAAAGAGAAATACAGAGGAGTACTCTGACCCATCTAACTTTGGACTTGGAGGAGAGGTGTCATGAAATACAGTCACAGAACAAACGGATTAAAGAGTTAGAAAACCACAGTGCTCTCCTGACGGCAGATCTTGAGGAGAGAAACCAGGAAATGAAATCTCACAGAAACCAAATGGAGGAGCTCAAGAAACAAAAGGATCAACTTACTTGGGACCTAGAGAGGAGGGGCCAGGAGTTGGTACTACAAGAAGAGAAAATTCTGGCCCTGGAAGATCAAAGAATGTTGCAGAACAAATTATTAAAGGAAGACCTTGAACAAATGAAATTAGTCTTGAGGGAAAAAGACAGAGAAATTGAGTCTCAGAGACATCTCATGATACAGCGGGAAGAAGAGGAAAAGGGGCAAGCCAAAGCTCAGCGAAGCAGCCTGGAGCACATGAAGCTGATCCTGAGAGATAAGGAGAAGGAGGTTGAGTACCAGCGGGAGAGGATCCAGGTGTTCCAACAGTATGGAGAACAGAGGGAAGAGCAACTTCAGGGCCTTAGGAGAAAGATTGGGGAAATGACACTGCTCTTAACCCAGAAAGATCAAGAGTTGGAGACCCAGCAACAGCATATTGAGAAAGCCCGTGAAAGAGGGGAATCCAGAGAAAAGGCTCTGCAGGACCAGCTGGAGAGCATGCAGGAGGTGCTGCGGGCCAGAGAGGGAGATCTGGAATCCCTCCGGCAGAAGGTAAAGGAGCAGCAGGAGAACCAGGAACAGCAGGCGAGCACTCTTCAGGCATCCCTGGAGCAGGCCAGGGCAGCCCTGGAGGAGCGTGAGCAGGCAATTGAGACCCACAAGGAACAGAATCGGAAGGTGCAGCAACAGCAGACAGCTGCAGAGCTGCAGGTCCGAGCTTTGGAAGAGCTGCTAGGAGATCTCAGGGCTGAGTTTCAGGAACAAGAGAAGGTTCTGGAGGTCCTGCGACAGCAGTGTACAGAGCAGGGACATGAGCAGGAGGCAGAGGCCAGGCAGTGGGAAGAGGCCACAGCAGGTCAGGTCCAGGACCTCCAGGAGGCCCTCAGAGTGGTGCAGGCTTCTCTTCAAGAGAAAGACCAGGAGCTCCTCCAGCAGGCAGAACTAAGCCAGCGCTTGGAAGTCAGTGTAGCTGCTCTGCAGGCAGCCCTGGACGCTTGTCAGATACAGGCCCGGCACCTGGAGGAGGCCCTGAGGGAGCGAGAGAATGAGATCCAAGAGCAGCAGTTGCAGCACCAAGACATGGTCCAGCAGCTGCAACTGGCCTTGGTACAGAGGGATCGGGAGCTGAGGCACTTCAAGGAAAAGGGGCAGCAGCAAGAGGCAGCCCTGAGCCAGCGAGGTAGAGGGGAGGAAGAAAAAGAAAACAAGGTCCTGAGAGAGAACCTCAGGCATCTCCAGCTGTCCCCATCTAGGAAGGACAGAGAGGTTGTCCAGCTGCAGAAGGTCTACCAGAGACAGAAGCAAGAGTGTCACAATGGAAGCCACAGCCCAGAGAAAAAGGAGGAAGCCTGTGGGATGGGGATGATGAAGATGTCATTGCGTGAGATATCACCTTTGTCCATGGAAGAGACCAAGCTTCAGGAGGAGCTTGAGCGAGTGAAGAATGCCCTGAGGCAAACAGAGGCCCGGGAAATTGAGTGGCGGGAGAAAGCCCAAGCCTTGGCACGTTCTTTGGCTGAGAGTGAGGCCAGCATCTGTAACCTTCATGAGGCAGCCCTGTTCTTACAGGCCAAGGCAATGGAGCAAAACACAGAACACCTGCAGCTTCAGGTCAGTTACTGGGTGGGGAAGGGTGGCCAAAACAGACTAAAGGGTCCCACAAAACTAGCTCAGGGATCATTTGCTTCCCAGAGTCACATGGCATTCTTGGCCTAGTGAGGTCTGGGGTCAGGAGCTCAGGGAAGCATTGGTACTTCAACATGTCTAGCCAAGAGAAGCTGGCCCCCTTCTCCTGGAGAGCTAACTCACTCCATGCTACCATGTGTTTAGTGTGCCTCAGAGAAAAGCCAGATTCCTATCAGAAGTTAAAAAAAAAATCCTTAGCTTGGCAAGAAGACCAAATCCCTAAGATCATGCTTTCTTCTAAGGTCCTGCCTAAGTCTCTGGGCCAACCCATCAATCACCTTTGTCCCTTCTGACTGCATTTTGTTTGTCCCACCTTTATGCAACTCACTTCATTCTCTTTTCTAATAAAGTTATGTAAGTGTTGTATTCCCCCTACTGGATCCTGGAAGGCAGACCCTTGATTTTGGGTAGTATAGCTTTGTATCTCTTCATCCCCACTTACCTACCTCCACATACTTACCACAGTGTTCTTTATACATAATAAGTATTTCACATATGTTTGTTAAATTGAACTTGGGAATGCCTTTCCTGATTTCTGTTCCTACCTTCCCTTATCTATATCATCAAATAATATTGGGAGGGCAGTAATAAAGAAAGACTTTGGGGGCCAAGCAAAAACATACTCACTATGGAGTTAGTAACCTATGGTATGATGCTCAAGATGACACATGGGCTGTCACTACCACAACTTATCCCCTTGCTTCTGTTTGTAAGAGATATTTCCTGTCATTGCCTGATGCTCCTGTCATTTGGCATATGATCAAACAAACTCACACTCCTCCAATCCTGGTACTTCAGAATAAGAAGGATCAGCAGCTTGATAGATTAGTTTTAGAAGATTTCCCAGCCTGCACTCAGTCCTCATGGTACTTAGTCTCATTGATTCTCCATTCAGTGGTGGGTCCATCCATCCTTCCACCATCAGTATAAGTTGAGCTCTTAACCCTGGCCCACTCACCAACTGATCTGAAGAGTTTAATGACAGAGACATAGGCCTGGATTCCTGGGAGCTTGCAGCAGATAAAAGAGGCAATGTTCACTGTAACCAACATGGCAGGCTTGTGGGAATAGAAAATGGATTGGATGAAAAGCATTTGTTAAGTACCTACTGTGTACCAAGTACTGTGCTAAGCTATTGGAATATAATAGACAAGTGGGACAGTTAATACCATCAAAGAGCCATTTTAATTGGGGAAGGGTTCAACTGAAGGCAAGGCCCTGGGAGGAGGAAAGGATGTTCTCTTATCCCTGTGTCAGTGAGAGGAAGATGTGGTTTTCATGAAGGTCTTGCCTGAGGTGATGTCCTTGTTCCCTGGTTACCACACAGGAAGAGTTGCGGCTCACAAGACAAGCTCTAGAGGAGGAGCAGTCCCAGAGCCAGGGCTTTGCTGTTGGCGCAGAGCCAGAGGTCCAGGGAAACCAGTGTGCATTTCGAGGAGAGGTGAGTTGGACTGGGCTGGGTAGCTGAGGATCACAAAAGGGAAGGTAGATTAGGTAGGGGAAGGAATAGTGGTCCCTCTTCATGGCCAGTTTCTGGGGTCTTTCACCCATCCTGGCAGAGTCAGGACACTGAATACTGTGCCTGAGTGGCTGCAGTCTGACCTCTGTCCCTATCCTTTCTCCCCAACTTGGTTGAGAGGTTTCCCAGTGCACGTCTCACTGGAAAGTGTCTCCTTCAGGCCACAGGACCAGATGATGGGTCTTCTATGGAACTTGAGAAGACACAGCGATGGCAGAAAAAGCTAAAGTACTTACTGCATGCCATGGCGAGTCTGGAGCATGAGAGAAACCGGCTTCAGCAATACAACTTTCAGTTAAGGATCACCTTAGAGCAAGTGAGTAATTGGACCCCAGGCAACTCACCCATCTGAACCCACTCTTTCTGAGCTAGTCTTTTTCCTCCCCATCTCTCTCCTTGGGCTTCCCCTGCTGGGAAGGAGGCCCCATTCTGACATCCATACCCAGAAGGACTGACCTTATCTTTTCCCTGGCAACAGGTAGAGCGGGAGCGGAAAAAGCTAAAGAGGGATCTCAGCCGCATGAGCCGTGCTGCCACTCCCCTGCTCAACAAAAGCGCAGGCCTCACACCAGCTCAGCAGGTATTTGTTTTCCCTAATTCCTAGGCTAGAAAGGGCTTTGTGTCAAGGTATCTAGGTTCAAGAATTCTGCAGGGGAGTGAGGATAGGACCCAGTTTGGAAAGTGGGACACTTCAGCCCACCCTGGAGCCTCTCATGACCAGGCTCAAGATGAGGAAGCTGACCCCCAGCGCCTATTCTCTTGTTAGCCTCCCAAGCGCTGTGCAGCAGAGGAAGAAGCTATGTATGAGCTGGCCTAACTGACCCCTCGACTGCAGGGAGGTGGGAGCTGCAGCCTTTCTGTTATATCACACGGTTGTAGGCCAGTCTTTTGGGCTTCAGGATTCGTTTACTGATGGCTGCCATGTAATACCCGTCCTCCCCGCCTGCACACAGGACAGCTGCCTTAGCTAGGCTTGCCCAGAGTCTCGTGGCTAGTTCTAGTCTAGTTCGGCTTATACCACCCTTATCTACTCCTCCCCACCGGCAGAACCAGGTGCGCTCATATGCCACAAGAGTGGGCAAGGTGGGGTAAGGGGCTCCCCCTGGACCCTCAGGCTACACAGAATCCAGAGCACCAGGGTCCTCTTTGCCACACTGGGCAGCCTCCCAGGGAGGGCCATAAGAATGCCACACCTTTTTAACTGACATACCTACTCTTGCTTTCTGGAAGCCATGGAAGGCAGAGACCCTGACTTTTGGGGACAGGGGAAGGGATGAGTGGCAGCCCTAAAGAGTTGTGATCATGTTTTTCTCAGCATGAAAATGGGGAACAGGAAACTCCCTCAGAAGGGAAACATGTGGCAGAGTTACAGAGGCAGGTGAGTGCTTATGGCTTCAGTGTCTTTCTTTTTTTAACCCTTTCTGGAAGCTGACTTTAATTAATATGTCTTCATTAAGCTTTGGCTTTGTGTCACCCCTGTTCTTAGCATGTGGGGGGATAAAAGGTATAGTTTCTGCCCTTAAGATCTCATTGTCTAGTTGAGAAAGATCAGAAAACAATCAGAGGTCAGGCTACCACCAAGATAGAATCATATTCTAGACCACCTCTCATATCTCAGAGAGCAGAGGACTTACTGTTTGAGACATGAAGAGAAATTTTGTTACCACCTGGTCTGCAGACAAGAGGCCAACAGGAAGGCATTCCTCTTACTCCCCGCAGGTGTGCATCCTGCAGGCACAGCTGGCACTGGAGCGGCAGCAGAAACAAGACTACATCTCCCGCTGTGTGCAGACAAGCCGGGAGCTGACAGACCTGCACCACAACCTTTCCCACTCGCTGTGGGCCGTAGCTCAGGCCCCTGAAGCCAACGTCCTGGAGGCAGAGGCTCGAAAGCTCGATAAGTCACTGCCCCACAATCTGACATCTCCTAGGCCATCCCCTCTATGTTGCACTCCCAGATCAGCCCAGGCTACCTCCCAGTAAGTGATGGTATATAGTAGGGGCAGGACTTAGGCCAGCTTGAGAAGCCTCAATCAATATACCTGTGAAGGGCTCAGGCCCCTCCCTGCACTTGCTTCCTGAAAGTGAAGACCCCTATAGTTAGCCTGGGTTTGCCAGAGGAGAGATTAGAGCCAGTTTTTCTGTGCCAGAATACAAGGCTGGTCTACCACTCCTGTCAGTGGTCTCAGCTAGGAGGACAAAGCTGCAAGAATCAGGGTGGGCCCCTTCCCCTGATGCCTTCTCTTCTTGGCTTCTCCTTGGAGTGAGTAGATGCTTCCCACAAAGGGGTGAGCCCTGACTGAGATGCCCATCCAGGTTTCTAGTGTTTACCTGTATTTATTGAATCCATCTATTCTACCTTAACCCCTTATAATAAAGTATACTTTCTTTATCTTTCGTCTTCTATCCTTTTAGTCAGCAGGGTGGAATCAACATCTTGTACATGATGAGCTCATGACAGTCCTGAGGCCAGCTCAGCTCCAGCCACTTCTATATATCCTTCAGTCACTTAGCATAAGTTTATTGAATTATCATATGCCTAGCCCTGTGCTAAGGACTGAGTTGGATATAGAAGTATATCCCTTATGCTTTGCTCTAGAAGAATTCACAGATCATTTAGAAAGACAAGAATCATATGCATGGAACAATTAGAGAGTACTTGTCACTAAATTGTAGTACTATAAGAAAAGTGTTTCCAGAATTTTCTTTTTTTTCTTTTTTTTATTAATTTTATTTATTTTCAGTATTCTATAATCACTACCATATAACTTAGATTTTTTTTTCCTTTCCCTCCCCCCTACCTTCCCTCTCCCTCCCTGAGACAGCATACAATTTTATATAGGTCCTACACATACATTCCTATGAAATACATTTTCACCATAGTCATGCTGTATAGAAGAATTAAAATACATGGGAGAAATCATATAACAATCCAAAATGTAATACAAAAGAAAATGGCCTGCTTCATTCTGCGATTGAATTCCATAGTTCGTTCTCTGGATGGGGAAGGCATTTTGCCTTAAAAGACCATTGGGAATTTTTTTAAGTCCTTACACTTCAGTGAAGTTCCAAGTCTACCAGAAAAAACTCTCCCAGTGGTCATTGCTGTGCACAAAGTTCTCCTGGTTCTGCTCCTTTGACTCAGCATCAGATCATATAAGTCTTTCTAGGCCTCTCTGAAGTCTTCCTGTTCATCATTCCTTATAGTGCAATAGTATTCCATTACATTCATATACCATAATTTATTCAGCCATTCCCTGTTTCCAGAATTTTCAAGCACTATAATGTGCATAATAGCATCCTCCTCATCCATGCTATAGGGACTCAGAGAACAAGATCCTTGAAGTCAGAGCCCAATAGTAGAAAATAAAGTAGAAGGCTCCCACCTTGCCCATGAACTGCCTCTGAGACTGTCTAACCGAAGGCTGGCCAGTCTAGATTAAGGTGGCTTTACCTCCAGCTATTATGGGACAGCTGGGGCATCAATACTTTATTGCTGAAGTCGGACCACCTGCCTGCTATAAAGCCACTTAATCCATTCATTAAACTGAGAGGTTTGTCCAGAAGCAAAGGAGACGAAAGGAACTGAGGGGCAAATGTTGAAGCACTTCAATGCACCTCTGATATTGGTGATGTTTGGGCTTTTTCCAGCGGTCCAGAGCACTATCAAGCCACATTTCTTCATCCTGTGTGACTTCTGAACATTTTCCCATATATGCTCCTCTCACTGGCCTTTCCTTTAGATTTCTTCCTTGTATGCAGCAAGATGGCTATCTATCTTGCTGTGTAACTTAACCAATCAGTTAATATTGATTATATAGATTATATGTCATGTATTAAGTGTGTATGATGTCCCCCAGACACTGAGGATGCAGATAGAAAAAATGAAATAATCTCTACTGTCAAGGAAGTTTATATTCTGTTGGGGGGAAGACACTTATGTCATATTTACCAGATAAATACAAGTTAGGGAGAGAGGACAGTGGCAACTTTTTTAGTAGTTCTACTACATCAAATGTTCCTGTTATGGCCCACAAACAAGTCCAATGGGAATCTGTATTCTTTATACTAGTCCATCAATTGTTGACTAAAGATATAGTTTACCATTTATGGAGACCTGCCTCCTCCCTTCTCATACCTTCAATCAAGGATGCCATCAACATACATACATACATACATACATATATATATATATATATATATATATATATACATATATAATTCTCATAAAAGTTGTGGATATCTGGGAAAGGATGCCTCTGGGTTGGCAGTTCTTAATATTCTCTTAGTTACTTTTTTGGGTAATAAGGGATTGGATTTTTTTCCCACTCCTTTGGTATCTTTCCCTTTTGAGTATCCCTCAATATACTCAAAACTGTCACCTTTAGCACACACCTTTGATATATGTGTTTGGGCTAGTTTAGCTGGATGCCCTGCCTTCCTTCAATACCCTTTCCATTTCCTCATGTATACTGATATTAGAGTATGTAATGGTTACGCTATGAAAAAACAAGAGTGAAAAAGAGTTTGTTATAAAAATATATCTCCTTTTTTAATTGTCAGAAATTTCCACCATCCTCACATTTGCAGGTCAGTTCTTTTTCTAATAAGATAGTTCATATTTTGTTCTATTTTTTCATTCTTTTGTTTGATTGTTTCCTTGATGTGTCATAAAATCATTAACTTCCACTTGACCAATTCTAATCTTTAAAGAATTATTTTCTTTAGTGAATTTTTGTACATCTGCTTCCATTTGGCCAATTCTGCTTTTAAAGGTATTGTTCTCTTGGTTGGATTTTTGTGCCTCTTTCACCATTTGATCTATTTTGCACGTTAGCAGGTACATGCCCCTCTGCAACTGCAGTCACTGGTGTGTGTTCACTTCTCTCTGTTAGCTCCATCCACTACCACACTCAGTCAACAGCACCTGGGTCCTGTGTTCAGTGCCGGGGGAGTCCCCCCAAACCCCTAGCCTTCCCCTGAACAGCTTCCGATCGTTCCCCCTACCCTCCTCTCATCAGTGAGGCAAAAAGTGCTGAAGCTAGGGTTGTCATAGACACAGATGGCCCCAAGGCTTGTTGTTTGTTGTACTGTGCAAGTAGGTCAGATCTTTCCCACAATCTTCCCAAGTTGTCTCAGGCTGGACCTTAACTTTTTATTATTTCTGCTGCTCTAAAATAAAATTTGAGTTAAGTTATTTGAAGGCAAATTTGGGAGAGCCAGGTAATTTTCTGCCTTATTCCTCCATCTTCTCACTTAACTGTAATAGTTTCAACTCTTATTATTAGGACATGCTTTAAGGTTCCTTTTCCTTCCTGTTTCATTGTCCTTCCTAAATATGTTACTCAAGAAGACTTCACTATTTGTTTGAATGTACATTCCCTAAGAAGTAGCAAAATCCAAAAGATCTAATTATAGTTCTGGTGTCTGAAAATAGGTTTTGAATTTCTGGATCACAGCTTAACATATAGGAATTGGCCAAGGAAAGAGGACAATTAAAAAGTCTGGTAAAACTACTGCTAAAGGAGACTGATATGAAAAATAAAGATAGCATCAGGGTGAGCATTTCCTAGCTATCATTAACAGTTAAAAAAACAAACCAAAAAAAATCCCCTGGATTGCTTCAATAAGGAAAACTAAACAATTGAATAAATGGAGGAGAGTATGGTTCTACTCTCCCAGGACTTTCTCTAGGTACACAACTCTAGTATGCTAGTTAGAACTGGCTGCTGAAACTTCCCAGCAAGATGGTATAATTATAATTCCATTTTCCTCATCCTGCATAGGCCTTTCTGGTTAATTTTTTATATATTCTCCTTTTGCTATTGATCCATGCTCCCTGACAACAATGCCTCACCAGCAACATGACAGGTACCATGACCAACTTTTTGTCTGGAAATCCTATGTAAACCTGGGCCCTTCAGAACTCTGGGCCTCCAACCAAAGAGCATCCCTCATACTCCATCTGTTGCCAAGGTCTGTTGATTTTATCTTAGAAATATCTCTCACACATGCCCCTTTTCCCTCCCTGACAGTCATCACATTACACCTACACTGTCACAATAAACTGTTTGCTGGTCTCCCTGCCACAAGTGTCTCTCCACTCTTGTCCATCCTCCGTTCAGCTGCCAAGGTGATCTTGCTAAAGCACCAATCTGACCATGTCACACACATACCCCTTCAATAAACTTCAGTGGCTCCCTACCACTTTTAGGATCAAATATAAAATGTTTGGTTTTCAAAACCCTTCATTACTTACCTCACCCTTTCCAGTCTTCTTACACCTTACACTCCACCCCCATGTATGCTGCAATCCAGTGACACTGGTCTCTTTGCTGTTGCTTAAACAAGACACCCCATCTCCCAAATACAGGCATTTTCACTGTCTTCCATATGTGGAATGCTCTTCCTCCTCTGTGCCTCCCAGCTTCTCTCAAGTCTCAGCCAAAATCCTTCTTTTACAGGAAGTCTTTGCCAACTCTCTTTAATTCCAGTGCCATCCCTCTGTTGTTTATTTCCAACTTGTTTGTACATATTTATTTACTCGATGCTTCCCCCATTAGACTGTGAGATCTTGGAGGGCAAGGGCTATCTTTTACCTTTCTTTATATTCCCAGAGTTTAGCACAGTGACTCCACATGTCAGGCAATTAATAAATGTTTACTAACATCTCACTACTCCTGTAGGCCACCAGCCAACATGCTGTCCTAAGGGGGCAAAGGAGACCACATGCAACTCAATCCCTATCCATACATCCGTCCACACCCCGCTATAATGCAATATACTATTCTAGCCCATTCCAGTGTTGCTACTTGTTACCATTCACCCATCTATTGCACCCTAAATTTGCATGATAACCCTCTGTGAAATTTCTCTAATTTGAAACAACTCACTTTTTGATAGTATTTAATTTTTTTTCAATTACATGTAAAGATAGTTTTCAACATTCATTTTTTATAAGATTTTGGGTTCTTAATTTTTCTCCCTCCTTCCTTTCTCCTACCCCGCAAAGAAATCAAGCAATCTGATATAGGTTATATGTATGCAACCATGTTAAACATTTCCATTTCCATACAGGTCATGAAAGAATAGAAGAAATGGGAAAAACAAACAAAAAAAAAAAACGCGAAAAGACTCCATAGCTCTTTCTCTGGATATGTATAGCATTTTCCATCATGTGTCTTTTGTAATTGTCTTGGATCACTGTTTTGCTGAGAAGAGCTAAGTCTATCATGGTTGATCATCACATGTACAATGTTCTCCTGGTTCTGCTCACTTCACTCAGCATCAATTCATATAAGTCTTTTCAGGTTTTTCTGAAATCCACCTGCTCAGCATTTCTTAGAGCACAATTGTATTCCTTTACATTCATAAACCACAACTTGTTCACCCATCACCCAATTGATGGGCGTTCCCTCAATTTCCAATTCTTTGCTACCCCAAGAAAAGTTGTTATAAAAATTTTTGTACATGTAGGTGCTTTTCCCTTTTTTATGATCTCTTCTTTGAGATACAGACATATATTTGGGATACAGCCCAATACAGTGGTATTGCTGGATCAAAGGACATGCACAATTTGGCTGCCCTTTGGGCATAAAACTCTTATTTTTGAAAGACAGTGCTATTAAGGCAAACTTACTTATGATCTTAGTAACTACATGAGTGGAAGAGAGGATGCTTGTAGGGGGAAGTAATAATAAAACACAGCCAAAAGGCATGGTCTCCAGTCCAGAGGTCTCACTGGAAAGGGTGTAGCCCATTCAGATCAGGGCTGTAAGGGAGAGGGAGTCACAATGGAAATCAAGATGAGTACTAGTAACATGTTCCAGTGGAAAGTGAACCTTGGGTTTACCCCATTATAGTGGACTGCAGAGAATTTAACAGAGTAGTTATGCTAATCACTGAGGCTGTTCCTGATCTTATCAATTTGATAGACTAGATATCCCAGGTCCCAAGTGTGTATTATGAGGTTTCTGACCTTTCTAATGCCTTTTTGTCTATTCTTGTGGCTGGGACTAGTCAAGAGCATTTTGTTTTTGCCTGGGAAGAGGGCCATTTTACCTTTACCATCCTTCCCCAAGGCTATCTGAACTTTCTTCTGTACTATCACATTGATGTCTACCACCACACTGACAATGAGGTTGACCAGATCGGAGGACAAGATGCCTGCGATAGGTAAGGCATCGTGTCCTAGTGGACATCCTTCACTTTAAAGATTCTATGATCTCTTGTTCTCTCTCTTCTTCAGAATTCCATTTTATATGACTTTGTTCTCCAGGTAGGGTGTTACTCAGAAACTACGTAGCCTGTCCTCTACTTTCTCCAAGGAGCATGTTACATCAAAAAATGATTCTCTAGATGTTTGGGTACACAAACCTTAGATTCAGAAATTCTTGAACTTGCTTTCCTACAAGATATCTCTCAAAGCTAGTGCTAGCCCAAGAAGTTTCCTTTCTCTGCTAGAAGGCTATACTCTGGGACTGCATTGCCTAGAGAATTCAATAACTCCACTCTTCTACAAAGGATGTTGGGGTTAAAGAATAATAACCTTAAACTCCCCTCTCTTAGCCAATCTGGACCTGAAGTCAGGAGGACCTGAGTTCAAATCCAGCCTCAGATACTACCTTGTGACCCTGAGTAAGTCACAGCCTGTATATTTCAGCTTTCTCAATGGTAAAATGGGATGATAATAATAGCACCTACATCACAGGGTTGATGAGGATCAAATAAGATACTATTTTTAAAGAGCTTAGCACAGTACCTGGCACATAGTAGACATTTAATAAATGTTTCTTTCCTTCCTATTACCCATGTGTTTCTTCAGTCATAGGTTGCCATTACTGCTCCTACTGGGAGAAGGGGAAGAGGGGGAGAAAGATATATTGGACTACCACATCCTCATCTTTTCTAGATTCTAGGAGAAATAAGAAGGGAAAGGGTGAAAGGCAAGTTTCCAACATCCCATGGACTAGAATTCTATAAGGGAAATCATTCCAGGAGAAATGGAAAATGTTCAGTAATGACATTTTAAAGATAATATAAAATATATATTTATATTTTATTTAATATATATATTATAAATATATAAAAATAATAAACATAAACAATTCTGCTTAGAAAGGAAAAAGAAAGTTGTCTAAAGAAACTAGTTTGGATTAAGAGAAAACTCACTTAGATGTGTAAGTCACATATACAGAAAACAGAAGTAAGGGTAAGTAAGAAGATGAAAGAAAAAAATGTGAAATGATCTTACTGTATGTCAGGAGTGTTGAAGCTCAGAATAAGGAATAATATGAACAATAACTAGGATGGGATTTCTTTTAGATACATTAGGGGAAAGAAAAGGTTCAAATAAAGGATAGGGCCACTGCTTAGAGTGGATGGGAAGATTATAATAGACAAGGGAAAGAAGGGAGAACTACTGAACTCCAAATTTTTTTCTGCTTTCTCTCCCAAGAAAAATAAACTCTGGACTGGAAACAACAAAAATGGCAAATAGGTTTTTGAAATCCAAGATAAGTAGGGAAACAATGAGGGAACCTAGAGCTATTTGGGAAGAGTTCAAGTGCCCATGTCCTGAGACATGGATTCCAAGGAGACTCTGAAGGAAATCCATGAATCATTCATGAACAAGAGGGCCTTGTGATGTGTGTACACTGACACCAGGTTGAATAAACCCTTTTGTTAACTGTTAGATGATTTCCAAATATCTCATTCAAATTCTGAACCCACAGCACTAGACAAGTCTGAGTAAGGCTTAGCCTGCAATGACAGGTGCCATTATATTTATTCTCTTTATATTGCTTCTGCATATACTTATTTGTTGCCTCTCCCATTCAAATGAGTCAAACGATTAAGGAATTTTCTATGCTATATTTGTGTACATTTGTTCAGAAAACAAAAGGAGGCTGAAGAGTCAGCAAATAAACTATATATGTTGGTCATCACTTCCAAAAACTTGCGGAAAGTCAATGTGGTTGAAAACTAAATTGAACTTTATTAGATCAATAAAAAACTATGGCTCACCTGTTTTGATAATGTTTGCAAGTTTTGAAATGTGACTCTTATTCTTTGTGTCTCTCACTGTATAAAAAGGAGCTATGAAGTAGGCTCTGGGTGTTAAAGGTAAAAATCTCATCAAACTCTAAAATGATTTTTTTTTAAAGACTGTGGAGAGACCTCTAGGTCATGTAAGCAACAAGATAGTGGACTAGACATTTTTTCTGATCCCCATGACCTCTTAGTTATCTCCAAAACAGAAATTATGTGCCAAAGATTAAGCAACTTCAATCTCCATGGTGTAAGACAACCAAAATCCAGACGCTTTTAAAAAAAAGCCCCAAACACAAGAATTGACACTAACTGACCATGAGCTCACTCAGCACCCCTTGCTTACTTCCACACTATTGATAGGAAAGCTACACTAGCAGACCCAAGGAAACAACACAGGTTTACATCAAAACCTGCCCCTACACCTCGGTCTCTCTTCCGTTTTTCCAGTGCCATGGAGAACCTAGATCTAGGCTGTGGAAGTTTTCTTAGACCTCAACAGTCAGCTTGCCACAAATTTCCAAGAGGAGCAAAAGTCTGCCAGGGGCTGCAATCTAGAAGTACCAGCACTGCAAAGCTCCACACTGCTCATATCAGGTAAAAACAGGTTCTGAACTGCTGGTGCTAGGCAAGAGAACTAAGGAACAGAGAAAGTGAGACAGGTCACCAGGACAGGATACTGCGTGGGAATGGGTTTGTATAATACCATATCAAGCCTGAAGGAAAAAGCACAGCACCCAGTTGGGATCAATTCTGACTACCAAAAAGCAATTGGAACAGAGACCTAGGTTGTCAAACTATAAACTACTCAGCATGGGAGAGGCTGAGACACTTTGAGATCTAGTCCCAAGGCAAACCACAATCAGAGGGGAAGGAGTCAGGAAGTGACTAACAAAGAAAATAAGTGGGGAAATACTGAAAGTACCAAAGATTTCAGGAAGAAGAAAACTCAGACATTGAAAAGAAATAAGTAAACCGACAGGAAAAACATTAACAATAGAAGAAAACATGACCTCCAGAGTTAGCAAACAAGTTCATGCTTCTATGTATAAATACTACAAAATAAAGGAAAATGATTTAACACTTAATGAGATAGAGGACTGTGTGGCATTTGAGAAGAACATGGAACATAACACATTATTGCTGAGTGGTTTAAAAGAGAAATGAAAATTGTGAGAGCAGAATTTTGTTTTGCACAGAAAAAATAATGAGCAGAATAGAAAAAACTTGAATCTCTGTAATGGCAAGCCTCACTAAAGAAACGAAAAGGAAAACAATAGATTAGGGGCGCAAATAAAGAGAGGTGAAGGACAACTTAGAAGAAGAAAAGCAAACAACAACAACATAACAGAAAATATGCTCATTGTGCAAGCAAAATATATTGATCTCAAGACAGGATATATAGAGACAACCTCAGGATCATAAGTCTTCCAGAAGAATATGACAAGACAAAAACTCTTAACAGTATAATGAAGGAAATACTAGAATAGAACTTCCCAGACTTTAAAACATATAAAATGAAATTCCCCCCAAAATATTCACAGATAGCCTCCAGAAGGAGAAAAAAAAAATCCAAGGCTGCAAACTTCAAGACATACAGAGTTAAACTGAAAATTTCAATTTGGAAACAAGTTCTGCAAGCCACCAGGAAAAAAAGACTTTCAAATACAAAGGAAAGAGCATTCAAATCATGCACAACTATTCTTCACCCACTAGAAAAAAAAAAGAGGAATGGAATAATGTTTTCCAAAAAGCAACGGAGCTCAGCATGCAGCCCAGGTGTACTAATCTGCAAATCTGAGCTCAATTACACAGAACAAAAGAAGAACTTAAAAAACTTTTTAAAAAGAAAATCAGAACTGAAGAGATTATTTGGTTCTCAAACACCCCAAATAATAGAAATGGCATGAAGAGTGAATTAAATGCAGCAGGTACAGACAACAGCAGCAACAGTGACAACAGAAAGATAAATATTTCTAAATGTACACAGGGAGACAGAGGGATGTACAAAATGGTGAAGCTGGAAATCTCGTAGGAGAAACAGTTAAGAGGTAGACAGGAGAATAATGGACAGACCCTGGTGGACACCCTGCATTCAGGTGCATCAGTGCTTCTTTTGTGGGCCGACATTACAACATGGCAGGGCACATATAAAGGGAGAAAGGGATCAAGGGTATAGAGAGGAGTATATAATGCACCAAGGTCAAATGACTGGGTAGCAATGAGAAGGTGATCTCTGTGGTTTCAGAAAGAAAAGATCCTACAGAAGAGTGAGTGAGGAGAAGGATGGAAAGACTAAAAAGCAAGGAGGCCTTACTTTGAAGGCAGAAGGGGTTCCACTGATGAATGCTCCTATGGGAAAAGAGAGATGGTCAGTGAAAGGAAATGAGGACTTTTCTCTGCATGAGGTCTGGGGGATTTGATGCTTGAAAAGTCTGCTTGTTCTAGAAAGGAGGTAGTTGGAACCGCTGAGAGCAGCTGGCACCTGGAGGAGTAAGTGAGCATGGACACAAGGAGAAGATTTTCAGGCAAATAAAGAGGGAAGGGCAAGAAGAAAGATTTCAGATCTTGGATCTGATCTAGGGAAAGGCCCTACCATGAGACAATGTCCTCTCTGACATTGTTTGGGAATTGTTCTGGGAATGAGGCACAAAAGAAATAGGGAATCCATGGGGCAAACTCTACAAAGTAGGTGTAGAAACCCCCTAAAGAGGAGAGCTTAGAGTGGTTATCGTGCATGCTTTGATTGCATAAAGAATATAGAGAAAAGAGACAATTATCATTTTAGAAGTCATGCATAAGACAATGGGAATCTAGAGTAACAACAAGAGAAGATGGATAATGAAAAAAGTGAGAGAAATCTAAAAATAAATTTTAAAAACTAACAAATAAACTGAGCTAAAGAAGAGTAAAGGAAGTGGGAAATCTACTTTACTGAAGGAAAGAAGGAAGGGGAAGAAATGTATAACCAGATAAAAGCAGGAGAGAAAACAGAACTGATAAACAAAACCCTAAATGAAGAGGAATAAAAATGGCATCAGAGCTTGGGTAAGAGATGTACTCTTAAGCAAACAAGAAATAGAGGCAATTACAAAAGCTAAGATAGATAATTTTGACTGCATGAAAATGAAAAGCTTCTGCACAGACACAATTAATGTATCTAGAATAAGAAGAAAAGTATTCAAATGGGAAAACATTCTTGTATCAAATTTTTCTGTTAAGAATTTGGTATCCAAGACATAGCAACAATTTAGACAGATACACACCTAGATAGATAACTAATGGCCATCCCCCAATATATAAGTGCTCAAAGGATATAAACAAACATTTCTCAAAAGAATTGCAAAGTATTCACAACCACATGAAAGAATGCCCTAAATCAGTAACCCTAAGAGAAGTACAAATATAAACAACTCCAAGGTTTCACTTCATACCTGCAAATTGGCAGAAACGACAAGTCAGTGTTTGATGGTTTATGGAATGAAAGAGTATATTAATACATTGTTGGGAGAGCTGTGAAATGGTACAATTGTTTTGGAAAAAAATTTGGAATTAAGCAAATAAAGTGACCCTTTAAGCAAGAAACTGCACTTATACCCAAAGGACGCCATCAATAAGAAAATCCCCATATATACGAAAGCATCTCACTGTACTGGCTGACATAGTCCACCTGGATTCTAGAAAGGCATCTGATGTGTTTTAACATTACCATTATTTTCCCATAACTTCCCTCAAGAGAATGAATCCTCCCTTGTGGCAAAGTACAGTTATGCAAAACAAACTAACACACGGTCCAATGTCCGATAAAACACGCTTCATTTTGTAAATAGTCTACTACCTCTCTGAATGATGGGAGGCTTTTTTATCGGCAGTTCTTTCAAGTGCACATTAGCAATTGCGTTGAATCAAGTTCTGTCTTACAACCTTACTTTTCTTTCCATTACTGTGGTTATCATGTAATCTATTCTTCTGCTTTTTGCCTACTTTTCCTTGGTCTGGTTCACACCTTAAATATTCTCCTATACAAAACAGAAATGTGAGCTGGATGATAGTACGTCAACTTGGAATAAGATGCATAGTCAAGCGGCCTAAGGGTCTGTCTTTCGCCTTTTGCTATCTAACATTTTTTGTGGACGACTTAAAGGTAGAGATGGCACACTTATCAGATTTATAGATGATACAATTAGAAGACCTCAGGCTGAAACACTGGGACAAGTATCACAAGTTAACATTTAATAAAGTAAATGTGAAGTTTTATGTTTGAATTCAGAGAATCCATTTCACAACTACAAGATGGAGAAGCTGTTCCGTTCATCTGAAAAAGACAAGTGTTTTTTAATGGTGTAATTAACTCAGTATGAGTCAGTGGCGGACGCGGCTTTAAGGCGGACTTAAGGACGGCACAAAGGGCACACCGTCCCTCATTCCAGAATTCAGGGGGCATCGACGCGCAGCAAATACCCTGAGGTAAAGCCCCTAAGCCGATAAAAGGCATCCGTGCTAAGGACTGGCCGGGACTCGGTGGGCAGCTCCAGCTTTCTCCCACCTGTCTTAAAGGCTGCTCCAAGGCAGTGACTGATGACTTCTGCCGGACACCGGGGCACGGGGCAGGAGCAATGGTGGAGGCCGCAAAGACTACGCGCGATGTCAGGAAAAGCTCCCCAGTAATCGGGGCGCTGCCCGAGTGAAGGGGCTCTCTATTACGGGAGGTCTTCGAACAAGGGCTGAGGGCCACGTGTCGCAGAGGGAATTCTTGTTCAGGGTCGGGTAGGGCCAACGGACTCCGGCATCCCGGCCGCCTCTGACGTTCGGTGCCTGCGCGGGAGGAGACCGCCGAGGCGGACTCGGGGAGAGGGAGGAATTTGTGTTTGAGGGGCGGAGCCACTAGCCTACATGCCACGCATGCGCCTAGGCTTGGCCACGGAGAGAGGCGGAGGCGGGATCCAATCCCGGAAGTGAGCGGCCGTGGGCGGGTCCCCTGATTTTCCCTTTCCGGCAGGTCCCCATGGAGGCGCTGGGGAAGCTGAAGCAGTTCGATGCCTATCCAAAGACCCTGGAAGACTTCCGGGTCAAGACATGCGGCGGGGCCACAGGTAGGGAAAGGGGGTAGGGGTCGGGGCGGGGGATGGGTGTCCCTCACGAGCCCCTCCCCTTTGCCCCCTTGCCCCCGCCCCGACATCAGGCCCTGCGCTGGCCTGGGTTGGTTATGAAAGACGAGCCAAGTACGGAGGGAAAGGGGCTTGCTGATCTTTGACCCCTGCTGCCCGTAGTGACCATCATCAGCGGTCTCCTAATGCTCCTGCTCTTCCTGTCCGAACTGCAGTATTACCTTACGGCCGAGGTGAGTTTCCGGGGCCGCCGCTAGGGGTGCTCTGGGGGGCGGGGAGAAGAAACGTCATCAGGGAGCGCCGAGTGTGGTAGTGAAGTGAGGGCCCCCAGGGGGCGCTGTGGGGCAACAAGAGGGGAGGTCCTGGCTCCCTGGGGGAAGGGAAAGGGGAGATTCAGTGCCATGAATTGGGCCCCCGGGGGCTCTTTGGGACGAGAGGAGGGCGATGCCCTGAGAGGAACTGGAGCCCCTAGTGGGTCCGTGGGGTGATGTCCAAGAGCCAGCAGAGGAGCAGAGGGGAGGGGTACGAAATGCAGAAGCCGTGGAGCCCCCCAGGGGCTACTGTGGGACCCGCGGGGGGGCGAGGGCCCCAGGGGCCTCTGGATGAAGGCGGGGGGCGGGACACTGGGGGGCTCTGTGGTGAAGGGGAAGGCTTCCTAGGGGAAGGAGTAGGCTACCGAGAGGAGGGATTGAGGGGCTTGGGTAGGAAGTGTACCATGGAGGGAGAGGGTCATTGTCAGAAGGAAGGGAGCGCCGAGTGCAGTGAGGACCACGGGGCTGAGAGCTCTGGGCAGGAAGAGGGCACTGGGCTGGTGGGGGCTGTGCTGGCGCTGTGCCAGGGCATGCGGGGGGGGTGCCCAGGGGGGGAGTGCCCGGGGGGAAGTGGGGGGGCGTTACTGGGGAAGCGCCGTAGCATCGGGTCGGGGAGGTCCTGGCTGAGTGCCTGAGAAGTGGGAGGAGACCAAGGAGTTTGTAAATACTGTGACTGTTGTTGGGACTGAGGAATTCTTTGTGCAGAGGGGTTTGATGTGGGAAGCTGTGCAGCTCTGGGGTGGAGGGAGGCTAGGAGAGGACTGAGGGGGGCCGCCCTGGAACTGGCAACCTCTTCACCCGTAGGTTCATCCTGAACTCTACGTTGACAAGTCCCGGGGTGACAAACTGAAGATCAACATTGATATTTTCTTCCCCCATATGCCTTGTGCCTGTAAGTGCTTGATGACTCCAACTTCTCTTGCACTTCCAACCCCACCCTAACCACCCTAGTAAAAGTGAAATTGGGGGCTTTTTTCCCCTCCAACTCCCATACTGTTGGAGATATTGGGGTGTTTTCTTTGCATGCTGAGAAAAATTATTTGGGGGAAAAGAAAAGGAAGATGAGGATACAGCATCAGTGCCCTACCATCTCCCTCTCTTTCTCCAAAAGTAGGCCCAACCACTGGGGGTGTAGGGACTAGTCTTAGATCCAAACATCCTGGTTCTAGATCTGAGTATTGATGCCATGGATGTGGCTGGGGAACAGCAGTTGGATGTGGAACACAACCTATACAAACAGCGTCTGGACAAGGAGGGCCACCCTGTAACCACAGAAGCTGAGCGTCATGGTAACCAGGAGAGATGGGCCCACTCAACCCCTGGGAACCCCTTTTCAGGCTAGGGCCCTCTCTTTGGAGAGGGTGTGGAATTACAAAGTCAGATTCTAGAGTTGAAGGCGGGTATTCATGAGACCACATGGTTTAATCCCTTGCCTCTATGAATAAGGCACCCGAGGCCCAGAGAAATTAAATGACTTAGGGCCCAAGGTCACAAAACTAGTTAGTAATACAAATGGAACTAGAACCCCTGTTCCGCCTCCTTCTGCAGTGTTCTTTCCACTATCCCACACTACCCTGTTGCCTCCCAGCACGGCTCTGATCTCCATAACTCTTCTAGTCCTTATCTCTCATTTTCTACCATGTCATTTGAGATCTGACTGCCTGTTGCCTCTCTGGGCTTCCTATGATGGGGACTAAAGCTCTTGAAATATCTACTGCCCTTTCTGCTGCTTCCCCAGCCCCTTAGAAGGTTCCTGTCATTGATTCCCTGCCCTGTCCGTGCTTCTATCAAATGCCTGCTTTGTGGTAGCTGAGTCTATCTTGTCTGTCACCTGGGCCTACCTGTGCTGCTGGCTAATGTCTTGGGCTCTGCTTACCTTCAGAGCTGGGGAAGGAGGAGGAAAAGGTGTTTGACCCCAGCTCCTTGGATCCTGAGCGCTGTGAAAGCTGCTATGGTGCCGAGTCTGAGGATAGCAAGTGAGTGTCACCCACACAGGTGAGCTTGGGCCAGGATGTGGCTGCATTTCTGTGAGCCTGGAGATGGGGCCACTCTCTTCTGTGCCCTACGCTGAGCTGGGCTCTGCCTTCCCCATCCCTCCCTCCTAGATGTTGTAACACATGTGAAGATGTGCGGGAAGCCTACCGACGGAGGGGTTGGGCCTTCAAGAACCCAGACACCATTGAGCAGTGCCGTCGTGAAGGCTTCAGTCAAAAGATGCAAGAACAGAAGAATGAAGGCTGTCAGGTGTACGGCTTCCTAGAAGTTAACAAGGTCAGGACCAGGCCCTGTCACAGAGCCAAAAAGAAAGAGGAGACAGCTCTGGGATGAGGTTTGATTAAACCTCCTGAGGTGTGGAAAATTTCCACCTGGGAAGACTAGACATGGTGCCCTCAAAAGGGGACAGGCCTTCTGCCTGGAGCTGCTTAACACACCTACTGTGTGATCGGAAAAGACTTAATAAGACTTAGTTTCTGCCTTTAGGGATCCCACAGTCTAGGCTGTAGGATTAAGCAGGGACAGTTAGAGTGCCATAGGAGGGAAGGTTTCATGGAGAAGGAGATATTTGAGTGGGCTTGAGGAATAATGGAGATATAAGAGGAAAGAGATGCATTCAGGGAAAAAGAAAAGTATGAGTAATTCATGGAGGCAGGAAATTAAGTGATGTGTTTGGGTACTTGTGGGTAGTTCATTTGGCTAGAGTGCAGGTTGTATAAAAGAAGAGGGTATTGAGAAATGTCTGAAAAGATAATTTGGTACCTCACTGAAAGGCCTTGAATGCTAGTTTGCAGAGTTTGAACTTGATTTGTTAGATGCAATTCAATTTGACTATTATTTATTATTTAGAGATTAGTCCAGTTTTAAACCAGAGTGTAAAATATGTGGAAGAGGATCGTCTAATCACGTTATCCCTGTTCAGTGACATCCTATGACTCACTGTCACCCACTAAGTAAAGTTCATATTCCTTTTCTTAGCTTTCAAGATCTATATGATTTGCTGCTACCCTCCCCCTCCCCATATTCTACACCAGGCCTGTACAACATGGACCTTCGAGATTTCGGGTGACCAGCGAAAAATGTAGGGTTGCCACTGCCCACTCCCCTTTTTGTTATGTGACCTGCAGCAACCGTTAGTCTGTATCTAGTCTAACCTATCTGTGGCCCCAAGAAGTTTTGCCTATTTTACTTTTGGCCCCTCCCTACTGCCAAATTGTGCAAATCTGCTCTATGCTCTGACCAAACTAGACTATTACAGGTGTAGATGTGAGTGAAACTTTGGAAATACTGTTCCTTAGAATTAGTGATGAGATGTGGGACAGGGAGGAGGAGTCAGAGATGACCCAGATGACAGGGAAGATGATGGCACCATTGACCGACATGGGGAAGAACAATAGTTCCGAAGGAATAGAACCAGGGAATATTTCTTGTAGGTGGCCGGGAACTTTCACTTTGCACCTGGGAAGAGTTTTCAGCAGTCACATGTGCACGGTGAGTGAAGACTTTTATCAGAACATACAGTCAGGGATTTGTTGTAAGAGGCTCTCTCTCCACTCCTAATCTCCCCCCTGCAACAATCCCACCTTCCCCCCATACGTGTACACATACTTCATAAACATAAACAGCTTTACTGCTTTGCTTCTGTTGTTTCTGTATCTTTCTCCGATACTGTCCCTCGACTCTGCTACACTAGGGGAAAAATCCTTTGGAAGTGACTTAGCCTTAGAATTGTGATACCTGAAAGCACCTGGGGGTAGGGCAAAGGACTATTTGCAGTTAATGTCAATCTGTAGCTAGCTACCCTTGTCTCTGCAGGTGTCTATTCTCCAGGGGTCCCAGCAAATGTATGAGGAGGGAGCTTAATTTAAGTTCCCCATGCTTAATGTCCCAAAGATTTGGCACCAGACTTAAGTTGGAGGCAGTCTCATGGATATCTCCTTGTTAATCAGCACCCAGGAAGGAGGACAGTGTTCAGAGTTAGGATATCTTTAGGGAAACAAAACAAAATGGGGATGTGGAGTTGGGCTTATCCTAAAATCAGAGTTTATCTTATTTAGGGAATGACATAGTACATCTCAGTGAAGTAAATTTCCCTACTGGAAGATGGGGTTGAGGCTTCTATACCTGGAATGGGAAGCCTGGGATCTGAAAGGGCATGGGAGCTGGTTAAGCTGGTGCCTAGTCCATGCCCTGTCCCCTCACAAGTCTGAGAGCCTGATTGAGGGTGTCTAAAGTCCTTTCTAGGCTGCTTATCACTACCTCTGCCCAACTGTAGGACCTGTACTGGGGCTCAAACTGAGCACCCAGGAACCTTAATGGCCAATGTTCTCACACATACAAGCCACACCTGTTTCTCAGACTGTCATTATAAAACTCCAGATCTCACTCTTCTCTTCTTTCCCTTTTCCCCTCCATGCTGCAGTCCATGCTGTGGAGAGTAAGTGGCCAAACTCTTAACCTTCCTCCCTCCCTACCAGGGTGAGAGCATACTTGCCTTAAGCATGTCCTTTTGTCAGGAATTGGGTATTGGAGGGTGACTGTACCTTTTCCTGGCAAAAGTTAGGATATGGAGCTGAGTCTTTGGCAGTTGACAATAGTGTGTATGATTAAGGCAAAGATCTTTATTTACAACATCAGAGACTGAGGCCAGAAGAATTATGAAAGGACCTAGACCTGGCAGCAGATAAGTTCATCTGGAGGGTTCTGAGAGCAACGGAATAGACTGGAGGGTATCTTCAGGCCCCTTCTAACCCTTTGATCCCATAAATGGTCATTTGATTGAATAATGAAAGGTCCAAACCTATGAACTTGTGTTCCTGCAAAGGAAGTTAGAATGTGAAAGCCTTTTCTCAGTAACTTTGCCTTCCCCTTTAGAAGGGCACCCTCACCCTAGCTGAAGTGACCCTAGGAAATGGGGTTTACCCATTGTCTACCCTCTTCTCCATCCCCACTGTGTTCTCCAGGTCAGTCACCCTTCTTGGGAGCTCTAGGAGCCACACAGTGAGGCTGAAGAAAGGGGCTTAAGAAATCATGGATTAGGCAATGAAATGGCTGCCAGAAAGGATGGGAAGGCCATTCTCCTAGGGGAGAGGGTCACAAAGAAGCCCCTGAGGATACCAGGTTCTAGCTTAACCATGCCCAACTTACCTGTTCTCTTTTTTATTCTAGTTCACGACCTGCAGAGCTTTGGACTAGACAATGTAGGTACTAAACTTAGGTGGTAAGCACCTTCCCAGAGACTGAGGAGGGCTCTGGGCTTTGAGAATCATTAGAGATTGGCTCCCCTGGGAAGGGGGAAGAAGAATCCCCACCCTCTCACCCCCCTCCTCCTTGTTGCTGATCCTTATGAATCCTTGATCCCTGACTTCATTGGAATAAATGGAATCAATCAGCTTTCACCAGCCCTCCCCAGCAGGGTGGGGTAGTGGGGAGGTTGACCACTGATGGGTTTGAGGCCATTGTAACTTCCTCCGTGATGCCCTTGGTCTCCTCTAATTCGGGACCACCCCCTTTGTATGACCAGAACATTATGTTGGTATCTCCAGATCAACATGACTCACTACATACGACATCTGTCATTTGGGGAAGATTATCCAGGAATTGTGAACCCTCTGGATAATACCAACATCACTGCTCCCCAAGGTACTGAGGAGGGCTGGCTTGGGGGTTCCACTCTAGGTCTCCTTTTGGGGAGGGGTAGTGGCTAGAGATGTTCATATGGAGACAGCCAGCAGGCTGCCCTTGAGCTTACTACTCCATTCTTCTCCCAGCCTCCATGATGTTCCAGTATTTTGTGAAGGTAGTTCCCACAGTATACATGAAAGTGAATGGGGAGGTAAGTCAAAGTCCCTCATCCCCCAGCTCTACAGCCCCTACCCTGCCCTGGGCTCCATTTGCTCATTTCAAGGCATCTCTTGGACCATTAGACTGAGCTCCTTGACAGCAGGGACTAGGTTTTTTTTTCCCCTTTCTTTGCATTCTCAACACTTAGCAGGTAGTAGACTTTTAATAAATGCTAGTTGACTGACTGATATCTCAGCTGAGCTGGACATATCCCTGGCAGCTCTGTTCCTTGCCACTGCTCCTTTCCTCCCTCTCTAACCCCAGGTGCTGAGGACAAATCAGTTCTCTGTGACAAGACATGAGAAAGTTGCTAATGGGCTGATAGGGGACCAAGGGCTTCCTGGAGTCTTTGTACTGTATGAGCTCTCACCCATGATGGTCAAACTGACAGAGAAGCACAGGTGAGGAGGGGGAGGGAGGGGCCATGGGCCAGACTTGGTACTCTCTCCAAATCCTTTTAACAACCCCGCCTTGTTACTCCCCCATCCAGGTCTTTCACCCACTTCCTTACTGGTGTCTGTGCCATCATTGGAGGCATGTTCACAGGTGAGTCTGGCCTTCTGTAGATAACAACAGCTCCTCCTGGTCCAGACTTGAGATATTTGTCCCTAGACTCGAGTAGTGAGGAGGGGAGTAGTGGAGGAGGGAGAATTGGAACTTGGCCCTTGAATCTTCACAATTGTGGGAATGATGAGGGTAATTTGGATCAGACAGCCACCTACTAATGGGCCTGACCTTTTCCCCAGTTGCTGGACTCATCGACTCCCTGATCTACCACTCTGCTCGAGCCATCCAGAAGAAAATCGAATTAGGGAAGGCAACATAGTCACCATTGCTGCATGACCCCAGCCCTGTCTTACTCAGGGCCTCTGTCTCCCAGTGTATGACTTCCCAGTGGTGGCCCAGGCTCTACCCCTTGTGAATGCTGTCCTCAGACTATAAGACTTGTTCTATCCTCCTACCCCTGCCCCACTCCCCCAAGAGTTGGTAAAATTGTGTGTTGTGATGGTATTGAGGTCTAAGTGTGTCTCCCCCCCATAATCTTCTGCTCCTTAGTCTCAAAGGAGGTTCTCTACTGGTCTTTTCTTCTGTATTCCCACATCACCCAGCTCTTTTTTATACTGGAATCACCTGCCAGAGATCAGAGCAACGTGAACCCCTTCCCCGAGATGCTGGTCTCCCATATTTCACCTTTCCCTGCCTCTGTCCAGCTCTTTCCAGGCTGAGGGAGGAACTGAACTTGGAAGAGTAGCTGAGACAAGGTGCCCATATGGGGCATTAGCGAGGAGTAGGATCCTTTCACCCTTCTTCACAACCTGGATTAGGGGGATTGAAGGGGATACCCCTCACCCCAGGAAATGTCTACCCTAACTCTTCCATTGGGATGTTCATGGGATGGGAAGCACAAGAAAAAAGGAAGCAGCCGCAGGAAGCCAAGGAAGTAAAAAACTCCAGGCTTCTGACTTGGGGTTCAAACCCCTTTCCCCTCTTGTGTTCTGCCTGAGACTGGGATGGAAGCTGAGAACGGGGAATGAAGGGAAAATTAGCAATTTCCCATGGCGCTCTTGAATGAGAGGAAGGATTGGGACTTGCGGCTATCCTTAATGTCAGTTGGGTTCCATCTGTGCCTTAGTCACAGTGCAGACATTGTCACCTCAACTTAGCCCTTCACTGACTTGTCTAGGATTTCCATTCACCTGCATATAGCCCACTTCCTAGCAGAGCTGGGAAATCAAACTTTCCCAGAGAAAAGTATGAAACAGACAAAAGCAAGACTTGCCAAGGTTGCTGCTCTGTAGACACCTGAAGTAATGTGTCTATTCCTAGCATGGAGTGAATGAGGAAGAAGGGGATTGATGAAGCAAGATGGGACAACTTTCTAGACCTTATTGGGTCTACAGTTTCCTTAAAGATAAGGACTTACCTTCCATCTTGTTTGGTTGAAAATTAATTTCCCAAATATGAGGCGCCAAATTGTATTTCAAAACAAAATAGAAATAATTTTTTAAAATTTTTCTGTCTTGTGAATTATTTTTTCTCCTATTTCTCTTCCTTTTGTGTAGCTAAAAAAGAATTTCCTGTAAAAACAGGCAATCTCTTTTAGTTACCTGGAATGAGGGCGGATACTGGTAGGTGAGGTGCCAGATGTATCTTCCCACCCTCCCAACACACTTCAGGGACTTCTTGGATACATGTGTAACCTGGAGCATCCCTCCCCCAAATCCTTTTTGGGCCCAAGACCAGAAGGATTCGTTTTAGTTCCCAGAGCCTGTGTTCTCACTATGTTAGGTATCTAATCTGTACTTTAGCTGTGACCTCCCTCCTTTGGTGCAGAAGAACCAAATTTCCACAAGCTAAATTCCACATATATCTATTTTCCCAGTCAGACCAGGAACAATGGTGTGGGTTTTGTCTGCCTGTGGAGATGGTCTAGGGGCTTCTCTGGCAGCTCTCTAGAATTCAGCCTACTGCAAAGTCCTCCAGCACAACACCCTGAAGGGAAGTGAAAGGGGACCTCCCAGTGGGAGGCTACATCTGAGACATGGGGTTGTGAGTCACCTGTCACAGCCTCTCTCCTCCCTCAAGCTTGTCCCAGGTGCACTGGACTTTGTTAACTAAGGGAAAGTAAGACAAGACAGAATCTGAAGGACAGACATGACCCATTCTGAGGGCCTAGAATCCCTAGTTTGGCAGCTGAAAGACTGGTCTAGCTAACATGACTTCACAAGATTCTGCCTTAGCCCTCCTTTGGCATACTCACTAGGACTTTTTGGAGGGACTTGGGAGCATCCTCTTGGTTCTCTGAGATCCTTTTCTCTCTAAAGCTGAGCCCACAAACGCCTCATTTGATGACTGATTGTAATTAAAACTATTTGCAGAAACACTCATTTTCTATGCAAGTACACAGCCCCAAAATTGAAAGTGCTTTCTACAATCCATGAGATTTAACTGGTAAGTTTTATTCTATAACTGTTAGATTTTGTCCTTGTGAGGCCTCAGCCAGCATAGTTTTTTGCTCGGGTTTGAAGGACATGACTGGGGATCAGTGGAGGGGGCGGAAGATGACCTTGCTAATCTCACCAGGAATGGTGTAGAAGACGAGGAGGAGAAAGATGGTGAGAAGGGCCAGCAGCAGCAGCAGCACGAGGATGTGCCAGTAGCGGCGCCATATGAAGAAGATAAAAGTTTTCAGCGGATTCACAAACCAGTTGAAGGAGGTTTTAGGGCGGCTGGGGAGAGAGGACAGCAGTGTGAGCGGAGGCCTTGCTCCACCTCCACGTTGTCCCCAGTGTCATTTTTTCTAGCGTTTCCACCAAACAGCAGAACCCAAACTTCCCAGCCCAACCATACTCACTTGGGCTTCTCTAGGGCCTCGGGCTCCTTCCTCCCCTTTCCCACAGGATGTTTCTCAGCTTCCTCCACAGTCAACAGTTCAAACTCTGCCTCTACCTTCCCCTAGGTGGCATAGGGTGGAAAGAGGGTGGATGAGCTGCAGGGACCACTTCCTATTCCCCCATCTTCTGCCCCTCACCCCTAGCCATCACTATCCACACACCGTCAGGATGTAGACATTTCCACTGGAGTCGGCGAATTCCACATCCTCTGGTTTGGCCTTTCTCCTCTTCTTCCTCTTCTTGCCTCTGCTCTCAGCCTCATGCATCTCACGTTCTAGGTCCTCAGCCTCACGTAGCTTCACAAATGGCCACCATCCACGCATACGCCGCGAACGGAAGAGACTGCAGCGGGGGCTGGCCCTGTCGTGGGCCTGGCGAATGGTGCATAGCTTTGACTCTCGTGCACCCCGCACCATGTTTGGCAGTTGTAGCTCCAGGGAGCCTGGGGATGGCATCAGAGCTTGGGTCAGTGAGGACTCAGAGATCACAATCAGCTCGAAAGTTGGCAGGATCAAGGTCAAAGCTAACTGGTGGTTGTTCAGTAACGTCTGACTGAGACCCCCAAGGACCTTACTCTTGATGAGGTTGTCTTGGTAATAGAGCTAACTGGATATAAGGTTGGATCCAAGGCAAGAAGAATTGGGGGTCACAGGATCAAGGGTTGGGGATGTGAGAGCTAGGGGAGACAAAGGGTCAGAAATCAAGGCTGATACCCAGAAAGTCGTTGGCAGAGATCCGGTCGTAATCCCACACCTGCAGGACCAGCACTGCGGGCTGTCGGAACTCGGCCTCCTCCAGGGCAAAGGGGCTAGGTTTTCTTTTGATGCTCACCTCCTGCTCGGTGGGCAGGTAGTCAAAGCGGAACACGAACCGCCAATTAAAGTTCCCTTCCCCCGTCAGCGAGTTAAAGTGGACGTCTGTCTCCTGTTTGTCAGATTCCAAACCTTTCACCCAGCTGGGGGATAGGGAATGTGGGGCGGGGAAGGACATGAGGAGATAACGTTTTCAGAAGTCCCAGCCAGCTCCTCAGGCTCAGGGCATCAAACCACTCTCTGAGCCCTGCATGATTTCCCCAGCCTACTGTGACCCTGGGCTCTGGCTTCCCCCACCCTTAGCCTACACTGCCTTGGCGTCCCCTACCTTTTCACATAGATATCACTGGACATTTCCCCAGTGAGGGGATTCACATCATCCAGAACCACATCCTCAGTATTCCAGATGATAACTCGGAGCTCGTAGCTGTGTGTGAAGGAAGCATCCCTTTCATGAGATTAAAGGGTCAGCCTTAATTCCACAGAAGCCTCGCTGGTGCTCTGCCCTCCACCCTCCACCCCTCCACCCCTCCGCCTCATACCTCCTATCCAACAGACCTAGCTCCCAAAAGCCTCTGCATTGTTTCCAAGTGAACCTAATCTAGGCCCAGGGATTTCCGGGTGCCTGGGCCTTCTGCTGTATGGGGAATTGTAAAAGCCACATTCGTCAAAATCTGCCCTGGTCTTGTCCCCAGCTTCCTCCACCTTATTACTCTCAATAAAAATGAGAGTTTGGGGCTTAGGGAGTCATCTAAGAGTCAACTAATGCCACCTGCCCAGAGGCATTACCATAGTTACAGGTCCATAGCTACATCATTTCTCCTTCATTCTCTCTATCTGTTTTCCCATCTATCTATCTCTAAGACCTTCATAAGGTCAGGGGTCTCATCTCTAACTTTTGTATTCCCTCTAATGCCTTATTAAATGATGAGTTTGTTAAATTCTTTCTCTCCTTATATGTGTGTATCTCTGTTTCTGTTGCTGTTTTTGTTAGGGATAATTGGATCATAGAGCTGGAGGAGACCACCAAATCCAACTCCCTTTTTTCCAGATGGGAATAATGAGGCAAACAGAGGTTCAATGCCTTTGTCCAGACATACTTTGTCTACGGGTAGTGTGTAACAGGAAAGACTCAAATCTGACTCCAAAGCTTTGGGAGCGATAGGGAGATCAGATACTGGGGAACCAAATGTAGGGAAGGATTGAGGGACTTGTCAAGGACAGAAACCCTCAAACCCTCCTCATCATCTGTTGTGGGTATGGGTGCTAAAGTTCTTTCCTTTACCTGATTGGTTGTCTTGGCTTGATGTCCACAGGAGGTGGGGCTGGTACATCATTGGGAAAAATGTCCACCCACATATGCAAGAAACCCTAGGGTGGGGTCAGAAGTCAGGGTTGAGCTCTCCCCCTCTCCCCACCTGCCTCTTCCCCTACTGAGCTGATACCTGCAACATGAGGAAAGAAGTCATATTTCATGTGCTGGGCAGCAAAGGAAGGGGAAGTTTCTCACCTGCAGTAGACCCGGACTGCTGGGGTGGTACAGGGGCCGGGTCTCCACATGTTCAGGCACCAGTGAACAGCCATGTTGGGGCATCTCCCTCCATTGTAGCAGCACGGACAGCGCTTGCTCCTCCTCACAGGCTTCGGTGCTGGCCTCTTGGCCTCTCCCACCTGACCACAATGGAATAGGAAGAAAATAGGTTGCACAGGTGGGCTTCTGCCACCTCCCTCTCCAGCCCAGGTGCCTGGGTATATTACCTGCAGAGGTGACCCCCGGGTGTACTTGGAAGAGTTTGCTGCCCACTTTGACCTCCCCAGGGCGGTACTCAGGGGCAGGGGCCACTGCGTTGACACAGGCTGGCCAGCACTTGAGAGGGTTTGATGGCATCCCGCCATGCATTGTAGCCATCCCTGTAGACACAGGGCACATGAAATACAGCTCTGGGAAAATGGAATGTAGACATGTGACTTGACAAGGACCTTAACATGGCCACATGCATGACTGATAGGGCACCCTTGACTGAGATATGGTATAGACAGTCTTCATTAAGACAACAGCAAAGGACATCACTCAGAAAAGGATATGGAAGACCAAGAATGCAGAGAGAGGCAGTCCAACCTAGGCTTCTGAACACAAGACTGAAAGGTCAGTGGTTTGAGCATGTCCCCTGCCCTGTACACTGGCCCCCCCCATGGCCATCTAGAGCCCCCACTACACCCCTGAACGTACGTGTCATACTGGGAAGCAAGCCCACAATGAGCTCGGTGGTGACTGTAAAATCGATTCTCCAGGTCAATCCGGGTCTCTCCAATGAGGTCATCAGAGCCCACAAGGTCATGGTCAAATACAGCCACCGTGAGTTCAGTCTCAGCAGGGAGAGAGATATTTAGCTCCAGGACCCTGGGCAAGTGGGGAGACATACTCAGGATACTAAGTATCCTGACTGAGTTCTGGGGCCTCTGCCTGTTGAGATGTTCCCTTCCCAGCATGGCCAGAGGACTGATTACATGTATGTGTTCCCAACTGGGCCCAGTCCCATCAGATCCTTAACAGTCTGCTGCCTCACTCACTCTCCAAAGATGGGGTTCAGCTGCTTGGGGATATAGCGTTCCTTGGTGTCTTTGCGCTCCCGGCCTGCACTCACCACCACATATGGATCTGCTTTGCCGTTGGGGTCTGCCGGGGCCAGGTTAGTGGCCTAAAGGGTTGTTATGGGGAGGTTAGGGGACCAGGAATACCAGGTTCTGATTAAATTAGAAGTCAGGAATGGAGGATTGCAACCAGAGACACAGGTCAGGTGTCAGGAATTTATGGAGGAACAGAAGGGGTCACTAAAGAAAGCTGACCTTCACAACATACACACGAACAAGCAGCTTTATGGGATGGTTCTGGGGTATCCCACGGGAAATTCGTGGCTCAGAGAGTGACTTTGATTCAGGGTAAATGAGGAAGGAGCCCTGAGTAGAATAAAGAATTCTATCACTGACGCTCTCGTACAAAGGGGTCTCTCCCTCCTTCTCCCTAGCTCTTCTCCTCATCTACCCCTCCCCTTCTCCCACACACAGCTCTGGTACCTTAAATTTGCCCATGGGACATCCAGCTCTGTCCTCATCTCCATCCCCATCACGACCCCCTCGGCCTCGGTACAAAGGGAACACATGCAGCCAGTCCTCAAATTGGCCAAATTCATCCTCTAGTGGTGAACTGTAGATCTGTGGGATTCCTATCTCAATCCAGAGCCCAAGCCCAGAGCCCCACCCAGTGCAGGCAAGAGACCTATATAGACTAGGCCAGGGGGAACCCCACATTAAAGCCGTACATTCCCCACCCTTGGACTAGTCCCAGTCTAGGTTCCCTATCCCTGCCCTAAACCCAGTCCCACCATAGCCCTTAGCACCTTCAGAGTGGCAATTGGTTTTCTCTGGGATACTGGGACCTCAGTTTTAACCTTGGCCCCATCTTGAGCCTCCATGTCCCCAGAAAAGGGGTTCAGCACTTCTGAGAAAGGTAGAAATAGTCCAGTCAGAGATATCAAGGTTATAAGGCAATGCATAAGAGATGCACAAGGGTCCCTCACCTGAATATTCATTATCTTCATTGTCTTCCTCATCCATGGTCATCTGAAATCATGGGAGGCAATGAGTGAGCTCTCTTACATACCCTAGTTACCCTCTGGCTCCCATTAGGGTCCCCTCCCTGTCTTAGACCATGTCCCACCTGGTCTGCAAGCTCCTGCAGGGAGGCATAGTACTTAGACCACCAATCCAGCTCATCGAGCTCGGGCACATCTTCTTGGAGGTGTTGGCCTTTCTCCAAGAGTCTGCCTCGAGGTAGCTTCCTAAGGGGTCTCTGGGGGAGAGAGGTGAGCGAGTTCCTTCTGCCCAGTCTCCCCAGTTTGGGATTGATCCTTTTCTCTCGGCCTCCGCCCCCCCCAACAGGGTTCCTTCTTACAGTCGGCAGCTCTTGAGAAGTCCCATGTCCAAGTGGCTGCTGTACCAAAGGGGAATCCAGAGAGTTCTGGCCTTGGGGACAGGGCAGGAACTGGGATGGAGAGAAAGGAGAAGGAAAATAACTAGGTAACCATGAGAAGGTGATTTTCTCAAAGGTAAAGTGATTCTAATGTTGCCTAAGGGATGAAGAGTGAAGATGGGTGCTATATTCTTCCATGACCGGTTCCAGAGGGAGTCTGGATCAGAAAAGAGAGATGGGTTAATTTTGTAAAGGAGCCATGCTGACTGCTATGCTCACAGCTTAAAAAAAGAAAAAAAAGTGCTGGACTTGGAAGTAGGAGACCCAATTCATAGCAACAGCACTGCTAGAGTTATACCCAAGGAGAAAAAGGAAAAGACCCACACACATTTATGGCAGCTTTTTGTGGCGGCAAAGAATTAGAAGCTGAGGGGATACTCATCCAACAGGAAATGGCTGAATGAGTTATGGTATATGAATGTGATGCAATATTACTGTGCTGTAAGAAATGAAGGGAAAGGTTTTAGAAAGACCTGGGAAGCGGTAGCTAGGTGGCGCAGTGGTGAAAGAAAGGGCCTGAAAAGAAGAGGACCTGAGGTTTAAATCCAACCTCAGACACTTAACTCGTGTGATCCTGGGCAAGTCACTTAATCCTGATTGCCATCTCCCACTCCCCGTCTCTCAAAAAAAAAAGAGAAAAACCTGGGAAGACTTCTATGAACTGTTACAGACTAAAGTATACAGAACCAAGAGGACACTCTAACCAACAACAGTCATATAAATACAATATATTAAAGAATTAACTTTGCAAGATTTTGTAACTGATCAAGATAAAGGACTCATGATAAAAAGTTCTGTCTGCCTCCAGATAGAGAGATGATGGACTCAGAATGTGAACTGAAGCATTTTTCTTTTTCTTTTTTTTTTTGTTCATTTTTTCCCCCACAACACAGTTAATATTGAAATATGTTTTGCATGACTTCATATGTATAATGGGTATCATATTTCTTGTCTTCTTAATAGGTATGGGAAGAAATAAAAGAAGGGAGAGAATTGGAAACTGAAAATAAAAACCTGTAAAGGAAATCTTAAAAGACTTGGTAACTGATCAAGATAATGACTAACCATGGTTCCAAAGGACTCATGATGAAACATTCTATCCACCCCAGACAGAAAACTCAGAGTGAAGATTGAAGCAGATTCTCCCCCCTTTCTTTCTTTTCTTTCTTTCTTTCCTTCTTTTTTTCAGAACATGATTAATACAGAAATGTGTTTTGCATGACTGTACATATTTGCAGTTGTTTTGGTTTTCTTTCCATTGAGTGAGGGAGAGGGGAAGGGCAAAGAATAAAATTTGGAATTAAAAAAACTGTCCGTGCTTTTTAAAAAATTAAATCTGGTTTGCAACAAAAAAAAAATCCCAGTGAAGCCACTTAATACCTGTGGAAACATAAGAAAATCACTTCCCTCACTAGGCCTCAGTTTTCTCATCTGTGAAATGGGGGAGTTGGGCTTGAGGAGGGACCCCTGGAGATCTCAATAAATTTTTAAATAAAGAATGCAGGTGCTATGGCCAGATCTGAAAGTTAGCAATGGGAAAAAGGGATCAGAAGGGGTCCAACATGGCTGGTAATTGGCTCTCTGTATGAGATCTCCTTGCTGAGGACAGCAGTTTGTGTTAGAGCCCAACAAGTGTCTTCTATTTGTCTAAGGCAGCTGAACAAGCTAATCTCAGGTTATGAGAAAAATAGAAAGCCTCTCACAGTGACTGAGAGACCCTAGCACAGCAGAGAATAGAAAAAAGCTAGAATTTACCATAAGAGTTTGCCAGAAAACCTAACAGCAATGAAAGCGGAGCTGAGGATCTTGCTTCTAGAACATATGGATGACATCTCAATGCTGGGTTACCAGGGAAATGATATTGCCTTTATCAGTCATAGGAAAGGGAAGGTGAATTCAGTTTTAGACATGGTGAGTTCAAGATACCTATGGGACATCCAGCTTCTGTCTGAAAAGTAATTGGAGATGTAAGATTATAGCTCAGGAGAGAAATTAAGATTGAATATACAGATCTGAGAATGATCTGCCTAGAGCTGATGAGATCACCAGGTTAAGATAGGACAGGGCATCTTAACCTGGGGTCCATGAACTTTAAAAGAAATTATTTTATATTTTATTTCAACATAATTGGTTAGCTTTGTAGCCCTATGTATTTTATTTTATGCAATTAAAATCATTATTCTGTACAGGGGTCCATAGGTTTCACAGTAAGGCTGAAGAGATCCGAGACACATAAAAAGGCAGAAGAGTCACTGCCTTGGAGGTAGAGGATAAAGAAGGAAAGTACATTTGTTAATCAAACTCTCTCTCTCTCTCTCTCTCTCTCTCTCTCTCTCTCTCTCTCTCTCTCTCTCTCTCTCTCTCTTTCTCTTTCCCCCTCTCCCCCAAAAGCTGACCAGCTGATACATTTTTTTACTTGCTTTAATGATAATTTCTGTCTTCAAAAAGCAAAAGTCACAAAAGAGAACTTAAATTCTGTGCGTGATCCTGACCAATCAAAGGAAGAATTCATTGCTAAAGTGGAAAGGCTGAGGCTCTTGGGAGGTGGTGATCATTGCATCTCAGAATTTGTGACAAGGAAGAAAAGGAAAGCAGGGCATGATCCACCTCTCCCACACCCCTCAGATTTGGGGAGGGGTAGATATCAAAGGGTTCAGGGAAAGGATAGGTCCCATGGTCTAAAATTCTATGGGCTAAGACAGCCCACGAGGGATAAGAAGGACTCAGAAATAAAATTCTGAAGACCCAGACAAGAATGATTCCAAATAGGAAGAAAAGAGTCTTTAGAAAGGGAGATAAAGCCCCAGAGGGAACTCAGTAACTAATTTAGATTTGGAAGAGGACACTGATGAAAGAAAAAGCAGGTGACGGAGAATAAATTACAAAAGTTGGCACAGTCCTGAAAAGGAGCTGACCTGGAAAGGAAAAGACAACAAAAAGAATGTTGAAAATATAAGAAGGAGGCCCAGTGAGCTTGCGAGAGGTAAAAAGAAGACAAAGGCCTTCCTACGAAAAATAAACATTCCTCCCTTTAGGAAAGGTCTGAAGCTCAAAAGGCGGCTAGGTGGCGCCATAGTGCACAGAGCATGCGGGGGGCCTAGAGCTAAGAAGATTCATCTTTCTAATTTCAAATCAGGCCTCAGATGCTAACTGTGTGACCCTGGGCAAGTCATTTCACCCTATTTGCCTCAGTTTCCTCATTTATAAAATGACCTGGAGAAAGGCAAACCAAATCCTTGCCAAGAAAACCCCAGATAGAGTCAATGAAGAATTGGACACAATGAGAAAGAGGCTTGAATGACATGACAGGTGTAGAGGAGAGAAACTCTAGGGCTCAGGCTTCATTTCTGCCTTTGCTCCACATCTGCATGAGACCACAAAAGGAGTCTGGGAAGTGTAACTGATGGACCTGGGACAGATCTTCATAAGCCAAGGTGGAATACCTTGCAGAGAAAACTGTCTTTGGGATTGTTAAGTGGGGAAAGGTAAACCTCTCGCATGGAGGTGGTAGATTTCAGAGCTAAGGCTCCAAGGGAGTCAGAGGAGAGAGGCTTCTGCCAGAGCTAGGCTAAAGGTGACCGCCCCAGCTGAAAACTGCTTGACTCCTATTTTGTTTCTTTCTTCCTCTACAAAAGAGAATGTTGGGTTTTGGGTTTTTGTTTTGTTTTTGTTTTTTGGCTTAAATGAATGAATAAAATAAAAATAATTAATAGGAAATAATAAACAGAGAAAATGAATTCTGAGAGATGGTGAACGTGAAGAATCCAAAGAGACATGGCAAGACATAAAGTGATAAGGACTGAAGAAAGCATAACCACACAGTGACTCTATAAAAGACAACAAAATTGACTCTTGGTACCAACTTATTAAAGCGGTGCAGTAGATAGAGCATTGGGCCTGAAGTCAGGAAGACTTTAGTTCAAATATGGCCTCAGACATTTACTAGCTGTGTGGCTCTAGGCAAGTCACTTAAGCCCGTTTGCCTCAATTTCTTCATATGTAAAGTGAGTTGCAGAAGGAAATGGCAAACCACTCCAGTATCTTTGCCAAGAAAACCCCAAATGGGGTCATGATGAGTCAGATATAACTGAAAAATGACTGAACAACTTACCTTTCACAAGTGGTCAATTAAAGTATACATTTCCTTTTATTAAGGGGATCTGTTCTATGAAGTTTGGATTTAGTCAAAGGGCTGTACTTGAGGATCTAGAGAGCCATGTGTGGCTTAGAGGCCAAAGGTTCCCCACCCCTGGCCTATACTATCAGTCACAATCATGCTATTTTTTTTCATGCTATTTTGACTTTTTTTTGGTTTAACATCCCCAGGATGTCCTCAAGATAAAGGATGAAATTAGTCCTCCTTGACCCAAAGACAGAAACAGTAGCTAGAAGTTGCAAAGAAGTAGACCTTACTTTGTTGTAAGGAAAAAAATTATCTGGGCTATCCAAGAAACAGAATGGGCTGCCTTAGGAGTGAATGAGTTTTCTGTCACATGGGGACGAAAGATAGGACCCATATTATTTTGCGACATCTAGATGGACAAACAATGTGGAAATCCCTCCACAGGCTGGTGGCCTACTTAGAAAGTCCCAACCCTTACGCAAAGACAAGCAGATAGTCTTATCCACTGTTGTAACAAATGCTTGTTGTCCTCAGATAAGACACCCTGTGGTTTCATCCGAAAGAACTGCTCTCATGATTATGAAAGGATTTAATCTCCTCCCTTTGTCTTCTGGCCTTGAATTTGTTCTGACTCTGATAATAAATCCAGCCAATTGCATTCCAAATCCTCTCCTTTTCTCCCTTCACTGATCCTCCTATTTCTCTATCCCTCCTTCTCCCTCAAAATGTATTCTTTTCTGTCCTAAGTTTCAGTGGAATGCTGCTAATTAACTGTGTACACTAAATGAGCTGATGAGTTATAAACAACAAATCTGCACTGCAGGGATATAAATCTGCTATCAGTGAAGACGGATTCCTTAGCATGCAAATAAATCCTTTTACTTTCCATTTGACCTCCTATCTTTAACCCACAGTCATGGAATTGGGTGGGGGTAGCTATATATCCAGGGAGACAGAGTGCCAAGCCTGGAGTCCAGAAGATTCCTCTTCCTGATTTCAAATCTAGCCTCAGACACTCACCGGCTCTGTGACCCTGGGCAAATCACTTTCCCCTGTTTGCCTCAGTTTCCTCATCTGTAAAATGAGCTGGAGGAAGAAATGGCAAACCTCTCCAGTATCTCTGCTAAGAAAACCCCAAATGGGGTTACGAAGAGTCAGACATAACTGAGATAACTGAGCAACAATGACAGGGGACCTCCACTGACAGGGCTGCCTCTTCCCAAAAGGTGAGAGGATTCCCCAGCATTCTGGGGGTCTTTAAGTGGAAGTGGAATGGACACTTGTTGGAAATGTTGTAGACACAGACACAGGCTAGGTTAGACTGCTCTTCTAGGCTTCCAGCTTTGAGCTTCTGTGTTTCTCTACATCTGATCGATTCTTTTCATGTCGGTTAAAGGAAAGAGACTTTAGGAAGAAGCTTTCAGCTTCAAATCTGTGGCACCATAATCCTGTAACAAGGAGGGAAGGAAGGAAGGAAGGAAGGAAGAAAGGAAGGAAGGAAGGAAGGAAGGAAGGAAGGAAGGAAGGAAGGAAGGAAGGAAGGAAGGAAGGAAGGAAGGAAGGAAGGAAGGAAGGAAGGAAGGAAGGAAGGAAGGAAGGAAGGAAGGAAGGAAAGACACAGCCTGGGCCTTAATGATGGCTAGGTTGAAGAAAGGAAGAAAGGGAGGAGGCTGAACCTGGGGGGACATTGGAGCTAAGCACTCCAGAGTCTACAGGGTTTAGAAGGAGGAGCAGTAGGATAAGACCAGAGAATCAAAGGCAGCAGTACCAACCTTCCAGAGGAGGGCTAGAATTGGGCCCCTTTCAGAGGAAGAAATTAAAGATATCTATGGTCATGAAAAAATGCTCTAAATCATTATTGATTAGAGAGATGCAAATCAAAACAGCTCTTACATACCACATCACACCTAACAGATTGGCTAATATGACAAAACAGGTGGAGAAGATATGGGAAAATTGGAACACTAATGTATTGTTGGTGGAGTTGTAAACTGATCTAACCATTCTGGAGAGCAATTTGGAACTATTCTATTAAAAATGTGCATACCCTTTGACCTAGCAATACCGCTTCTAGGACTGTATCTCAAAGAGACCATACAAATGGGAAAAGGACCCACATATATAAAAATATTTGTAGGGGCTCTTTTTGTGGTGGCAAAGAATTGGAAATTGAGGGGATGCCCATCAGTTGGGAAATGGCTGAACAAGTTGTGGTATACACATATAATGGAATACTGTTGTGCTCTAAGAAATGACAAACAGGTAGACTTCAGAAAAACCTGGAAAGACTTATATGAACTGATGCTGAGTGAAGTGAGCAGAACTAGAACGTTACACACAGTAAAAACCAGTGTTCAAGAACTGTTTCTGATAGACTTAGCCCTTTGCAGCAATGCAAGGTTCTAAGACAACTACAAAAGGTTCATGATCCAGAGAATTATAGAGTCTGAATGCAGATAGAAGCAGACTATTTGCTCTCTTTTTTGTTTTGCTTCTACTTTCTCGTGATTCATTCCATTGGTTATAATTCTTCTTTACAATATGACTAATATGATAATATATTTCATGTGAATGTATATTAGATTGTACACCGTCTTGGGAAGGGGGAGAAAATTTAAACTCAAAAGCTTGTGGAACTAATGTTCTAAGTTAAAAATAAATGAATAGGATTGGGCCCCAAATAGCAGACAAGTCTGACCTGACTTGTCTTGTCTTGGGCTCTGTGAAGGTAAAGGTCACTCACCTTGCAGTCCTCTATCCCCCTCGTCCTCAGAGAGCTCTGAGGGCTCCTGGAGAGCAAACTGAAGGATGTGAGGGACAATGTGGGAGCCCACAAGAATGGTGCGACCAAAGGCCCGGCGCTCAACCACAAGGATGCTGAGTGGGGGCTGTAGATATGGCTGCTCAGGGAGCTCCTGGATGGAGTAAGGAAGAGGGATGGAAAGTCACAGGGAATATGAGGGGTCACTGGGACTTAAGGAATCCATCCCTTGTTTCTGCTCAGGCTATGTGTTTGTGTAGTGAGTTTGGAGGTTGAGAGAAAGGATGAAAGGAGGAAGGCATTTCCAGTAACCTACCCAAGAGGTGGGTTATGAATTCAGAGGGCCTGAGGGATCCTAAGTTAAGAAAGGGAATGGAGGGGCTGACTTTAAATAAGTTCCCAACAGATTTGGAGGTTTTATGAATCAGTGTCCCAAGACAGATCAATGAGTATGAGTCCAATCAGACCTCCTATACCTCAGGGAGTTTTCTAGGAGTGTTGGGGGTGAGGGATTCCAAGACCCCTGGAGAAAGGATATCTCCCACTCTCCCCATGGTCTCTTACCACAGTCAGATGCTTGACCAGTTCTGTGAAGTTGGGGTTCTCTTGGTAACTAGTCAGAATCTCAGACTCCACACGTCGGCCCCCAATTTCCAGCACAACCTGTGGTTGCTCCACCACAAATAGATGTACTCGGCCCAGCCCTCGAAGACCCCAGAACAGCACCTGTATGTGTTTGTGTGTGTGTGTGTGTGTGTGTGTGTGTGTGTGAGAGAGAGAGAGAGAGAGAGAGAGAGAGGAGAGAGGAGAGAAGAAGGAGAGTGCAGGGGGAGATGAGATATAGTACCATGAAGAAGGAGAGAGAGCATAATTCTAGGGGAGCGATGGAAGGGGGAAACTGGTAAAAAGGGGTCAGCTAAGGGAGTTTGGGGATATATGGAGAGGAACTCTGGGAAAGGAGTCCCAGGGCAGGAGGCAGGTAGAGCTGGGGTTATAGGATCCCAGGTACCTCAATTCGGAACTCCTTGAGCAGGGGTCGTACACCTGGGGGTAGATGGAAACGTCCAGAAGTAGAGTCAAGCAGAAATTCCAGATCCTGGGGCTCTACATCTTCTGGCACGGAGGGCTGAGCAAGGGGCAGAAAGCAAATGATATATGGTAGGGATCAAGGCAGGGAATGAATTCCTGGAGAATTGTGTCGGGGGGGGGGGGCGGACATAGTCAAAGCATGAGCTCTGGGGGTAGGATGTGAGGGATAGGTGTATGTGTGTATTCCTGGAGCCATATTCTTGGCACAAAAGCCCCTCTACCTTGGATTACCCATTTCTCTGCTCTTTTTTCATCTTCTTATATAATACTATCTATCATAGTTACCCTGAGTTGGTGTCTATGCCCCTGATAAATTCCATGAGGACAGAGATCCTATCTTATGTAATTTTTCCCTCCCTCTCTCTGAGAAGAATAGAGCATAGGATACAATGTGAAATAAAAACCTTAGGTTTTTCTTATTTTGTTGTGCTTCTAGAGAGCTTGAAATTACTGTGAAGGCTTCTGGGTAGATAAAGTGTTGTTAACATAAAGAAATGATAGGAAACAGTGTTCTCCCTAGAAAAGAATGCTATCAGGACAATGGAGAGCTCCTACTCACCTAGCATATTGGTTCCAAGAATGGTCAGCATGATTTGTTCACTGTCTCACTAACTAAACCTTTATGAATCTCCTGTTTCTCTGTCTTCTAGCATTGTGCTACCCTTCTCACCCAATCTTCCAACTCCATACCATCCCAATGTAGATTTTGCTTTCTCCATGCAATTGTAAGAGTATAAATTAGCCTATCCTCTCTCACTTGGTTGTAGAACAAGGCTGCCTTGGTTCATGGTTTTGGTCTCTCCTTGTGTACACTGGTAATAAGTTTGTCTTGACTCAGCCAGGAAAATTCAGACTACCGAATTAATTCTTTGACAATTGAAATTATAAAGTTGTTAAGTCGAATCACAAGTGCTGTTGAAGAGTGGGGAAAGAGAAAGGAGACAAGCTTGTGTCTGAGGTGCCCACTCTTACCTCAAGTCTGCTGCTGTAATCCAACTCAATGAGCTCAAAGGTGGCAATGAGCTCCCCTGCAGCCTGAAGACCCTTAGTCAGGGGGAAGAATTGCAGCTCGGGACCTCGGTAGGGCTCCTCGATCAACTTTACCCGAGGAGCTGCCAGAGCCCGGCCCAGGAATACAGGGGAACCCTAAAGGGAGAACAACCCAGGCTTGGAGAAGAGGGTGAAGGTCTGGTGAGGGAGGACTGAGATCTAGGAGTTCTGATAGAGGATAGGAAATGTGAGGGACCAAGGGAAGCCCCAGTCACTGAGCCAGCAGCAGGGATGGTGGGGGCTGCAGTCGCAATTGAGTTGGGCTGGGCTGAAATATTGAGGCCAAGTCCCAGAGAGACAAATGTATACGCATGTACACACACACACACACACACACTCACAAACTTGTTGTGATCAAAGATATTGATGGTGACCAGGGGTGGCTCAGCAGGAAGCTGTTCTCTCAGCCCGTCTATAATCAGCTGCTCAAACACTAGGAGCTCATCCCACAGTGGGCTCAGCGTCTGCTCCAGGACCTGGTAGAGAAATCCAGAGGGTAATTAGAGAAGGGAGGGATTACTGAGGGTAGGATGGACCAGAGCACTACAGGAGAGGGCAGAAAGAACAGTCAAAGCCTTCCCTGGAAGGTGGATCTCTGTTTAGCAATTTGGTGGATTCAAACGTGTTTTAAAAACTATGAGGGGAAAATTGTAATAACCAGACTTGGCCCCAAAGGAGAAATGAAAAGGCACCTTTCCTTCTGCTTTGTTGGGATGTAGGGACTATGGGTGTGGGATACACGTAGTCAGACTTTTTTGATGACTGAGTTAGTTTTGCTGAACTGCTTTCCTCTCCCCCAACATATATGCATGCATATGTACACACCCACTTTTTATTTTTTCTTCTACCTCCTGTTTCTTCTATTTATCTTCTAAGTACAGGTCTATGTATGTTAAAATTAGAACATAAGCTCTGAGGAAAGGGATTGTTTTTGTTTTTCTTTGTATCCTCAGAACTTAGCACAATTGCTTTAATAAATGTTTCTTGGTTGGTTGATTGATAGATAAGGGTTGGCTCTCTGGGAAGGAAAGATTGGAGGAGTACATGAGGAAATGTAGGTGATGTAAAAAGAAAAGATTTTTTAAAAACTATCTTTAAAAATGTTTTGAGGGGGAAAAGTCCTTTAAGAAAGAAGCCACTTAAATCACAAGTTCCAGGAAGGCTGCAGAGCATAGGGAATGCTGATTGCCCCAGCTCTCTAGTGTTTTAAGGTTGACAGTGATGTCACAACAACCCTGTGGGTTAATGCAATGAAGATAATGCAAGCATTAGATCTCGTTTTATGGTTAGGGAAACTCAGACTTGCAGAAAGCATTGTCAGGCTAGCAGTTGTACAACAAAAGAGGAAGTGTTGGAGCCCATGGATGAACCTACGTTTTCTAACTCCAAGGCTGAAACTCTTCCCTTAGTAGGATCTTGTGATTGTAGAATTATAGACATACTGTTGAAAGGGGCCTCAGAGGCCCCCTCACTTTACAGATGACTGCCCTGAAACCCAAAAAGGTTTAGGGGAGTGCCCAAGGTCACAGGTTACAGTCTAAGTTTAGACCAAAGTTTAGTCCAAGGCAATGGAAAGAATTTGGAAATGGCTTGAGACTAAGTTTTCTGGAGAACAAAGTCCCTTTCTCCTGGCTCTGATTC